>CM062290.1:24402054-24779293 GCA_031216915.1 Pictodentalium vernedei | reverse complement strand
AAAAATTCACGGAACTCGTTTCTTACACTATAAACGTGCAGGATTACAGAGACTCATACATATGTGGATATCATTAAAGACCACATATGAAAATGCCATTTGTACCTCATCTGGGACCCCAGAAACTATGGCAAAACTACAAGGCTTTGTAAAAAAAATGGAAAATTATGACTTCATTACTGCTGTCTCTACATTTGCATCTGTTTTAGAAAACCTTGGGGCTTTGAGTATGGTGTTTGAGAAAGAACATATATTGGTGTTTGATGTCCTGGCTAATTTAAAACAAACAGAAGAATTACTTAAGCAACTGCAAAGTTCTACCCCCAATGAACTTAACTTAAACTCCCCATATTTTGAAGAGCTGTCAGATTCTGGAGATGGTATAACATACAAACTTAAAAAAAAATACTGTAAGTCAGGAAATGAAAGGAAGAAAAAACATAATAGGGAGTATCTTAGCTTGGAAATGAGAGTAAAAAGAGTATCTAAAGCCATGGATAGGGCAATGAAAATAAAAGAAAACATTATTCCAAAGTTATTGTCCTCATACACAAAAAGATTTGCCTCTTTCAACCAAACTGTTATCGCATCAATGAAATGCATTAACCCTTTACCCAACGTAACGGCCAAAACCGGCCAGCGCTATTTTCAAAAATCGCCAATTAATTTTCAAAATATTTTCATTTTTTGTCTCAAAAACATAGGTTATGACCCCTCGTTGGAACGAGCTCGTCGAGCTCGTTCCAACGAGGGGTCATAACCTATGTTTTTGAGACAAAAAATGAAAAAAATTAGTTATTCAAGAATTTTTTTGCAAGTGTCGTCTGCTTTTCATGTTAGGTAAATGCATTAACCCAGAAAACTGGGAAATGTTTGAACAAAACTTTATTTCTACTTATGGTCTGGAGGATTTGTGCACCATTGAAAAACAGTTTGAGGAAACACTTAAACTTTCAAACTACAATAGTGAAGACATGCTAAATGAGTGGAAACAATTAAAAATACTTGTGAAAACAAACCACCCACAAAGAAAATGTCTCTCCCTTTGACAGTTCATTTTCAAGTACAAAAAAAATCACTTCCCCAATTTATGCAAGCTGGTAGAGACCATTCTCTGTCTTCCAGCATCCAACTGCTTGGTTAAAAGAGGTTTTAGTTTTTTAACTAACACACTCTCCGACAGAAGATTGTCCTTTAAATATGATAATCTGGAGGCCTACATTATTGTAAGGAACAATCATATGGTTTTGGAATGAAGAAGAAAAGCAAAATATTCTTGATAAGGCAGTGCAGCTTTAGTTCTGTAAACGACGTACACATGCTACTGAGGTATCAAGTGGTTGTACTCCTCAGACAAGGCAAAAAATGAAAGATGATTATTTACATGAATCAGATGAGCTGTCACAGTCAAGTAATGGTAACATCTCCTCTGATTTAGATGAAGAATCATTGACTGAAGATTTAGAATACAGTTCGTCAGAATAAAGAGTTTTAATATCACTGTTCTGTTCACCAGACACACCTGAGGTACAGGCTGAAATGATTTATTACACAAAATCCAAAATCTGAAAGTATCAGTGTTGGTATTACTGGAAATACAGTACATGTACATGGAGAGTGGATTATCCTTAAAACAATCACAGAGTGGGAATTCCACTCAGCTAATAATATATACTGTCTACAAGACAGCATAAGAAGGAAAATCACAGTTGTTTCAGCCAATAAACCTCTGGGTTAAACCCGGAGGTCCATTGAATGAAAGTTTGCTTGGCCCAGCTTTGATGCATTATCGCAGTAATTGGTAATTATTAGCTGGATGGAATTTCCAGTCTACGAATGTTTCATTGATGATCAACTCTCCATGTACTGCACAAACAACTAAAGAGAGAGGGTGGGGTGGGGGACAATCAATGGGAAGATGGCATGGGGGGCACTTGCCCTACCGCTGTCAGTAAATTGCAATTATTATGATAGGTATCCCCACCCCAGATGCCCTTTTGATCTTCCAGTGGCCCTGAGAACAGGTGCGCCACCTCGCTATCACTTAGCTGCATCTGAGACAATCATCAAACTAATTGACTAGGCAGAGGTTTCTAGTCAAGTCTTGGATGCCTATACAGACAGCCATGGCTTGACTAGAAATCTCTGCTAAGGCACTATGATTTCTGGGATGTGCAGGGCTTAAACTTCAAATTGACTCGCGTGCTGATTCTCGTATAAATTAATGCCAATGCGCGAATCCATGTTGGAAAAAGAATGATTCCTGCACATTAAGGGAGCTAATATAGATCACCGACGTCTTTGAAAACGCAAAAACATTCACAGTCTCCTTGATTAAAAACTGGAATGGAGCGATTCGCAATATAATTTCACTCTCGCCCCCTCAGAGCAGACATTCATGTGTACAGGCATGCACCATGCACTCTAGTCTTAGATTAAATCACTGTGAAAATGTACTGAACAAATCTCAGAAACTTCCGAGACACCTGGACACAATAAACGTTAATAATGTTTGTTGTGTCCCGGTACTGCGGTTACGGTAGGCCTATCTCGATCTCGGAAGTTTTTCAGAAACAGTCGCCGAATTTGAATTCATGAAGTTAAATTTTTATTTTTTGTCAGTAGACCCTCAGGCAGCCCCTGCAATTCACATCAGCATTCGGCATTAAAGCTGATGCAAATCGCATTTTACGTCGGCAAAATTTTTGCCGACTCAGCAGAACCTCACCTTTCAATCGGAAATAGTCACTTTTTTTGCCAATTTCTTCCAAGCTTTATTCCCAATTCACTCAAGTTTAATATTCATTTCTGTGTACCAGTCGCTTATTTTTAAGTGACAAAGACTGAAGGCGGTGGGCTTTACAGTGTGAATTGTTTCAGTGCAATGGTTTTCACTTGTGTTGTTGTAACTTTGACCATGTTCTCCCAGAGATCCGTGCTCCATTGCCCAATAACCATTCAGTTATAATGTTGCACATTAAGGGAGCTAATTTCATTACCAGCAGATTCCATTCTTCTCATAAACCATGGTATCGATTGTCAGGTTCCGTTCACATCTGAAATCCTGTCTGATAACCTGTATTTTACCCAAACCGTCCTCCCAGGTACCATCTGATACTCCTGCTGACTGTTTTCATGAAACGAATCGTCCCCAATTATTTTACCCAAACCATCCGCTACATGTAGGTCTGATAGTGATAAAACCTGGCTTGCTTATCTGGAGACGGTTCGGGTGGCAATCAACACGTTTATTGACCAATCTAATGATGAAGAAGGCTTCACTGATAGTGATAAAACCTGGCTTGCTTATCTGGAGACGGTTCGGGTGGCAATCAACACGTTTATTGACCAATCTAATGATGAAAAAGGCTTCACTGATAGTGATAAAACCTGGCTTGCTTATCTGGTGACGGTTCGGGTGGCAATCTACACGTTTATTGACCAATCTAATGATGAAGAAGGCTTCACTGATAGTGATAAAACCTGGCTTGCTTATCTGGGGACGGTTCGGGTGGCAATCAACACGTTTATTGACCAATCTAATGATGAAGAAGGCTTCACTGATAGTGATAAAACCTGGCTTGCATATCTGGAGATGGTTCGGGTGGCAATCAACACGTTTATTGACCAATCTAATGATGAAGAAGGCTTCACTGATAGTGATAAAACCTGGCTTGCTTATCTGGGGACGGTTCGGGTGGCAATCAACACGTTTATTGACCAATCTAATGATAAAGAAGGCTTTAATGTAGCCTTCTTCAACATTAGGATTGGTTAATAACTATTTCAATTGATGTCTAGGCACTGTTAACCCTATCCATTCACGATGATTCACAGGGATATACATTGTCTTGGAAGGTAGTTGTTTTGTTATGTGTGCCATTTTTTTTACTGATGTGCGCTGTCATAAACACGCTACCAAGGGGATTTGCCTGCGCTCTATGTGCTCAAGCGCTATAGCGCACATCAAAATCGAAGGACTGCACCCCCCCCCCCCCTACACACACATCCAGCCATTAATTGGCCCCCTCTATCCAGCCATTAAATGGGATGTCTTGTTAAAATTCTGAGCGCAAACATTGATAAAAGGCAGTGTAATGAAATGTGACTGCATATTTGAGAAGGGTTGGACCTAAAATAACATTTGAACCCCAGTTCAACAAGAATTTTATTGCCTAGGCAAATTGCCTAAGGATATTTGTTTACCTAGGCAATTGTTTAGCCTAGGCAAATTTTCCGAATTGCAGGGGCTGCCCACAGGGGCACGTCACAAACGATTTTTAAGACCAAAATAATATTTATTGGAAAATCATAAGTTAACTGGACACCCCCTCCCCCCCCCCCCCCCCACACATCATAAATATTATTTTGGACATATAAATTGTTCATAATGTGCCCCTGTGATCGATGAATTACAGTTACACCCAAACAGTCCTCTGGCCGAACCGTCCTCTGCAATATGACCCAAACCGCCTGCCACATTTTGACCAAAACCAGCTGCTAATACACCCAAAACGTCCTCCAGTGGAAATAAGTAGAAAATGACTTAAATGATAAAAAATGAATGTTTCTGCAATTTTTAAACAAGTTGAATAAAATCTCCCCTTCCCCCCCCCCCAAAAAAAAAAAATGTTGCTTGTTGACAAATATTATTATGTTATTATGTATTGAAAAATACTGCTGATACTTTTCAACTCATGATAAAAAAATAATATGCATAAACAGCCTCTCCCCAGACCCCACGGCCACCCCACCCCACCTCCCACAAAGAAATAATGCCTGTTCACAAATATTATACTAATGAAAATTACTGCCAGTAGTTATCAACACTTGATAAAAAATAATATCTGTAATGCCTGTTCATAAATATTATTGTGTAATTATGCATTGAAAATTACTGCCGGTAATGTTCTACACTTGTTAAAAAAAATAATATTTGTAAACAGGCCTTTATATCTTCACCCCGACCCCAGGCCTGCCGGAGAGGGGGGGCATAGGGGCACTTGCCTCCTACCCTCAGTAAATTGTACAGATCTTGATGGGTGCCCCCCCCCCCCCCCTGTCTGCCCCCGGCCCATTTTATCTTCTGGCAGCAGTGTCTGTCCCCCATTCCCCACCCGTTTTTTCTCTGGAGGACAGTTAGGGTGAAATTGCTCAGAGGACAGTTCAATCGCTGTAGAGGATGGTTCGGGTAAGATTGGAGGACGTTTCATGCAGAGGCCGGTTTGATTGTATTCGTGATGGACCACCTGGTTTCAGATTTACTGTTGGTCAGAGTGGCATAACAGACCCATGGTCCAGGCATGAACAGGACCATTATTTGTTGTCCTGGCTGATTTATCATAATGACATTTGATTGTACACCCCCCCTCCCCACCTCCACCCATGTACTGTACTCCACTACTGATTGTTTAGTTTGTGTTTAATAGCTTTTTCAAAACAATTTCTTTCATTTTCATGAAAAAAATAAAATGGAAATTTCGTTTTCAGTTCACCTCACAACAGAGTTTCTTCTTATTTCATCATGATGTTGTTGCTTCCCACTTCACAGTTCTTCGGATCTTATCATAGCCAGGTTTTTGAGCAGGTATACATGTACCTCTGCACCCTGTTAGTCAGTGATGAACCACCAATTGTTTATATAATCACGAGTCCCATTAGATATATTTTTATATCACCTCATGTATTACCAAACTAGAATCATATCATTTGTCCACTTTTGAATGACATACTGCACCACTTAGTATTAAGTAAACTAAAATAAGTATACACTGGACAGGCACTTTAATATTTGGTTTTAACTTCGGTCTTTTCTTCAACTTTTTCTTCTATCTAGGCCTATCACTCGTCTCACCTAAAAGCAGGAGAGTGATCGATCACTTGCCTTCATTTTGCTCGTCGAGAGGCCTGATTCAGCATGGCACCTTTTATATTGGCTTCAATCATAATGGCTACTTTCATGTGGGCTTTGTTTAGCATAGTAACTTTAATGTTGGTTCCATTCAGCATGGCACCTTTTATATTGGCTTCAATCATAATGGCGACTTTCATGTTGGCTTTATTCAGCATAGTAACATTAATGTTGGTTCCATTCAGCATGGCACCTTTTATATTGGCTTTTATCTGGTGCGACTTTCATGTTGGCTTTATTAGCTCATCTGACTTTCAGTCAGGAGAGCTTTTGTGATCACTCACCGTCCGTCGCCCGCCGTCGTCCGTGAACATGGTGTTTGCGTCTTCTACTCCCAAACCGCTGAACCAATTTAATTGATATTTGAGATAATAGTTTGTTATGACATCGCAATTTGATTTTGTTCAAATCAAGTTGCCTCGCCCGTGGGTAGGGCGACACCCAAAAAGTGTGCTGAAATCTTAAAAAATCTTCTCATGAACCAGCAGTAGCAGAGACCTGATATTTGGTGTGCAGCTTCCTTTTGAGGTGTGGACTCAGATTTGTTCAAGAGAAGTTTGTGGGTCTATACTTGGCATCGTTATGGGCGGGGCAAAATTTTTGGCCCCGCCCAAAATTTCTATTTTCCGAACCGAGAGGCTGATTTGAACCAAATTTTATGTGATGGCTTATTGGGTCATAAGTACCTAATTTATGCTGATTTTTTTTTCCCCGTAGCCCCATGGGAACCGCAGGAGCTAAAAATAGAAAAAAATTAAAACGCCCATATCTCCAAAACTGCATGGCACCGAGAATTTTTATTTGGTGTGAAGCTTCCTTAGGACCAACAGAAAGAATTAGTAAAAAAAAATTGCCATCGGTTTTATCATAGGATACAGTTTCGGGACCTTGAAAAAGTGCTGAGTCAGCACTTTTTAACACCTTAGGCAATGGGAAAAACATTAAAAAATCTTCTTCTCCAGATCCAGCAGGCAGAATCTTTTGATATTTGGTATGCAACATTGTAGGGTGGATCTGATTCAAGTTTGTTCAAATTGGCCCCCTGGGTTCATATTTGGGCTCAGTATAGAAGCCCGATTTCGAACTTGGTGCATTTCAGGCAAATTTCTTAAAAAATCTTCTTCAACAGATCCAGCAGGCAGAATCTTTTGATATTTGGTATGCAACATTGTGGGTTGGATCTGATTCAAGTTTGTTCAAATCGGCCCCCTGGGTTTATATTTGGGCTCAGTATAGGAGCCCAAATATGAACTTACTGCATTTCAGGCAAATTTCTTTGAAAATCTTCTTCTCCAGATCCAGCAGGCAGAATCTTTTGATATTTGGTATGCAATATTGTGGGGTGGATCTGATTCAAGTTTGTTCAAATCGGCCCCTTGGGTTTATATTTGGGCTCAGTATAGGAGCCCAAATTTGAACTTAGTGCATTTCAGGTAAATTTCTTTGAAAATCTTCTTCTCAAGATCCAGCAGGCAGAATCTTTTGATATTGGGTATGCAACATTGTGGGGTGGATCTGATTCAAGTTTGCTCAAATTGGCTCCCTGGGTTTATATTTGGGCTCAGTATAGGAGCCCAAATTTGAACTTAGTGCATTTCAGGCAAATTTCTTAAAAAATCTTCTTCTCCAGATCCAGCAGGCAGAATCTTTTGATATTTGGTATGCAACATTGTGGGGTGGATCTGATTCAATTTTGTGCAAATCGGCTCCCTAGATTCATATTTGGGCTCGCTATAGAAGCTCGAATTTGAACTTAGTGCATTTCAGGCAAATTTCTTCAAAAATCTTCTTCTCCAGATCCTGCAGGCAGAATCTTTTGATATTTGGTATGCAACATTGTGGGGTGGATCTGATTCAAGTTTGTTCAAATCGGCCACCTGGATTCATATTTGGGTTCACTATAGAAGCCCAAATTCGAACTTAGTGCATTTCAGGCAAATTTCTTCAAAAATTTTCTCCAGATTCAGCAGGCAGAATCTTGTGATATTTGGTATGCAACATTGTGGGGTGGATCTGATTCAAGTTTGTTCAAATCGGCCCCCTGGGTTTATATTTGGGCTCAGTATAGGAGCCCAAATTTGAACTTAGTGCATTTCAGGAAAATTTCTTTGAAAATCTTCTTCTCAAGATCCAGCAGGCAGAATCTTTTGATATTGGGTATGCACCATGCTTAGGGGGGTGAGATTCAATTTTGTTCAAGCCAAGTCCTGGGTTCATATTTGGGCTCACTGTGGAAGCCTAAATTATAACTTAGTTCAAAATGAGGAACTTTCTTTAAAAATCTTCTTTAGATCCAGCAGTCGGAATGTTTTGATATTTGGTATGCAGCATCCTTAGGGGGTGAGATTCAAGTTTGTTCAAGCCATGTCCCTAGGTCCATATTTGGGCTCACTGTGGGAGCTTGAATTGTAACTTTGTTCGAAATGAGGAATTTTCTTTAAAAATCTTCTTCTTCAGATCCAGCAGTCGGAATGGTTTGATATGTGGTGAGTAGCATCCTTGGGGGGATGGGGGGGGGGGGGGGGGGGGGGGAGGGGATTCAAGTGTGTTAAAGCCAAGTCCATGGGTCCATATTTGGGCTCCCTGTGGGAGCCCAAATTATAACTTAGTCAATATGAGGAATTTTTCTTTAAAAATCTTCTTCTTCAGATTCAGCAGTTGGAATGTTTTGATATTTGGCATGGAGCAACCTTAGGGGGCTGAGATTCAAGTTTGTTGAAGCCAAGTCCCTTGGTTCATATTTGGGCTCACTATGGGAGCCTGAATGACAACTTAGTTCAAAATGAGGAATTTTCTTTAAAAATCTTCTTCAGATCCAGCAGATGAATGCTTTTGATATTTTTATGTAGCATCCTTAGGGGGGTAAGATTCAAGTTTGTTCAAGCCATGTCCCTAGGTCCATATTTGGGCTGATTGTGGGAGCTTGAATTGTAACTTGGTTCAATATGAGGAATTTTCTTTAAAAATCTTCTTCTTCAGATCCAGCGGTCAGAATGTTTTGATATTTGGTGTGCAGAATCCTTAGGGGTGTGAGATTCAGGTTTGTTAAAGCCAAGTCCCTGGGTTCATATATGGGCTCCCACAAATTCGAACTTAGTGCATTTCAGGCAAATTTCTTCAAAAATTTTCTCCAGATCCAGCAGGCAGAATCTTGTGATATTTGGTATGCAACATTGTGGGGTGGATCTGATTCATGTTTGTTCAAATCGGCCCCCCTGGGTTTATATTTGGGCTCAGTATAGGAGCCCAAATTTGAACTTAGTGCATTTCAGGCAAATTTCTTTGAAAATCTTCTTCTCAAGATCCAGCAGGCAGAATCTTTTGATATTGGGTATGCACCATGCTTAGGGGGGTGAGATTCAATTTTGTTCAAGCCAAGTCCTGGGTTCATCTCACACCCCTAAGGATTCTGCACACCGAATATCAAAACATTCTGACTGCTGGATCTGAAGAAGAAGATTTTTAAAGAAAATTCCTCATATTGAACCAAGTTACAATTCAATCTCCCACAATCAGCCCAATCAACAAACCCAGGGACTTGGTTTTAACAAACATTCAGGTTTGTTAAAGCCAAGTCCCTGGGTTCATATATGGGCTCCCTGTGGGAGCCCGAATTATGACTTAGTTCAATATGAGGAATATTCTTTAAAAATCTTTTTTTAGATCCACTGGTCAGAATATTTGGATATTTGGTATAAGCTTTTCTTAGGAGGAGCAGATGCAACTTGTTGAAATCAATTCTCTGGGTTGATATTTAGGCTACCATGTCAGGTGAGCGCCCTCAGGCCCCCTGGGGCCTCTTTTCGGCTTTTGGCTTTATCTGGTGTGACAACTTTAATGTTGGTTCCATTCAGCATGGCACCTTTTATATTGGGTTTATCTGATATGGCAACTTTAATGTTGGTTCCATTCAAAATGGTGACTTCTATATTGATTTCAATCAGAATGGCGACTTTCATGTTGGCTTTATTCAGCATAGTAACTTTAATGTTGGGTCCATTTAGTGTGGCACCTTTTATTTTGGCTTTATCTGATATGGTAACTTTAATGTTGGTTCCATTGAGAATGGTGACTTTTATACTGGCTTCAATCATAATGGCGACTTTCATGTTGGCTTTATTCGGCTTTTGGCTTTATCTGGTGTGGCAACTTTAATGTTGGTTCCATTCAGAATGGCACCTTTTATATTGGCTTTATCTGGTATGGCAACTTTAATGTTGATTCCATTCAGAATGGCGACTGTTATATTGATTTCAATCAGAATGGCATCTTTCATGTTGGCTTTATTAGTCCCCTACCGGCATCGCCGGAGGGGACTATAGGTTTGCACTCTGTCCATCCGTCAGTCTGTCAGTGACACATTAGTTTTCCGGAGTTTTTTTGGAAACGCTTCAACGGAATGATTTCATTTTTGGTAAACTACTATCGAATGATGACTTACAGATCAAGTTTGAGTTTCATGCTGATTGCACTATTCTTGTGTGAGTTACGGCTCTTGGAAATATGGGAAAAAGCATCAAAATATCAGTTTTCCGGAGTTTTTTTGGAAACGCTTCAACGGAATGATTTCATTTTTGGTAAACTACTATAGATCGATGACTTACAGATCAGGTTTGAGTTTCATGCTGATTGCATTATTCTTGTGTGAGTTATGGGCCTTGGAAATATGGAAAAGAGCCAAAATATCAGTTTTCTGGACTTTTTTTGGAAATGCTTCAACGGAATAATTTCATTTTTGGTAACCTACTATAGAACAATGACTTACAGATCAAGTTTGAGTTTCATGCTGATTGCCTTATTTTTATGTGAGTTATGGCCCTTGGAAATATGGAAAAGCTACAAAATATCAGTTTTCCGGACTTTTTCTGGAAACGCTTCAACGGAATGATTTCATTTTTGGTAACCTACTATAGAACAATGACTTACAGATCAAGTTTCATTTACACTCTGTCCATCCATCCGTCAGTCTGTCAGTCAGTCTGTCGGTCATACTTTAGTTTTCCAGACATTTTTTGGAAACGCTTCAACGGAATGATTTCATTTTTGGTAACCTACTATAGAACGATGACTTACAGATCAAGTTTCCTTTGCACTCTGTCCATCCATCAGTCTGTCAGTCAGTCAGTCTGTCAGTCATACTTCAGTTTTCCAGACTTTTTTTGGAAATGCTTCAACCGAATGATTTCATTCTTGGTAACCTACTATAGAACGATGACTTACAGATCAAGTTTGAGTTTCATGCTGATTGCATTATTCTTGTGTGAGTTATGGCCCTTGGAAATATGGAAAAGCACCAAAATATCAGTTTTCTGGACTTTTTTTGGAAATGCTTCAACGGAATTCATGCTGATCACATCTGGGTTATAACATTTGTATAATTATTAATGCTCATTAGTCTGGTAGGTGACATTGTATTGCTTCAGCGATACATGCGCTCTTGTTCAGAATGGTAACTTTTATGTCAGCACCATTCAGCATGGCAACTTTCATGTTTATTTTATTCAGCATACCGTATTTCATCTAAATTTTCGGACGCCAAAAAATAATTAAATTTTCCAATGTCCGAAAACTTCGAAAATGGCCAAAATACACGTGGACAGCAAATGTGGGTGAAAATTTTGAAAAACACACTGCACCGGTTAATAAATTTATTGTACACGAACTACCGGGGGTACCTCGGAAATGGGAAAGAAGAAATAGCTGTTCAATATGGTGACTTTAATCATCAGCATAAATGAATAAAATAACATACCGAATGAATGAAATGAAAAGTTTCCGATTGTTTATTCTGTTTTTATTTACTTTCCCAATAAATCCCTGAGAAGAAATCACTTTTCATCTACCGGTACTTGAAAAGTTTTGATGTTTCCACAAATTATGTTGAACAGTAATCAAGCCATGTGCTTGTGTTGTTACTGTTAGATAAAAAAACCTGAGCTGGCTTCAGTGTTTTCAAAACGGACCAATGTAGCCATTCAAAGGCAATGAAATGCAAACAATTTTTGAGTGGTTTGTATATTGGCTCCAAGCCTGTACGGCCCACCCCCAAACCAGTTGCTATTATTTAGAAGGAAGAATACGAATTATTGACATACAAGTTTAAATTATTGATTTAGAAATGTCCCTCTCGGGCTCCCCCACCAGATGTGCAACGCAAAATGCTACATTTGATAAAAGCGAATACGAAAAAATAATGACTGGTATTAGCTCCACAGTTCCTCTCGTATTTTCTATTTTTGTTTTTTGAAGCATGCCCGCCCCACATACACTGCTGATGTTTATCAAAAAATAATATCGAAAACCGGTATGCTCTGACAGTGTTTGGGTTCATGTGTTAATTTTTGTGAAACCCTGCAGCAGCACGTGTTGACCTCATTGTCGTTTGTTCTATTTTTAATATTGGAAAATTTTGTTGATGTTCAGTGCACTGAATATGTTTATTCGAAGCAATAATTACAGTTCTGTTGCTGGTGCATGGTTTATACTGCATTATATGGATTTATTTATCAGACCCTTTCATTACTGTCGTCATTTAAGGTCAGTTCAACATAACATTTGTAGGTTTTTCTTTTTCCAAATCTCCGAGTCTAATGAAAGCACACGTATTGAAAACAAAAATTTGATTGGTCAGTTCGTCAGACATGTCAGTATGAGAAGGAAAACAATACTTACCTGTCAATAAATAAAGAACAAGTTTGCAAATAATGTTGTTTTAATCATTCTATTTCCATTGTACAATATATTGTGCATACAATACATGTTTTTAACATGAAACAAAGATGAAATATTCAACTGAAAAGAAAATCATTGTCATTTTGGATTATGTTTCACTGGGATTTTCCCACCACACCAGTCCGAGACGATCTTTGAGTGGGTGTCCGAAAATTTCGAGGCTTAAAAAAAATTATTTTTTGATGAAATAATGGTGTCCGAAAACAAAAAGTGTCCGAAAATTTAGATGAAATACGGTAGTAACTTTAATGTTGGTTCCATTCAAAATGGCAACTTTTATATTGCTTTCAATCAGAATGGCGACTTATTGGCATTATTCAGAATTGTAACTTTTATGTTTGCTCCATTTAGCAACGCAACTTTCGTGTTGACTTTATTCAGCATGGTAACTTTTATGTGTCAGTTAGTGTATACTACAATCTCAAGCAAAACTTGCTATAATCATAGCTAGTAAATGGAAAGTTCCAGTAATGTTATAAAACATGGGAAATTTTATTAAAGACTTGAATGATTGTGTGTATTTGTAAACCTATGTGCAACTCATAGGCGTTCATTTTAAGTATATGCCAGGTAAAAATTACATTTTGTTTTTAGAGGATATGGAATGAGTGTTTTTCTCATATAATATTTATGAAATGAGTCTAAGAATTTTCCGTTTTGGCGAGTCTCTGGCGAGCCCAAACGGAAAATTCGGATGAGTTTCATAAATATTATATGAGAAAAACACTCATTTCATATTCTATTTATCATATGACACACACATGCACAAATTAGAGACTTAGTATGACTTTTTTATCCCATCACCTAACTTGAGTTAAAGACGGCACTTGGAAAAAACATCCTCGTATAACTAAAAAATTTTATTTTTTGCTTCCAAAACATAGGTTATGAACCCTCATTGAAACAAGCTCATTCCAATGAGGGGTCATAACCTATGTTTTGGAAGCAAAAAGTGAAAATATAAAAAAAAATGAATGGCGTTTTTCTTGTAGGTAAAAATTTTTTACAATATAACCCACCCTAAATAGGGCAGATAACGTAAATTCTCCCTACTTTAAATTATGCAAATGTCACCCAGTTGTATTTTGTTTAGCCAATCAAATTGTCCAGTTTTGAAATTGACCAATGAAAGCTCCCAACTTTAATTATGCAAATTATGAAAATATGGCCCAGTTTTATTTTGTTCAGCCAATCAAATTGTCTAGTTTTGAAATTGACCAATGAAATTGATGGAAAGCTTTATTTATCACTGATTAATATGAAAACAAAATATCAAATGTTTTGATAGTGAACAAAATGGATGAGTCATATGATAAACATCTTTATTGGATGAAGTCATTGAATGAGGAGCTAGAGGGTTGAGTTGGGAATACAATTTATTGACCATTGGGATACATTCTGGGATAAGTGGAGCATGTATAGGTGGGACAGATTGCATTATATAAGAATGTGGATACAGCTTAATTGACAAAAAGAATTATATGAGTAGTAGGGCCTATTTTGGAGACAAGCGAAGTGGATGGGGCAGAGATAGTATCTGAGGGGTGTATGTAGGAAAAACAAGAGAGAGAGAGGGGAGGGCAAATGGATACCAGATACGAAGGCTACTCTCAGGAAATATTGACACCTAACGGGGTGGGGTATTAATGAAACCTAGGACTCGAAAGTAGGTTAAGCAATATCCAAGGCCTCTGCAGAGAATTTAGTGGAATTGCTACACTAATCGAGTGGGACTTTGATGTCATTGGCCTAAGGTATACAAGATCAGGACATAATGAATAGACCAATTACATAGGTGTGTATCGTTAGGAGTAGGGTGAAGTAAAGGACCAAAGGGGGAGGAGGGGGAAGCATGTACATTCAAGAGGTAATTGTGGCACACAAATCTGGCAGGCATTGTAATCAGTACCACAGCTATGGTCTCCAAAGAAATTGTAGGAATAACTCTTTACCCAACATAACAGTCAAAATCAGCCAGCGGTATTTTAAAAAATCGCCAATTAATTTTCATTATTTTTTCATTTTTTGTCTCAAAAATAGATTATGACCCCTCGTTGGAATGAGCTCATCGAGCTCATTCCAATGAGGGGTCATAACCTATGTTTTTGAGACAAAAAATGAAAAAAAATTAGTTAATCAAGAATTTTGTTTGCAAGTGTCGTCTGCTTTTCATGTTAGGTAAAAGGTTAAACAAATTCTCTCTGTAAATGACATGGATTTTTTCACCAAAGATTTCTAGAGTTAGATTTATTTGAATTTTCCATCAAATCTAGTCATGGCTTCTGTGAGGGGTTAAAGTTAAATTCAGAAACAAATGTTTTGTTTTCGGAAGTAAGTCTGAATTGAATGATTTAGTATTCACAATACTTTGATCAAATATCAGAGGACTGGAAAACCCAGGACTAAGTAAAATGGAAATGTGAGATTTGAATGGACATGTAGTTGATAAGGAAGAAAGCATGCAGGGAGGGTAAAGTGAGAGGAAGCTGTTGAATGTCACGATTGAGCTCGGTCTGAAGGTTCTGGATTCGAGGTGTAAAAGAAAAGCAATATTTGGGAAAGGAACAACAGGATAACAAGGATCCATTATATTATTACATATACTCAGTTATTACACATCCATTAAATTTAAACCCTTGTAAAATTGCCGCTCTGACATAAATTTTTCCATATTTTCCCGTCACTGTTTATACTAGTTCCTTTCCCATCGAGTCATTAGTTACACTTCGAAAAGTTTTCAAATTTTGTTGTTATCAATCGTCTGTTGTGTAGTGTGCAAATGAAAACGGTCAAAACAAAATGAAGTCAGTTCACAAAAAAAATTAGTTAACTAAAAATGAGATAATTTAAAAAAAAAACAATCATTTCCGACCACAACATTAACCCAATCTAGTGGCCTTCTCATCTGTGGGTCCCATTATATCTGAAAACTTCATTTCGGTAAATGTTTGGACATCCTGACATGCTTCGAACTTCTTTTAAAAAAGTTTCTCTCAGCTGTTTTGCAAATCTGCCCAAATTTGTATTTTTACTACCGGTAATAGTAATAGCCACCAAATGGTTAGGTGCAAATGGACACCAGCCGCAGAGAATAAGCGATACTAATTTCAACAAACACACCCAATAGAAAAGATAACGAATGTAATTTAGACTGGTTCCCAAAAGGTTGTTTTGATTTTTTATTATCCAACGATTTATGTAAAACAGCAAAGATTCTAACACATATCGCATTTTGTGTTTATTACACGTCCCATGGGACGTGTAATAAACACAAAACGTGATATGTGTTAGAATCTTTGCTGTTTTACATAAATCATTGGAATGGTGTAGTCATATTTCGCTTGAGCCACATTTCAAGCGAAACATGACTATGCCATACCAATGAGTTGTGTAAAACACCCACCGATTCAAACACACATCACGTTCTGTCTATTTATGGAAAGAGGTAATAGGGAGACAAGTGTCTGGATGATAAGAATAACAGTGAGTTGGAAAGTGTTCACAACATTGTTACAACTATGATCAGGGGCAGAAATATGATAAGAAGCTGAGTAAGTATTAGACAATTCAAAATATCAGTCTAACAGAATAAGATTCACTGGGAGTATGATGGGGCAGTAGGATGGGACAATGAATCACATTTGGTTAGTGGGTGACACAAAGGAGAGGGTTAGTATGCTTATTGGTGAGATTGGGAAGAACAGGGTATGCATGTCATCAAGCAGTTTGTCTCAGAGTGTTGGGGGAGAGAAGAGACATTGGGATAACAAGGCATTTGGGAGGATGTGTCTAATCGAGGCCTTCTCACCTGAGAACTATGACAACAAATCAGCGATCGGCCAAAGTGTTATTATTATTAGCAGTAGTAGTAGTAAACTTTGTGGAACACCAAACAAAATTTTAACTGGGCAGTTTGAAGAAAAATTGAAATCAACTTGTGAGAATTACTCAGAGAGATCAGTATGGAAATGACAGATTGACATCCAACTCTTAAACAGCAACAGAAACCACTATAATAAATCTCCACTGATCTCGACACAGCTGATTACTGGAATGTTCATTTGTTTCATACAGAAAAGAGTCTCCACCACCAGCATCTTGAGGATGGATGGTTTTTATAAACAAACAATGCTCGACAGAAAAAACTCTCGAAGACTTTCAGCTTCCCAACACCTCGCCGATCACTGTTTAAAAACTATCCTTTGATGTCTGTGAAAAATGTCTGTGTTGGTGATATGTACGTTTTTTGTGGTAATACAAATTGAATATTTGGCCCCACAAAGTAGATCTTCTGTTTCTCAGGCCATTTTTTGTAAAATTGCATGCGGGCGGGCAGTTTTTTATTTTATTTTTTATTTTTGTTATTATTATATCTTTGCCATCAAAAATTGGTGTTCTTGGTTTGTTTTATGTTTTAGGCCTCATAATCTACAGAATAGGATGGGTAGTGGTGTATTTTTGTCCCTTGAGTGCAAGAAGGCTTTGCAATGCTAAAGCATTGCAAAGCCTTCTTGCACTCAAGGGTTCAATTTATCAATTTTATTAACTTAGGTAAAATATCAGACATAACTCACATAAATTTATTTTTTTTTAAGTTTGCATTGGCTATAAAAAAAGGGCATGCGGCAGCCAAAAGGGCCTGAGAAACAGATTTTTAATTTTTTTAGGCCTTTACAACATATTTTACTTATTATTTCTGAGACTACAAGTACAAAGATTGGGTATTTGATACTGTATAACTGGGTAAACACACAGGGGCGGACTAGCCATATTGTTCGCAGGGAAAATTCCAAACCCCCCCACCCCCCACCCCCCATCGGGGTCCCCACCTCAAAAGGTATGCAGCCCAACACGTGTTGGTGCATGAAATTTTGTGAAAATGACCAACAGGCAAATTGGATCTGATCTGATTACATGGACCGCCGGTATACCGAAACGCTCTCTCTTTTGATGTGGACTGCAATTGATTGCTCAGATGCAGGGAAGCAGCTTTCTTTCAGTTCGAAAAATAAAAACTTTGCCTGGGAAAAACACCTCAACTCACAACCCCCTACCCTTAGTGCAGTTCCTAGTAACATTTCTTGTCCCAGTCTGCCCCTATAAACATCACAACATTTGTCCCAGTTGGCAACTGTAAACATCACAACGTTTGTCCCAATTCGCCCCTGTAAACATCACGATGTTTGTCCCAGTTCGCCCCTGTAAACATCACGACATTTGTCCCAGTTCGCCCCTATAAACATCATGACATTTGTCCCAGTTCAACCCTGTAAACATCACGACGTTTGTCCCAGTTTGCCCCTGTAAACGTCACAGCGTTTGTCCCAGTTCGCCCCTGTAAACATCACAACGTTTGTCCCAGTTCACCCCTGTAAACATCACGACGTTTGTCCCAGTTCGTCCCTGTAAACATCATGACGTTTGTCCCAGTTCACCCCTGTAAACATCACAACGTTTGTCCCAGTTCACCCCTGTAAACATCACGACGTTTGTCCCAGTTCGCCCCTGTAAACATCACGACGTTTGTCCCAGTTTGCTCCTGTAAACATCACGATGTTTGTCCCAGTTCACCCCTGTAAACATCACAAAGTTTGTCCCAGTTCACCCCTGTAAACATCACGACATTTGTCCCAGTCCAGCCCTGTAAACATCATGACGTTTGTCCCAGTTCGCCCCTGTAAACATCACGCTGTTTGATGAAGCGTTCATGTCATCAAATATCATTGACGGTAGTAGTTACTGCACTGATTCACTTGACGCTATCTTGGGGGTGGGGGGCAGACTGAGTTGCAACATTTTTCGTTAATGTCCCAGCAATCCAGTTGTACAGACAAGCCAGAATATAAGCAGACTGACATCTGCAAAATGAGGTCCCCAGTGGGTGAATTTAGTGATGCTACTCTGCTATGAAGGGTAACATCACTAAATTTACCCTCTGTGAACCTCAATCTGAATCAGGGTCTCAAAACTAAACAGAAAGAGGTACCCAAAGGATAAATTGGCCCACTGTATGGGATATCATCATCAAATTCACCCTCTGGGAACCTCATTCTGCAGATGTCAGACGGCTTATTTTCAGGCCTGTGTAAAGAGATCAGTGATTTCTAAAAATATTGTCTAAGAATATTTAACACTGTGACGTTAATGCTGATCAATGGTTGTAAAATGTCAACATTAAATTCCTCTTCACGAAATTGAAATATAGGGAGATTTAAGTGCTTGTGATCCCAAAACTAAAGTACAAAAATGATGTGATGCCAAAGGTGTGGCGTAAGTGCCATCGGGGGTTATCCCCTCTCATTTTGTGAGTTCCCTAGCTGAAGAATTATATACGCTCACAGCTAAATCATCAATTGAAATGATGACTTGTCACACTTGTGTTCACATTGCTGGAAAAAACTCATTAATGCTGCAAAGCGTCCAATTTAAATTTTACCTCATGAGTTCAAACAATGGACATTTTCACACTCATGATCCCAAAATCAAAATTGAAAATATTTTAAAAGCCGACTTCAAATACATAAGATATTTTGTAGATATATCGGAGGTACCCCCTACTATTTTGTGGGCACCCACTTCCCATTGAAATGCCAAAGAGATGGCTATAATATTCACACAAAACTAAATGAATAGTTGAAATGATATTGCGTCGCATTTGTAATCACATCTTCCAAAAATATTCAACTATGAGATCAAAGTTGGCAGTGATGCCCAAAATGTCAAAAGTACTATTTGAAACTGCACTCTAAAATTATTTGGGTTGAAAATCAACTGGGTTGAGTAAATAGGAACTCAATCTATCACAATCTGTTTCATTTGTTTTAGATTTTACATATGAATTGGCCCCTACCGGGTCTTGCTTCAGTATTTTATTTTATGCAGTCGCAGACCCAGAATCCTGGATTTGATAGAGCAGAACATCTTCCATGATGTGAAGCAACACTCAAAGGTCGTAGTGGAGAGCACAAGATGAGGTATTCCCTTCTTGTCAGCAGGGTCCATGGAGTCACGTTGGAAAATGTTGAACATGGAAGATCATTGTGGGTCTCTGTTGGCATTTTTGCACATGACTGCAATGTTTTGCAAACAAAAGATTCCAGCATTCAAATTTTGAAGAAAAAAGCCCATTTATATCGACTCACATGAGATCTGCAAAGGAGCTAGACCTATAGCTATGTGCATGGGGTACTGTATTATCTGCGATAAAACATGGACCTCCACTATTAAAGATAGTGGAGGTCTATGTTTTGTTGCCAATAATACCCTGGGTATTTATGCTGGTAAAAGAAACTGAAATCCAAAATATAGGAGAGGCATGCGCAAAGTGTGTGCCCTGCCCCCTCTCAATCCTCCCATGAATGAACCCTTAATATTCTTTTTCATTCTTACTCGAACTGATGAAACTCAGGTGCATTGACAGGCTAAATGAAGTGGAGCAAAGGGGACACAATTTCTCTTTTTTTTTGCTGCATTTGGCAGCAGAAAAAACACATCCCAAGCTCACAACTTGAAAAATTGAAAAATAGCAAATGGGGCTAATACATATCAGCATGAGAGAATATGAATCAGTTTTAGAGATTTCAGTCATTAATGTATTTTAGATAGAAATTTTTCTGGAAAAGCTGGAGTCATGAGTCCCCAATCCCCATAGTTACACCTATGAAAATGTTCATCACATATCACTTCATGCAACATTGATTTTGTGGAAAATTATCGATTGTTATATGTGTTTAATTTCTGTTTTATGTCTCTTTTTGTCTTTTTTTTCCTTCAGTGATTGTTACCAAGGATCAACCACATGTAACAGTATAGCCGGCTGTAATGGTATGTTTTATGATAAATTTTCTTCTTCTACGTTATATGTTGATAATAACTGTATTGGTCTGAATGTTACAACAGCCCTGTGCCCAATGTTTCGTTTATGCAGCAATGTATCTAGCCCTGTGCTTGATGTTTTGTTTATGTTGCAATGTACCTAGCCCAGTGCTTGATGTTTTGTTTATGTTGCAATGTACCTAGCCCTGTGCCCAATGTTTCGTTTATGTTGCAATGTACCTAGCCCAGTGCTTGATGTTTTGTTTATGTTGCAATGTATCAAGCCCTGTGTCTGATGTTTCGTTTATGTTGCAATGTATCTAGCCATGTGCCCAATGTTTCGGTTTATGTTGCAATGTATCTAGCCCTATGCACGATGTTTTATTTATGTTGCAATGTTTCTTGTCCTGTGTCCGATGTTCTTTTTTATGTTGCAATGTATTTAGGTCTATGCTCGATGTTTCCAGTACATGTTGTGATGTAGCTAGCCTTGTGCCTGATGTTTCGTTTATGTTGCAATGTATCTTTTGATATTTGGTATACAGCATCCCACTGGTGGTGAGATTCAGGTTTGTTCAAGCCAAGTCCCAAGTGTTCATATTTGGGCTCCCTATGGGAGCCAGAATTATTACTTAGTTCAATATGAGGAATATTCTTTAAAAATCTTTTTTTTTAGATCCACTGGTCAGAATCTTTGGATATTTGGTATAAGCTTTTCTTAGGAGGGGGCCGATGCAACTTAATGAAATCAATTCCCTGGGTTGATATTTAGGCTACCATGTCAGGTGAGTGTTCTCAAGCTCCTTGGAGCCTCTTGTGTTCATTTTGCAATGTATCAAGCTCTGTGCTTGTTGTTTTGTTTCTGTTGCAATGCTTCTAGTCCTGTGCACAATGTTTCTTTTATGTTGCCATGTATCTAGTCCTGTGCCTGATGTTTCATTTATCTTGCAGTGTATCTAGCCTTGAGCCTAATGTTTAATTTATGTTGCAATGTATCTAGCCCTGTGCCTGATGTTTTGCTTATGTTGCAGTGTATCTATCCATATGCTTGATGTTTCCTTCATGTTGCAATCTATCTAGCCCTGTGCTTGATGTTTTGTTTATGTTGCAATGTATCTAGCCCTGTGTCCAATGTTTCATTAACGTTGCAATGTATCTAGCCCTATACCTCATTACCCGATGTTTTTTTAACGTTGCAGTGGATATGATCCTATGCCCAATCTTTCATTTATGTCACAGTGTGTCTAGCCCTGTGCCCAATGTTTCATTCATGTTACTTTTGAGTTGTGCCCATGGAGTCAGTTAAGTATTACTGTTATAGAGGCATTACATATTACCACTGGGCATCTTACCTTGATCAGTAGCCATGGGGTCTGTTATGTGTTACTGTTATAGAGGCATTACATGTTACCACTGGGTATCTTACCTATGATCAGTAGCCATGGGGTCTGTTACGTATTACTGTTATATAGGCATTACATGTTACCACTGGGCATCTTACCTTGATCAGTAGCCATGGGGTCTGTTATGTGTTACTGTTATAGAGGCATTACATGTTGCCTCTGGTCATCTTACCTATGATCAGTAGCCATGGGGTCTGTTACGTATTACTGTTATAGAGACATTACATATTACCACTGGTCATCTTACCTATGATCAGTAGCCATGGGGTCTGTTACGTTTTACTGTTATAGAGGCATTACATGTTACCACTGGGCATCTTACCTATGATCAGTAGCCATGGGGTCTGTTACATATTACTGTTATAGAGGCATTACATGTTGCCACTGGGCATCTTACGTATGATCAGTAGCCATGGGGTCTGTTACGTATTACTGTTATAGAGGCATTACATGTTGCCACTGGGCATCTTACCTATGATCAGTAGCCATGGGGTCTGTTACGTATTACTGTTATAGAGGCATTACATGTTGTCACTGGGCATCTTACCTATGATCAGTAGCCATGGGGTCTGTTACATATTACTGTTATAGAGGCATTACATGTTGCCACTGGTCATCTTACCTATGATCAGTAGCCATGGGGTATGTTACGTATTACTGTTATAGAGGAATTACATGTTGTCACTGGGCATCTTACCTTTGATAAGTAGCCATGCGGTCTGTTACGTTTTACTGTTATAGAGGCATTACATGTTGCAACTGGGCATCTTACCTATGATCAGTAGCCATGGGGTCTGTTACATATTACTGTTATAGAGGCATTACATGTTACCACTGGGCATCTTACCTATGATCAGTAGCCATGGGATCTGTTACGTATTACTGTTATAGAGGCATTACATGTTGTCACTGGGCATCTCACCTTTGATAAGTTGCCATGGGGTCTGTTACGTATTACTGTTATAGAGGCATTACATGTTGCCACTGGTCATCTTACCTATGATCAGTAGCCATGGGGTATGTTACATATTACTGTTATAGAGAAATTACATGTTGTCACTGGGCATCTTACCTTTAATAAGTAGCCATGGGGTCTGTTACGTATTACTGTTATAGAGGCATTACATGTTATCACTGGTCATCTTACCTTTGATAAGTAGCTATGGGGTCTGTAACATATTACTGTTATAGAGGCATTACATGTTACCACTGGGCATCTTACCTATGATCAGTACCCATGGGGTCTGTTATGTATTACTGTTATAGAGGCATTACATGTTGCCTCTGGGCATCTTACCTATGATCAGTAGCCATGGGGTCTGTTATGTATTACTGTTATAGAGACATTACATGTTACCACTGGGCATCTTACCTATGATCAGTAGCCATGGGGTCTGTTACGTATTACTGTTATAGAGGCATTACATGTTACCACTGGGTATCTTACCTATGATCAGTAGCCATGGGGTCTGTTCCGTATTACTGTTATAGAGGCATTACATGTTACCACTGGGCATCTTACCTATGATCAGTAGCCATGGGGTGTGTTACGTATTACTGTTATAGAGGTATTACATGTTGTCACTGGGCATCTTACCTTTGATCAGTAGCCATGGGGTCTGTTACGTATTACTGTTATAGAGGCATTACATGTTGCCACTGGGCATCTTACCTATGATCAGTAGCCATGGGGTCTGTTACGTTTTACTGTTATAGAGGCATTACATGTTACCACTGGGCATCTTACCTATGATCAGTAGCCATGAGGTCTGTTACGTTTTACTGTTATAGAGGAATTACATGTTGCCACTGGTCATCTTACCTATGATCAGTATCCATGGCGTCTGTTATGTATTACTGTTATAGAGGCATTACATGTTACCACTGGGCATCTTACCTATGATCAGTAGCCATGAGGTCTGTTACATTTTACTGTTATAGAGGCATTACATGTTGCCACTGGTCATCTTACCTTTGATAAATAGCCATGGGGTCTGTTATGTATTAATGTTATAGAGACATTACATGTTACCACTGGGCATCTTACCTATGATCAGTAGCCATGGGGTCTGTAACGTATTACTGTTATAGAGACATTACATGTTACCACTGGTCATCTTACCTATGATCAATAGCCATGGGGTCTGTTATGTATTACTGTTATAGAGTCATTACATGTTGCCACTGGGCATCTTACCTATGATCAGTAGCCATGGGGTCTGTTACGTATTACTGTTATAGAGGCATTACATGTTACCACTGGGCATCTTACCTATGATCAGTAGCCATGGGGCCTGTTACGTTTTACTGTTATAGAGGCATTACATGTTGCCACTGGGCATCTTACCTATGATCAGTAGCCATGGGGTCTGTTACGTATTACTGTTATAGAGGCATTACATGTTACCACTGGGCATCTTACCTATGATCAGTAGCCATGGGGTCTGTTACATTTTACTGTTATAGAGGCATTACATGTTGTCACTGGGCATCTTATCTATGATCAGTAGCCATGGGGTCTGTTACGTATTACTGTTATAGAGGCATTACATGTTGCCACTGGGCATCTTACGTATGATCAGTAGCCATGGGGTCTGTTACGTATTACTGTTATAGAGGCATTACATGTTGCCACTGGGCATCTTACGTATGATCAGTAGCCATGGGGTCTGTTACGTATTACTGTTATAGAGGCATTACATGTTACCACTGGGCATCTTACCTATGATCAGTAGCCATGGGGTCTGTTACGTTTTACTGTTATAGAGGCATTACATGTTACCACTGGTCATCTTACCTATGATCAGTAGCCATGGGGTCTGTTATGTATTACTGTTATAGAGGCATTACATGTTGCCTCTGGTCATCTTACCTATGATCAGTAGCCATGGGGTATGTTACGTATTACTGTTATAGAGGCATTACATGTTACCACTGGGTATCTTACCTATGATCAGTAGCCATGGGGTCTGTTACGTATTACTGTTATAGAGGCATTACATGTTATCACTGGTCATCTTACCTTTGATAAGTAGCCATGGGGTCTGTTACGTATTACTGTTATAGAGGCATTACATGTTACCACTGGGTATCTTACCTATGATCAGTAGCCATGGGGCATGTTACGTATTACTGTTATAGAGGCATTACAACACACAACAGTGGCATCAAGCCACATAACAGTGAGGTGTTACAGCACAAGGCAGTGGCATCAAGCCACATAACAGTGAGGTTGTTACAGCACAGGACAGTGGCATCAGGCCACATAACAGTGGCATCAAGCCACATAACAGTGAGGTGTTACATCATGGGACAGTGGCATCAAGCCACATAACAGTGGCATCAAGCCACATAACAGTGAGGTGTTACAGCTCGGGACAGTGGCACCAAGCCACATAACAGTGAGGTTGTTACAGCATGGGACAGTGGCATCAAGCCACATAACAGTGGCATCAAGTCAGATAACAGTGAGGTGTTACAGCATGGGACAGTGGCATCAAGACACATAACAGTGGCATCAAGCCACTTAACAGTGAGGTTGTTACAGCATGGGGCAGTGGCATCAAGCCACATAACAGTGAGATTGTTACAGCACAGGACAGTGGCATCAAGCCACATGACAGTGAGGTTGTTACAGCACAGGACAGGTTGTTCAAATTCATAAAATACCATCAGTGAGGTTGGTAACTAACTTGCACCCTGCTCTTTATTCAATCAACAAAGCACAGACTTTGTTATACTTAGAGGATGGGAGGTGTTCAAACGACAGCACTTGAACATCTAGTTTGTTGTTCTATCAGCTATTTTAAGTTCCTTGCATACCCCAAAATAACAACAGTACCAGGATGTAAACTTTGTTTACCACCTGGGGCCGAGACTATAGAACTTTTACAATTGTATATTGTAGAATTGTATTTTCTAGTTACAACTTTAAATAGGTTAAAATTAACCATTAGCATTTTCAAAGATCTGGCAATTTGCCAGTTGGCAAATTGCCATATCTTTTAAAATGCTAATGATTCATTTCAATCAATTATATTATTATGTAGAAAATACAATTCTAGAAAATACAATTGTAAAAGTTTTATAGTATCGGCTCCTGGTGATAACCGGGATAATGTGACGCCATGTATTATATGTTGTAAATGTACTTTGTCTGCCATCTAACGATAGTCAAGACAAAAGGCTGTAAATATGTTTTGATTACCTGCTCATACACGAGACATTGCAAAGGAATATGGTGTATGCATGCTACAAATATTGTTTTTTTATTATTTTTTCTTTGAACACAGACTGTGTGTATAGTGATTGGAGTGACTGGAGTGACTGTAATGGAGTATGCGGAGTCAGTGGTACAAAAGGGAGAAGCAGGTCAGTACAATAACAAACTTCTATATGATAGACAGTTATTTTTTATTTATTGGGGTTTAATGACACTTTTGACAGCCAGGATCACCTCGATAAATATACAGAACCTCAAAGGTGTGATTGGGTTAATGTTTATCACTTGAGTTTGGTTGGGTGCAAGAATACCATGAGAGGAGAAGCACCAAACCACACCTGTGTGATAAACATTAGCCCATTCAAGCACTTGTTTAGTTATGTATTTATTACACACACCTGGAGTTTTTAAAACAGGTCATTTACTTCAACACAAAATAAGAAAATAAGAACACACTGCAAATGTAAATGAAATAAAACTTAAGGAGGCATAAAAATAAATTCATCATCAGGGGTGTATTAGCGTCACCAGTCTTGTACACCCAACACTGCTTCAGCCCTCCTTCTTTATGAGGGGGGGGGGGGGGGGGCATGTTTTTTTGTATGCATATATTTTAACACAACCAATGACTGGTGTAACAAGGGGCGGATCCAGAGCCTTCCTCATATTTTCGCCAGCTATCTTTCTCTCGTACTGGTTCAATTTCGATGGATTTCAGATCATTTTTTGCAGTAAGTGGCAGCAAATGCTAAAATGCATACAGTCTGTTAAAAAATTGGTTAACTGAAATAGATCCTAATCTTAGTCATACAAGTACCAAATCCACCCCCGTAAAGAAAGTGTGCATTGCAGAAATTCATCAAACTCAAATAAAAATAATTTCGTAGGTGTAAAGAGTGTTAACCTGTTCATGAATAAGTTATATTGAACACAAAAACAGCTTTCCCCGTTAAAATTGCATTAACGTTAAATGACGTGCTGCACTTTTGTGAAAAGGCATGTTTTGCACGTGGAGAGTCTGAAAATTCATGCAGCAGTGTGAATCCTTGGGTATTTAAACACTAAAGTAAGGCCTTCCTATCATTCACATTCAAACTTGCGCTGCTGTTAAAACGACTCCACATTAGCATGTCAAGATTGACAATGAATCAACGTCTCCTTGCCCTGGGTATGATTAGAGCTGGCAGAACACACAGAGAGGTTGCCCGGCATTTGAACTGCCACCGCAACACTGTAGACAGGCTAGTCCATGAACATGCACAACATGATGACGTTCGAGACCGTCCCCGCTCCGGGTGACCCCGAATTACCACCCCTGCACATGATCGGTATATCCGTGTCGTCCATCTCCGGAACTGGCAACAAATGGCTACGACGACAGCCAGGAACATCCCTAACCTGAGACGGATACATCCTCAAATAGTAATCAACCGGCTGAGACAATACGGCTTACGTCCTCGAAGACCTGCAATTCGTCTGATTTTGACATTACGTCATCGTCGTGCTCGACTGCAGTGGTGTAGACAACATCTCAGGCATCCCTTACACTGGTGGCGACGTGTTTAATTCACAGATGAATGTCGTTTCCATCTTTCATCATCAGATGGCCGCCAGAGAGTGTACAGACGTCGAAACGAACGCTACGCAGATCCATGTGTCGTGGAGCGAAACTGTTATGGGGGAGGGTCTCTCATGGTGTGGGGTGGCATCACTGCCCGTAACAGAACTGAGCTGGTCATTATTGATGGCAATCTCAATGCAGCCAGATATCGTGATGAAGTGCTTACACCTGTTGTTGTCCCATTTCTGCAACGTCACAGCTCCAGCGTCATTCTACAGCAGGACAACGCCCGACCCCACGCAGCTCATGTTGTTCAACAGTATCTGCAGCAACAACAAGTGGATGTTCTTTCCTGGCCCGCAAATTTGCCCAATATCTCACCCATTGAGCATGTATGGGACGAAATGAAATGTCAGCTACGCCGGCTTCCCCATGCACTGTCAAAGCTTGTGGAACTCAAAAGACAGCTTATCACAATATGGAACAACGATGCAGATGGAGATCATACCAGATATTGAGTGTGTGACTTTTGTGTTTGACCCTTAGTGTCTTTGACTCTCCATGGCACCAAGAGTATTCGTCGTAGCGTAATGAAATTTCTCGTGTTGATCACAAATTGATTCATCTGTGATTGAATAAAATTTCCATGAATGAAAATGATATATATCTTTTTTTAGTGTTATTTTTTAGCATGCACACTTTCTTTTTTGGGAGAGTATATTATATAAGAAAAACACTCATTCCATATCTTCTATTTATCATATTAGATGTGCGATTTTCATTTTTCACTGAACCTTTTGTTTATATTTCGTTCAGTTTTTGATCTTTCTGCAAAATTAATTTTGTTATTAACCCTTTGAACTATTATTAGAAGAGTCCATATTCATTATTATTTAGGCCTAAAAAAATAAAAAATCTGTTTCTCAGGCCCTCCCGCATGGTCCTTTTGGCTGCCGCATCCTCTCTTTTTATAACCAATTTAAACTTGAAAAAAATTAAAAATTAAATGGTTAATGTCTGATATTTTACCCAAGTTAAAAAAATTGATGAATTTGTCCCTTGAGTGCATGAAGGCTTTGCAATGCTTTAGCATTGCAAAGCCTTCTTACACTCAAGGGATGAAATACACCACCACCCAGGCTATTCTGTAGATTGAGGCCTAAAACTTGAACCAAGAACATGAACTTTTGATGGCAAAGAAGTAATTGCTGAAATAAAAAATAAAATAAAAAAACGCTCACCCGCATGCAATTTTACAAATAATGGCCTGAGAAACAGAAGATTTACTTTATGTAGCCTTATATTTATTTATTTATTGATGTTTAAGGTCATATTCTTATGCACAATGGTTAATCATGACCGTGACAGTTTTACAGGTGGAGGAAGCCGGAGTACCCAGAGAGAACCACCGAGCAACAACGAGCAACTGCCAGCTCCCCAACAGTGTAACTCCGCACTGCAGCACAGGCAGGGTTAGATTGGTTGAAGACATGTGTACCATCGATGTACGCCTTAGTGCACGACATCATCGTGCCCCCATGTGGACAGTCAGGGTTAACTGCCTTGCAGGACACAACGTGGGAGTCTGAATTGATTGCTCAGACGGTCACCCATCCAATGATTAACTGGGCTCGACGTTGCTTAACTTCGGTGGTCTTACGAGAACCAGTTACCGCAAAGTCACCGCGCCCATATATTCATTATTTGAAAATATTCATCTCGGTCTACCCCACACATTTATTGAACAGCCATCCTGTATAATGACGTTATGATGTATCATGTTCGTGGCCGGAAAAGTGGCCGCTAGGGTTCAAAGGGTAGATATGTAATTTTCAGTGGAAATATTGTGTTACATATACTAACAGGCCTGGCCATTTGAGGCGGGTGATCGCTCCCGCTCACCTTCGCCCGCCTGGATTCAAAATAAGGCGGGCATATTTTGCCCGCATAAATATGCCCGCCTAACGTCAATTTGCGGGGGCGATTAAAACTGTAAAATTTGTTAGAAAAAAACCCATCAGCGTATGTTATTATTGGTTACACTCGGCTTATTATGAAATCAGTTTTGGTTGAATTACTTTCACAAACAATATCGGCACATCTGCAAAAAACGGTGCCCTGTTATCATTCACTGACATAACAAAAAGGTCCGCTTGTCATTGAACTTCAGTCATTTTCTGAATAATGCACTATGCTTTCCGTAACTTATTTGGATGGTGATTTTTTTTCTCCAACAAGTACAATATTGCTAAACGGTGCTGCTCCTTTCATAACCTCTTATCGATTCAGTGAAAAAAAAAGTTCCACTTTCAAGTTTATCACTTGGGAATCTATACACACTGCAGCACATTGACCGGAACTTATTTTCATATAGAACAGTTTTCGAGGACTTTTGTTTTTCGATGTCCCATACATTTTTAGCAATATCACGCCGTGTTTTAAGTCATACCCGTGAGCTTTGAATAAACGACAGGGAAAATTATAAAATTGTAGTGTATTTATTAATTTCCGATTACAATTAACATTGGGAAAATCCGAAATAAAGTAAAGAATTTGAAATGGATACTGATTTTGACACGCCTGCATTTTTTGTTCCAGGCATCACTGAACTTAAATATTTAAGTTAAAAGTGATAGGGTGTTCTTGATTGATGGCTCCCAGAGGTGAATTAAAGGCCACCATTATTGCCCGCCTGGGGTGATTTAAGGTGGACGATAGTAGCTCGCCTGCATTTTTCAAACGGCTAGGCCTGTGCTAAGTTTGTTTATTTTGAAATTTGTTCAAATAATTAAGTGATCTCTTCTGTGTTAACCAGATTTACTAAAATGAAATTATAATAAGTCATAACTTTTGATCACGGTGAGACATTTTTAGATGTTTTTAGCTTCACTTGACAAAATCAAGACAAGCTGGCCATCACGCATGCGGGAGTCGGTGAGTCTGTGAGTCTATCAGTCTGTTCACATTTTCTTTCACTCAGGCTACACCCCGTAGTTCTTGTCTGATCACCACGAAAGTTCATAGGCAGGTTCAAGGTCATGTCTAGATGAGAATGCTCCCTTTTGGTCACAATCAGTCAACCATGACACCTATGAGAGCCTGAAACCCAAAAACCTTTAGCACAGTCAACAGGTTGTATTAGGAGCACTGTGGCTCAGTGGTAGACTGTTGGACTTCTATGCTAGAGGACCCGAGTTTGATCCCCATCCGGGACGACCCACATTGTGTCCTTGGGCAAGGCACTTCATCCCGGTTGCCTACATGGGGGCACAATGATGCCGTGTACTAAGGCGTACTGCACGTTCATGGTGCACATAACTTCAAATGCTGTAACCCTGCTTGAGCGGAGCTTGAACAGAGTTAGAATGTTGAGGAGCTGACAGTTGCTCATCGATACTCGGTGGTTCTCTCCGGGTACTCCGGCTTCCTCCACCCGTAAAACTGTCACAGTCACGATTAGCCATTGTGCATAGGTATGTGACCTTAAACACCAATAAATAAATAAGGTCGTATTTATGAAGGGATTTCGTTGTAACTTGGTAGGATGACTCTGTATAATTTCAAGATGAGAATGTCCCCTTTTGATTGCGATCAGTCAACCACGACAGCTGCAAGAGCCCAAAACCCACAAACCTTTAGTGCAGTCTACAGTTCATCGTATTTCAAGGGATTTCATTGTAACTTGGTAGGAAGACTTTATTTAAAGTCTAGATGAGAAGGTCCCCTTTTGGTCGTGATCAGTCAACTGTGACGACTACGAGAGCCCGAAACCCAAAAACCTTTAGCACAGTCTACAGGTTGTATTTATGAAGGGATAGTTGAGGGGTCCTCTATTCGAATCCCACCTATGGCAACCATATTTGCCCTTGGGTAAGACACTTCACCCCCATTGCCCACATGGGGCACGTTGGCATTGTGTACCTGTCTTCAACCAATGCTGACCCTGCTTGTGTGCAGTTAGAATGTTGGGGAGCAGACAGTTGCTCCCCATTGCTCGTTGCTTGTTTGTTCTTTCCAGATACTTAGGCTTCCTCCACCCATAAAACTGTCATGGTCATGATTAGCCATTGTGCAGAAATATGTGACCTTAAACACCAATTAATAAAAAAAATAACTATGAAAAGATTTCATTGTAACTTGGTAGGATGACTCCGTATAATGTCAAGATGAGAACATCCTCTTTTGGTTGCGATCGGTCAACTGTGACGGCTGCGAGAACCCAAAACCCCAAAACCTTTAGCACAGTCTACAGGTCGTATTTATGAAGGGATTTCATTGTAACTTGGTAGGATGACTCCGTAAAATGTCAAGATGAGAACGTCCCATTTTGGTCACAATCGGTCTACTGTGATGACTATGCGGACCCGAAGCCTGAAAACCTTTAGCATAGTCTACAGGTCGTATTTATGAAGAGATTTTATTGTAACATTTTAGGATGACTCTGTATAATGTCTAGATGAGAATGTCATATTTTGGCCGTGATCTATGAACCATGACAGCTGCATAGGCAGGCCTTTAGATTACCCCAGTTTCACACCGTTTACAGGTGTGCCCAAATTAGAGAAGGTGTGAAGACGTGAAGAAAAATATATAAATTCTCTCTACCTCTTCTACATTTGAGAATGACTCCCATCATAATAGAAACACAAAGAAAGGCATGGCAATAAAACATAACAGGATAAGGCTGTTATTTCTGGTTTTAATGTTCCCAAATGAGGCCAAAAGGTTGTGCCCAAAATAAATGAATTTAAAGGCCTGGCACAGGCACATTATATGTTATATGTATGAAGGGATTTCTTTGTAACTTGGTAGGATGATTCATTTTGGAATGATTTTACTGTAACTTGGTAACTTTGGTTGACATACGTTAACTGTTAGGGCCACATCAACCTAGCTCTTAATTCTTTAGTACAGTCTATACTCAAATTATTCTTATTGAAAACATAGCCTACAGGGAACAGAAATTTACATATTCTCAAGTATCACATTTCTTGTCTTTTTTCATAATCCTTTCATAAACATTAGAGCATTATCCTTTTCATCAAACACTGCACTCAGTCAAGCTAAGCTACAGTGTCATTGACACTTTCATTTTAAGATTTTATGCCCAAATCTTAGGAGAGATGGGCCTAAAATGGGGCTAAGAACGCAAGATGATTTTAACCCTTTACCCAATGCAGACGATATCAAAATTTATTATTTTAAATATCATTTTTTAAATTTTTTCAAAAAATTTTAACAGAACCATATCATGTGACCCCTCTTTGGAATGAGCTCGTTCCAAAGAGGGGTCACATGATATGGTTTTGTTGAAATTTTTCGAAAAATAATATTTTTTCAGCAGCTGTATTTGCGGATGCGGGCGATTCGTTGGGTAAAGGGTTAACCATGCCTCTATAATTGAAATTATTTGGGAATTTGCACTAAAAAAATCATGTGAGATCGGCCCACCTTGTATGAGGATAAAACCAACTACCCGGTTCACTCAACTCAAACCATGAAACGCGTGTTCAAAAGAACTAATATTAGTCTTTTTAAGCAGCTTTTATTGAATTGCAACTTTCTGGATGTTCTCAATACAGAATGCCCGAATGGAGCATATGACCTTTTCCTAAAAAATTCTATTGTCTCTTGGCTCTTTGACAGAGCGTACCCATTGGTAGTGAGGTCAACTCCAAAGAAATACATAAACGCGAACCATGGATGACACGTGGACTCGTACAATCCTCACTAAACAAAAACAAATTGTATATTAAAAAGAGAAATTCACTGACCCCACAAAACGTCACTGGAAACAAAGACTATTGTTGGATCTTCGTCTGACTGAAAAGAACAAGTAAAGCCGATTATTTCACTGATACTCTACTCTCAAATAAAAATAACATTTAAAAAAATGGGAAATTTGGCATAAAACTAAATGAACGAGCCCCACACTGTCGTCATTTTTTTGCGTTGACAACAACAAACTGACCGAATCTAAACTGATTGCCAATAGATTTAATACCTTTTTTGCAAGCATAGGTAAATCAATAAATGACGAAGTACCTTTGTCAATCCATCATATCTCCAAATACATTGCCTCATCCTTTTTTTTTCTCCCACCAACCTGCAGGAAGTAATTCTCTGTGTTATGGCTTTCAAGGAAAGGCAACCTAAGATTGTGATAATTTGTCGACTTAGCTTTTAAAGGAGATCATCTCTGAGGTGGCAAATCCACTAACTCACATAATTAACCTCTCTTTCTCTGCTGGAAAAGTGCCAAGCAAGATGAAGGTGACCAAAATTATACCTATTTTCAAATTGTCTTAAATAACTACCGACCCATTAGTATTCTTCCCACATTGTCATAAATACTGTATTCTTGCTTATTCAGTTTCTTAGATGACCAATGGGTGGTGTACCAGTATCAGTTTGGGTTTAGGAAGCATCATTCTACCACACATTCTTTACTTCACCTAATAAACAATGTTGCTGAAGTAAATGATAAAACAAAACTAAAGATTGCACTCTTTTCTATTTTCCTACATTTTGCGAAAGCTTTCAATAATATTCTGCTACAGAAACAGGAATATTATTGCATTCTAGGGTTAGCTAATTCCTGGTTCAAGGATTACTTAACAGAAAGAAGCCAGTCTGTATTTTTTTCAGAATGAAATAACCGACAAAAGGGAAATTATTCCAGGTGTACCACAAGGTTCTATTCCAAGGCCTATTTTATTTGTACTATATCAGAGACATCAGCAAATCGACTTTGCTAAAATTCTTGTTATTCGCAGATGACACAACGGTGTATGCAGCTAGCAATAGAGTGGATACTCTTATAGAAAAAGCAAAGTCTGAGTTATATAGCATAAGTGAGTGATGCTCTGTACATAAATTGGTTCAAAATGCTTCCAAAACCAAATTCATGTTATTCCATTCCCAAAATGATTCTCATAGTGCGAGAGGCAAGAGCACTGAATGATACACATATTATACTATCCAGTATCCATCAAGAGGAGGCAACATTTCAGTTTCTATATATTCATTTAAAACAAGCTATTAATTGAAAATAGAATATGTTTTCATTTTTGGAATTCACTCAAAAAATATCTCCACAATCCAGTATAAGTAGTCCCATTAGTTCCTTGAATCCTGCACCCTATGTAACAGGTAACCAATTAACCCTGTACATTTTACAGTCTTAGTCAGTTTATTTTTTCATGTAGTGTGTAATACAGTAGAACCTGTCTTGAGAGACCGCCCTTTGGGCCACACAAAAGTGGTCTCTCAAGACAGGTGGTCTCACATAACAGGTTTCAAGTTTTCTCAAGTCAGTGAATAACCAACCACAAGATTCAGAAATGGAGAAGAATGGATTTTTGTAATTACTTTGTAGTTCTTTTTTATGAAGTTTTTGTAACAAATTGAAATGGACTGTTATAAAAATTATAAAAATAAATTTGTGTTGAAAATCTTCATTGAAGATTTTCAACACTAATTTATTTTTATAATTTTTATAACAGTCCATTTCAATTTGTTACAAAAAGATTTTCAACACAAATTTATTGTATGTATGAAATTGTTTATTCAGCAATAATCCTAATCTTTTCACAGGGGTCTTATAAAAACATCTCAATCTGCAATGAGTTAGCAATTGAAACCCAATTAAGAGCTTTTAATACTTTTAATTCTGTTAGTATAACCATAATGGATTTTCCAATTCCAGAACAGGTAAAAAGTTTTTGTCATGGTTTCAGTCTTCAAAGGGGCGGTCTCTCAAGACAGGTCCATTTTGGCATAAAAATACAAGTTGGTACCAGGTCACAGTGGTCTCTCAAGACAGGTGGTCTCTCAAGACAGGTGGTCTCCCATAGCAGGTCCATTATAGAGTAAAACCAATCGGTGCCTGGTAGATGTGGTCTCTCAAGACAGGTGGTCTCTCAAGACAGTGGTCTCTCAAGACAGGTTTTACTGTATGACAGTTTCCAGTTGTTTTTATAACCAGAAAGCATGCCTAACCCTATGCATTGCACAGGGTTAGTCACTCTTTTTCGTTCTAAAATATTTTTTTTATTAACTGAGTAACTAACCATGTGCAATGTAGAGCTTAAATGTAAATCTCATCTACAGCAACTCTTTATCCAACATAATGCCCAAAACCAGCCAGTAATATTCTACTCAAGAAGAATTTGAACTTGCAATTTTATACCCCCCCCCCCCCCCCGCAAACAAAGTTTGGGGGGGGGGGGGAGGGGGTATATAGGAATCACCCTGTCCATCCGTCCATCTATCCATCTGTCCTTATAAGCGCAACTCCTCCTAAACCATTCAAAGAATTTTCATAAAACTTTACACAATGGAAGAACTCCATATGAAGATGTGCATGAAGCAATATAATTCTGTTCTGGTGGGGTGGGGGGGGGGGTGGGGGAGGGGGGTATCACTTTGTGAGCTTGCTCACAGTACCTCTAGTTTGGAATGGATTGTGGAAAGTTTATTTTAGTAAATTCCAAAAATGAGAACATATTCTATTTTCAATTAATAGCCTGTTATAGATGAAAACCCCATGAAAATCCCATATTCAAACAACAGGTTTCCGCTGTTTGCTTGAAAATAGCCAGAGCAACTTTTGCCATAAATTTGGCAAAAAAAGTACCTTCCTTGAGGAGCTCTAAGATACTTGTACTGCCAATGTCACTTAATATATGTGGTCCAACTGTGGGGACACACTGCGGCCATAAATAGGATTCTAGGCCTGCAAATAAAAGCTATTCGAGCAATAACGAAACGATCCTATATTTCAAACACCAATCCCCTTTTAAAACCTGTGGTATACTAAAATTCAGAGACTTTTATACATTACACACTATCTTGTTCATGCATGTCTGGTGTAATAATAAACTACCTGAGCCCTTCGACAACATATCTGAAATTTATATGGACCCATCTAGCAAGAACACTAGACAGTTTGGTAATATACACACACTTATGTCCAGAACTATCTTCTCAGTCGAACTAACCTTTCCATTCTTTTCCGTGGATTTGGAATGACATTGAATCATCAATCTGATGCCTCAATAGATCCCAATTTATGAAGACGATAACAGACAAGGCCCTCAATTCCTATTTTGTGGATGTCTCATGTAACAACCCTTTCTGTCCCCATTGTACTTCCATTTCACCTGGATCGGATCTCAACTTTTCACAGTCTCTAAATTCTAGAGTTGATTAGACATGTAATGTTTGCTCGTCGAGCTCATTCCAATGAGGGGTCATAACCTATGTTTTTGAGACAAAAAATGAAAAAAAAATAGTTATTCAAGAATTATTTTTGCAAGTGTCGTCTGCTTTTCAGGTTAGGTAAAGGGTTAAGGAACTGAAAACCAAAATATCAAAATTCGAATTAAGAGTATTTCTTGCAAAAGTAGTGTTCTCTTTTGTGCTGGGTGAGGGTTTCAATATTTAAGTAATACCAGTGCCTACTCAAGAATTCCACAATTGTTTGCAATTTTAATGTCAGGATTAATTACATTTTTAATAGGGACCTGCGAACCGTTCAAGATTCGGCTCGACTCGAAACCATCGCCGAGATTCGATTCGACTCGATACCTCACCATCTGATTCGTATTTTTTGAACCGACCTCTGTTCAAACGGCGAATTATATGTGCACTCGCTCGCATCAAGAACACGCCGTCATACGCTAACGATAGTGTAATAAATCGCTCTCTGAACGTATTAGCTCTCCAATTTTGTTGATTATTAAACCCCCGGGCTACCGTACGATCTCTGAGGGTCTGGGAAGATTCGTCCCCGGGAATATTCGTCCCCGGGTTTTTGAGAATATTGTATGTCTATCTTCACTATTAGTGCGCGATACTGTGTTTCGCGAGACTTTGAGTTTGGGATTTTTTATCATATTTTCCGACATGCCTTGTTTGCTTTTATAATAATGGTATTTGGTGCTGATGAGGCTGAGCACGAGCCACGACCACCAAGTGGGTAGAATAAAACTGCGAGTCTATGAGTTCAGAATCAATTGGTCTGGAATCGAGTATTCTCGCAGTGCGAGAATACTCGATTCCAGACCAATTGATTCTGAATTCATCCAGCATGCAGAGTACCGGTATTGCAGACTATGGAAGCACGAATGTCGCCGTCGCGCAGGTTTCAAGGTTCGAGATTTGACTCGATACCAGAGGGATGATTCGGCTCGAGATTCGGCTCGAAGTTTTATCCCCGGCTCGCAGGTCCCTAATTTTTAATGTGGGAATGGCAGGTCTCAGAGCTTTGCTGTTTCTGTGCAGTGTACCTTTACTTCTGTACATTTCTGCAAATTGTTCATTTTCCACCATGTAAACGTATATTGCAAATGAATCTCATTTCATTTTTCATTTCAGTGGTACAAAAACGGATGTAGAATCGCAATGCACCATTTCAGCTTCATTGAATTATACAATAATTACATCACACTAGTGGAATGTACATTTTGACAATAATTTACTACTCCATATTTCGACAAAGAAATGTATTGACTGGTTGAGTGCTAAATTATTTATCAAAGGTGATTTGAAACATGAATATTTTTTTTCAAAGCTGCCACGCAACCAGCAAGGGTAGTCTTAGTTTATCAATATTTTGTTCATGAACAATTGTTTTGTTACAATTTATTGGAGAATGCATGTTGGCATTCTCCAATAAGTTGTAACAAAACAATTTTATTTAAATAATTATTTTCTCCTGCTACGACGACAACAACAACAACATAAAGCCACTAAAGTGGCTTTCAGCACTTTTCAATAGAGCCATGATAGTGGCTTCAAGAACTCACCAAGTAAACAAAATAAATCTGCATTTTCGGTTGCTGCATATTTTTGGAGATAACCAACTTTTTTTTATTGCAGGGTATTACTTTCTGGAGATAACTGTACTGACACAGTGGAAGTAGTAAATTGTACAGAATGTCCAAGTTGCTTAACAGAGCTGATTGCAAACAAAACAATACCCGATCCTAGCATCATTCTAAGTATGTGATAGAGTAAAACAATGTGCTTAATGGGACTGACTGCAAACAAAAAACATTACCCTACCCTCAAAATTACCTTAGATATATAACTTTGTAAATTTGTTATCCAGCACGAAATTATCTTAGACCTGTAATATTGTAAAACATTACCTGGCCCCAAATTATCTTAGATATGTAATATTGTAAAACATTACCTGGCACCCAGATTTTCTTAGATAGATTAGATTAGATTAGATTATTTATTTAACGATATAGCTAGGAATTACAGCAATGCATGTATAGTAATACAAGATTTAGAAGGCACAAAAAACATTAGTACAATATGAGAATATGAATAAATATCTATACCGTAAGGAGATGGCATAGCCAGATTGGCTGTCTACCTGTCGTCGCCCACTAATATTTGTTCTAGAGTGAGCATTGTACACTGATTATGGATGTGGATTATAGGCATATTGTCCAATCGTATTCAGATTTATTTTCTGGTGTTGAAAATGTCGGACTTGGCAGTTAAATCATACTTTTCTGTTGGGCGAGATTAACAGACGGAGTATATTACTCGATGTTATCACACGCAAAGAGCACACAATTTGGAAAATGACCAAAGTATAGTGAAGTGCGAAATTAATTGCTGTGCAGGCATTTAGTTATTTTTCAGGGGTTTGAATCCATAATTATCTGCTGACATTAAAATTACAATCTTGACAATAGGGATTGTCACATTTCACACTACTTGGGTACTGAGAGATGAATGTTTGTGTCAATAATTTTTTGAATAGATTTCTGTTAGTGATAGACCTTAAATCTTGATCCAAATCATTCCACACCCTAGGAAATGCATGGATCTGTAACCTATCGAGGGCTTTAGTACGCATTCTACTTATATGTAATAAGTCTGATTGTCTCGTAACTCTTTGTGAAGTATTTTGTGTTGGGTTAAAAAAGTCATTAAACGACGATGGAAGTTGTCCCATTTTCCAATCAAATATGAAGAGACATGCTTGGAGTTTGAACAAGTCATTAATTTTAAGTATTTTGTCTTTTACAAATAAGGGATCAGTATGGGTGTTGTAATTTGAATTATTAATGATACGAAGTGAGTGTTTTTGCATAATAAGAATTTTACTAATTGCCCGAGCATTACCCCATACATGGATGCCATACAACAGGTGGCTATATATAAGGGCAAAGTATAATGTCTTCAAAGCCTTATGTGGCAATATTTTTTTTTACTTTATTCAATGCATAATTTACTCTTCCAATTTTGGAGCAAACATGTGAGATATGGGCACTGTATGATAGATTGTCGTCAATGCTAATACCAAGAAATTTTAATGATTTATCTTGTTCATGGCTTCCTATTCTTTTTATCGTTTGGCTTTGTATTTTGATAGTTAAATTTTCTGGGACTAGCGTGCTGCGGGTTGGATTTATAAGAATATATTTAGTTTTATTTGTGTTCAAGACAAGCTGGTTGGCTGAACACCATTCATTTAATTTTCTTAATTCATGATTTATATATTCAGCCAATCTACTTGCATTTGGACTTGAAGCATAGGCTGTCATGTCATCCGCGAACGATAGGAGGTTTAATAAAGTTGAGTGACGAATATCGTTAATATAAAGCAGGAACAAGATTGGCCTGAGTATGGAACCCTGTGGTACTCCACTTGTTATTTGGGCTTCATTCGAATTATTTTCACCACATTTTAGATATTGGATTCTTTTGGATAGATAACTTGCGAACCAGTCAATGCTAATACCCCTGAACCCATATCTTTCTAATTTACTTATTAGAATACTATGATTTATAGTGTCAAAAGCATTCGAAAAGTCTATAAATATCGCTAGTGTTAAATCTTTTGTTGGTTTGTTGTTTGCTATAGCAATATGTCTAAGAAGTTGAATCACAGGATGTGTGGTGCTGTGATTTTTTCTGAAGCCATATTGATGCTGATAAAGAATATCAAATGTATCCAGGTAATTAACCATTCTATTAGCCATTAATTTTTCTAGGATTTTAGAGAATGCTGGAAGAATACTTATAGGTCTATAGTTATTAAATCTATTTTCATCCCCGGTTTTATAAATTGGGATAACTTTAGCGATTTTCATTCGGTTTGGTACAACACCACTGATAAAGGACTGGTTAGTGATATGGGCTAATGGGTGGGCTAATATATCTATAAAATTCTTTAGAAGATATGTTGAGGTGCCATCACAGTCTTCTGACCGTTTGGCTTTCATTCGTTTGGCCACATCCATCACTTCACAAGGGGTAGTGGGTGTAATGTAGAAGTTATTTGTGGAAGACGGACCCATGAAGTTTCGGAAGGATTTATCTGTTTGCATCAATTCTGCACTAGCACGTCTTCCCGTGTTTACAAAAAAGTTATTAAATGTACATTCTATTTCCTTTGGGTCATTTATTTCACAATTATTGTCTTTGAAAAAAATAGAAGGCAAGCTAATTGTACGTTTTGCTTTGTTTATTGTTTCATTTAATACTTTCCAAGTTTCTCTTAAATTGTTTATGTTATCATTTAATATCTTGTTATAATACATTGCTTTACTTTGTTTTTTTATTTTATTAAAGATTTTACAGTAGTTTTTGTAGTTTTGTATGTTTTGTTCTGTTGGGGATTTTATTTTTTTATTATAAAACTTCGTCTTATTAAGAGATGAAGTCATGAGTCCCTTGGACATCCACGGTTGTTTTCTGACAAATTTAGCTTGCAGTGGCACATTTACTACAGGAAACGCTTGTTCAGAAGCTGTTGAATAGACATCCATGAAGATCTTGTATGCTGCATTAGGACAGCTTGATTCAAGAATTGACAAAAAATTATTTGGTAGAGAAGTGCCCTAAATATGGCCGTGTTGGCTTCAGTGAATTTACGTTTGCGTATAATTTTAGGACTACCTTTTGCAGTAATAATATTTTCTATATTATATATGCCGAAATGATCGGTAACATATGTGATGATTATTCCAGACAAACAGGTTGCTGTTATATCATTTGAGAAGAGGTGATCTATTAACAGTGCTGAGTGAGTGGTTATGGGAGTGGGTCAGGTGATACACGGTAGAAAACCCTGACTGACCATGAGGTCTAGAAAAATTTGGGTTTTAGGATGATAATTTGTTTTCAGTAGGTCGATGTTGAAGTCTCCCATAATGTATGCCTCTGTGCATTCGTAATTAATTAGGTCAGTTATTTCATTTAGTTTTGTAAGAAAGAGATCTATATCCGCTTTTGGTTGTGTATTTGGTCTATATATGACCCCAATTAGTTTCTTAGTATTATTTACCTTGATTTCGACAAACAGGGACTCAATTACATGGGGAATAAAAGCAGACAAATCATTTCGTATTATGGGCGCCAGACCCTCCTTAATTTAAAGACCCACCCCACCCCTCCCACCATCCCCATCAGGTCGCGTCTTATTAATGAGTGGATAATAGCTGTCCAAGTGGTACGACATATTTGAAGGTATTCGAAATATTTTGGTAAACCCTATAACACTAAAGGCATTTTTCGAACCATGTCATTCACTCCACAGTTCATTCAAGGAGTCCCAGTGTGCATTTAATATGTAATATTGTAAAACATTACTTGGCCCCCAAATTATCTTAGATATGTAATATTGTAAACATTATCTGGCCCTAAATAATCTTAGATATGTAATATTGTAAAACATTACCTGGACCCAAATTATCTTAGATATGTAATATTGTAAAACATTACCTGGCCCCAAATTATCTTAGATATGTAATATTGTAAAACATTACCTGGCCCCAAATTATCTTAGATATGTAATATTGTAAAACATTACCTGGCCCCAAATTATCTTAGATATGTAATATTGTAAAACATTACCTGGACCCAAATTATCTTAGATATGTAATATTGTAAAACATTACCTGGCCCTAAATTATCTTAGATATGTAATATTGTAAAACATTACCTGGCCCTAAATTATCTTAGATATGTAATATTGTAAAACATTACCTGGACCCAAATTATCTTAGATATGTAATATTGTAAAACATTACCTGGCCCCACTTTATCTTAGATATGTAATATTGTAAAACGTTACTTGGCCCCACTTTATCTTAGATATGTAATATTGTAAAACATTACCTGGACCCAAATTATCTTAGATATGTAATATTGTAAAACATTACCTGGCCCCAAATTATCTTAGATATGTAATATTGTAAAACATTACCTGGCCCTAAATTATCTTAGATATGTAATATTGTGAAATATTACCTGGCCCTAAATTATCTTAGATATGTAATATTGTAAAACATTACCTGGCCCTAAATTATCTCAGATATGTAATATTGTAAAACATTACCTGGCCCTAAATAATCTTAGATATGTAATATTGTAAAACATTACTTGGCCCCCAAATTATCTTAGATATGTAATATTGTAAACATTATCTGGCCCTAAATAATCTTAGATATGTAATATTGTAAAACATTACTTGGCCCCCAAATTATCTTAGATATGTAATATTGTAAAACATTACCTGGCCCCAAATTATCTTAGATATGTAATATTGTAAAACATAACCTGCCCCAAATTATCTTAGATATGTAATATTGTAAAACATTACCTGGCCCCACTTTATCTTAGATATGTAATATTATAAAACATTACCTGGCCCTAAATTATCTTAGATATGTAATATTGTAAAACATTACCTGGCCCTAAATTATCTTAGATATGTAATATTGTAAAACATTACCTGGCCCCACTTTATCTTAGATATGTAATATTGTAAAACATTACCTGGCCCCACTTTATCTTAGATATGTAATATTGTAAAACATTACCTGGCCCCACTTTATCTTAGATATGTAATATTGTAAAACATTACCTGGACCCAAATTATCTTAGATATGTAATATTATAAAACATTACCTGGCCCTAAATAATCTTAGATATGTAATATTGTAAAACATTACCTGGCCCTAAATTATCTCAGATATGTAATATTGTAAAGCATTACCTGCACCCAAATTATCTTAGATATGTAATATTGTAAAACATTACCTGGCCCTAAATAATCTTAGATATGTAATATTGTAAAACATTACCTGCCCCAAATTATCTTAGATATGTAATATTGTAAAACATTACCTGGCCCCACTTTATCTTAGATATGTAATATTGTAAAACATTATCTGGCCCCATATTATCTTAGATATGTAATATTGTAAAACATTACCTGGCCCTAAATAATCTTAGATATGTAATATTGTAAAACATTACCTGCCCCAAATTATCTTAGATATGTAATATTGTAAAACATTACCTGGCCCTAAATTATCTCAGATATGTAATATTGTAAAACATTACCTGGACCCAAATTATCTTAGATATGTAATATTGTAAAACATTACCTGGCCCTAAATAATCTTAGATATGTAATATTGTAAAACATTACCTGGCCCTAAATTATCTTAGATATGTAATATTGTAAAACATTACCTGGCCCTAAATAATCTTAGATATGTAATATTGTAAAACATTACCTGGCCCTAAATAATCTTAGATATGTAATATTGTAAAACATTATCTGGCCCCATATTATCTTAGATATGTAATATTGTAAAACATTACCTGGACCCAAATAATCTTAGATATGTAATATTGTAAAACATTACCTGGCCCTAAATTATCTCAGATATGTAATATTGTAAAGCATTACCTGGACCCAAATTATCTTAGGTATGTAATATTGTAAAACATTACCTGGCCCTAAATTATCTTAGATATGTAATATTGTAAAACATTACCTGGACCCAAATTATCTTAGATATGTAATATTGTAAAACATTACCTGCCCCAAATTATCTTAGATATGTAATATTGTAAAACATTACCTGGCCCCACTTTATCTTAGATATGTAATATTGTAAAACATTATCTGGCCCCATATTATCTTAGATATGTAATATTGTAAAACATTACCTGGCCCTAAATAATCTTAGATATGTAATATTGTAAAACATTACCTGGCCCTAAATTATCTCAGATATGTAATATTGTAAAGCATTACCTGGACCCAAATTATCTTAGATATGTAATATTGTAAAACATTATCTGGCCCCAAATTATCTTAGATATGTAATATTGTAAAACATTACCTGGCCCTAAATAATCTTAGATATGTAATATTGTAAAACATTACCTGGCCCTAAATTATCTTAGATATGTAATATTGTAAAACATTACCTGGCCCCAAATTATCTTAGATATGTAATATTGTAAAACATTACCTGGCCCTAAATAATCTTAGATATGTAATATTGTAAAACATTACCTGGCCCTAAATTATCTTAGATATGTAATATTGTAAAACATTACCTGACCCTAAATAATCTTAGATATGTAATATTGTAAAACATTACCTGGCCCTAAATTATCTTAGATATGTAATATTGTAAAACATTACCTGGCCCCAAATTATCTTAGATATGTAATATTGTAAAACATTACCTGGCCCTAAATAATCTTAGATATGTAATATTGTAAAACATTACCTGGCCCTAAATTATCTTAGATATGTAATATTGTAAAACATTACCTGGCCCTAAATAATCTTAGATATGTAATATTGTAAAACATTACCTTGCCCCAAATTATATTAGATATGTAATATTGTGAAACATTACCAGGACCCAAATTATATTAGATATGTAATATTGTAAAACATTACCTGGCCCCAAATTATATTAGATATGTAATATTGTGAAACATTACCAGGACCCAAATTATATTAGATATGTAATATTGTAAAACATTACCTGGCCCCAAATTATCTTAGATATGTAATATTGTAAAACATTATCTGGCCCCAAATTATCTTAGATATGTAATATTGTAAAACATTATCTGGCCCCAAATTGTCTTAGATATGTAATATTGTAAAACATTACCTGCCCCAAATTATCTTAGATATGTAATATTGTAAAACATTATCTGGCCCCAAATTATCTTAGATATGTAATATTGTAAAACATTATCTGGCCCCAAATTATCTTAGATATGTAATATTGTAAAACATTACCTGGCCCCAAATTATCTTAGATATGTAATATTGTAAAACATTACCTGGCCCCAAATTATCTTAGATATGTAATATTGTAAAACATTACCTGGCCCTAAATAATCTTAGATATGTAATATTGTAAAACATTACCTGGCCCTAAATTATCTTAGATATGTAATATTGTAAAACATTACCTGGCCCCAAATTATATTAGATATGTAATATTGTGAAACATTACCAGGACCCAAATTATATTAGATATGTAATATTGTAAAACATTACCTGGCCCCAAATTATATTAGATATGTAATATTGTGAAACATTACCAGGACCCAAATTATATTAGATATGTAATATTGTAAAACATTACCTGGCCCCAAATTATCTTAGATATGTAATATTGTAAAACATTATCTGGCCCCAAATTATCTTAGATATGTAATATTGTAAAACATTATCTGGCCCCAAATTGTCTTAGATATGTAATATTGTAAAACATTACCTGCCCCAAATTATCTTAGATATGTAATATTGTAAAACATTATCTGGCCCCAAATTATCTTAGATATGTAATATTGTAAAACATTATCTGGCCCCAAATTATCTTAGATATGTAATATTGTAAAACATTACCTGGCCCCAAATTATCTTAGATATGTAATATTGTAAAACATCACCTGGCCCCAAATTATCTTAGATATGTAATATTGTAAAACATTACCTGGCCCCACTTTATCTTAGATATGTAATATTGTAAAACATTACCTGGCCCCAAATTATCTTAGATATGTAATATTGTAAAACATTACCTGGCCCCACTTTATCTTAGATATGTAATATTGTAAAACATTATCTGGCCCCAAATTATCTTAGATATGTAATATTGTAAAACATTACCTGGCCCCACTTTATCTTAGATATTTAATATTGTAAAACATTACCTGGCCCCAAATTATCTTAGATATGTAATATTGTAAAACATTACCTGGCCCCAAATTATCTTAGTTATGTAATATTGTAAAACATTACCTGGCCCCAAATTATCTTAGATATGTAATATTGTGAAATATTACCTGGCCCTAAATTATCTTAGATATGTAATATTGTAAAACATTACCTGGCCCTAAATTATCTTAGATATGTAATATTGTAAAACATTACCTGGCCCTAAATTATCTTAGATATGTAATATTGTAAAACATTATCTGGCCCCAAATTATCTTAGATATGTAATATTGTAAAACATTACCTGGCCCCAAATTATCTTAGATATGTAATATTGTAAAACATTACCTGGCCCCAAATTATCTTAGATATGTAATATTGTAAAACATTACCTGGCCCTAAATTATCTTAGATATGTAATATTGTAAAACATTACTTGTCCCCCAAATTATCTTAGATATGTAATATTGTAAAACATTACCTGGCCCCAAATTATCTTAGATATGTAATATTGTAAAACATTACCTGGCCCTAAATTATCTTAGATATGTAATATTGTAAAACATTACCTGGCCCCAAATTATATTAGATATGTAATATTGTGAAACATTACCAGGACCCAAATTATATTAGATATGTAATATTGTAAAACATTACCTGGCCCCAAATTATCTTAGATATGTAATATTGTAAAACATTATCTGGCCCCAAATTATCTTAGATATGTAATATTGTAAAACATTATCTGGCCCCAAATTGTCTTAGATATGTAATATTGTAAAACATTACCTGCCCCAAATTATCTTAGATATGTAATATTGTAAAACATTATCTGGCCCCAAATTATCTTAGATATGTAATATTGTAAAACATTATCTGGCCCCAAATTATCTTAGATATGTAATATTGTAAAACATTACCTGGCCCCAAATTATCTTAGATATGTAATATTGTAAAACATTACCTGGCCCCAAATTATCTTAGATATGTAATATTGTAAAACATTACCTGGCCCTAAATAATCTTAGATATGTAATATTGTAAAACATTACCTGGCCCTAAATTATCTTAGATATGTAATATTGTAAAACATTACCTGGCCCCAAATTATATTAGATATGTAATATTGTGAAACATTACCAGGACCCAAATTATATTAGATATGTAATATTGTAAAACATTACCTGGCCCCAAATTATATTAGATATGTAATATTGTGAAACATTACCAGGACCCAAATTATATTAGATATGTAATATTGTAAAACATTACCTGGCCCCAAATTATCTTAGATATGTAATATTGTAAAACATTATCTGGCCCCAAATTATCTTAGATATGTAATATTGTAAAACATTATCTGGCCCCAAATTGTCTTAGATATGTAATATTGTAAAACATTACCTGCCCCAAATTATCTTAGATATGTAATATTGTAAAACATTATCTGGCCCCAAATTATCTTAGATATGTAATATTGTAAAACATTATCTGGCCCCAAATTATCTTAGATATGTAATATTGTAAAACATTACCTGGCCCCAAATTATCTTAGATATGTAATATTGTAAAACATCACCTGGCCCCAAATTATCTTAGATATGTAATATTGTAAAACATTACCTGGCCCCACTTTATCTTAGATATGTAATATTGTAAAACATTACCTGGCCCCAAATTATCTTAGATATGTAATATTGTAAAACATTACCTGGCCCCACTTTATCTTAGATATGTAATATTGTAAAACATTATCTGGCCCCAAATTATCTTAGATATGTAATATTGTAAAACATTACCTGGCCCCACTTTATCTTAGATATTTAATATTGTAAAACATTACCTGGCCCCAAATTATCTTAGATATGTAATATTGTAAAACATTACCTGGCCCCAAATTATCTTAGTTATGTAATATTGTAAAACATTACCTGGCCCCAAATTATCTTAGATATGTAATATTGTGAAATATTACCTGGCCCTAAATTATCTTAGATATGTAATATTGTAAAACATTACCTGGCCCTAAATTATCTTAGATATGTAATATTGTAAAACATTACCTGGCCCTAAATTATCTTAGATATGTAATATTGTAAAACATTATCTGGCCCCAAATTATCTTAGATATGTAATATTGTAAAACATTACCTGGCCCCAAATTATCTTAGATATGTAATATTGTAAAACATTACCTGGCCCCAAATTATCTTAGATATGTAATATTGTAAAACATTACCTGGCCCTAAATTATCTTAGATATGTAATATTGTAAAACATTACTTGTCCCCCAAATTATCTTAGATATGTAATATTGTAAAACATTACCTGGCCCCAAATTATCTTAGATATGTAATATTGTAAAACATTACCTGGCCCTAAATTATCTTAGATATGTAATATTGTAAAACATTACCTGGCCCTAAATTATCTTAGATATGTAATATTGTAAAACATTACCTGGCCCCAAATTATCTTAGATATGTAATATTGTAAAACATTACCTGGCCCCACTTTATCTTAGATATGTAATATTATAAAACATTACCTGGCCCCAAATTATCTTAGATATGTAATATTGTAAAACATGACCTGGCCCCAAATTATCTCAGATATGTAATATTGTAAAACATCACCTGGCCCCAAGTAATCTTAGATATGTAATATTGTGAAACATTACCTGGCCCCAAATTATCTTAGATATGTAATATTGTGAAACATTACCTGGCCCTAAATTATCTTAGATATGTAATATTGTAAAACATTACCTGGCCCCACTTTATCTTAGATATGTAATATTGTAAAACATTACCTGGCCCCACTTTATCTTAGATATGTAATATTGTAAAACATTACCTGGACCCAAATTATGTTAGATATGTAATATTGTAAAACATTACCTGGCCCCACTTTATCTTAGATATGTAATATTGTAAAACATTACCTGGCCCTAAATTATCTTAGATATGTAATATTGTAAAACATTACCTGGCCCTAAATTATCTTAGATATGTAATATTGTAAAACATTACCTGGCCCCAAATTATCTTAGATATGTAATATTGTAAAACATTACCTGGCCCTAAATTATCTTAGATATGTAATATTGTAAAACATTACCTGGCCCCAAATTATCTTAGATATGTAATATCGTAAACATTACCTGGCCCCAAATTATCTTACATATGTAATATTGTAAAACCTTACCTGGAACCCAAGTCATTTTAGGAATGTAATAGAAGCAAATAATTAATTGAAAATAGAATGTTTTCATTTTCACAAGTCACTTTAAAACAACTTCCACAATCCAGTCCAGTATAAGTATTTATATTGGTTCCTTGAATCCCACACCCTATATAATATATAACCAAGGCCCCACACAGTAGATCTTCTGTTTCTCAGGCCATTTTTAATTTAACTTGACAAAGGCAAGATAAGCTATTGCCATAACGCATGTGGAAGTCTGTCAGTCTGTGAGTCTGTTCACATTTTCCTTTAGCACGGGTTACACCCCGCAGTTCTTGTCTGATTGTCACGAAATTTCATATGTAGGTTTGGGGTCATGTCTTGATGAGAACGTCCTCTTTTCATCGTGAGTGGTCAACCGGTATGGCTGCCCGAGCCCAAAACCCCAAAACCATAAACACAGTCTACAGGTCGTATTTATAAAGGGATTTTATTGTAACTTGGTAGGATGCCTCTGTATAATGCCTAGATGGGAACTTCCCCTTCTGGGCATGATCTGTTAACCGTGATGGCTGCCCAAGCCCGAAACCCAAAAACTTTTAGCACAGTCTGCAGGTCATGTTTAATGTGGAGGGATTTCATTTTATCTTGGTAGGATGACTCCTTATGATGTCTAGATGAGAATTTCCCCATTTGGGCGTAATCTGCCAACCGTGACGACAGCCCTAGCCCAAAACCCAAAAACCTTTAGCACAGTGTACAGGTCATATTTATGAAGGGATTTCATTGTAACTTGGTAGGTTTGACTTTATATAATGTCTAGATGAGAACGTCCCCTTTTGGACATGATTGGGCAACTGTGATGGCTATAGGGGGCCCGAAGCCAGGTGTCTAGATGAAAACGTCCCCTTTTGGACACGATTGGGCAACTGTCACGGCTACAGGGGCCCGAAACCCGAAAACCTTTAAAACAGTCTACAGGTCATAATTATAAAGGGATTTCATTGTAGCTTGGTGGGATGACTCCAAATAATTTCTAGATGAGAACATCCCCTTTTGGTCATGATCATTCAGCCTTTATGGCTGCCCGAGCCCAAAGACCTTTAGCATAGTCTATAGGTCGTATTTATGGAAGGATTTCATTGTAACTTGTTAGGTTGACTCCATATAATGCCTAGACAATGACATCCCCTTTTGGTCGTGATTGGTCAACTGTGATGGCTACAGGTGCCCAAAGCCCAAAAATCTTGAGCACAGTCTACAGGTCATTTATGAAGGGATTTCATTGTAACTTCGTAGGATCACTTCAGATGATACCCAGATGAGAATGTCCCCTTTTTGGTTGCGATCATTCAAACATGATGGCTGCCCGAGCCCAAAGCCCAAAAACCTTTAGCACAGTCTACAGGGCATTTTTATGAAGGGATTTCATTGTAACTTGGTAGGTTGATGTCATATAATGTCTAGATGAGAATGTCCCCTTTGGATGCAATTGGGAAACTGACGGCTACAGGGGCCCAAAGCCCAAAAACTTTTAGCACAGTCTACAGGCCATATTTATGAAGGGATTTCAATGTAACTTGATAGGATGACTCGTTTTGGAATAATTTCACTGTAACTTGGTAACTTTTGTTGCTATACGTTAACTATGAGGGCCACATACATTAACTGTGAGGCCATATTAACCCACCCCTCAGCTCTTTAGTACAGTGTACACCTCATATTATTTTTATCAAAAACATAGCATACAGGGAATAGAAATGAACATATTCCCAATTATCACAATTCTTGTCTTATTTCATAATCCTTTCATAAACATTGAACATTATCCTTTTCATCAAACACAACACACAAGTTAAGCTACAGTGTCATTGACACTTTCATTTGTAAAATTGCATGTGGGCGGGTGGTTTTTAGCTGAACTTGACAAAGTCAAGATAAGCTATTGCCATCATGAATGCAGAAGTCTGTTAGTCTGTTCACATTTTCTTTTAGCACAGGCTACACCCCGTAGTTCTTGTCTGATAGTCACAAAATTCCATATGCAGGTTTGGGGTCATGTCTAGATGAGAACGTCCCCTTTTGGTCGCAATCGGTCATCCGGTATGGCTGCTTGAGCCCAAAACCCAAAAACCATTAGCACAGTCCACAGGTCGTATTTATGAAGGGATTTCATTGTAACTTGGTAGGATGCCTCTATATAATGCCTAGATGAGAACGTCCCTTTTGGTCATGATCTGTCAACTTTGATGGCTGCCCAAGCCCAAAACCCAAAAACTTTCAGCATAGTCTGCAGGTCATATTTATTATGGAGGGATTTCATTGTAACTTGGTAGGATGACTCCGTATGATGTCTAGATGAGAACTTCCCCATTTGGTCGCAATCTGTCAACCGTGACGACTGCCCTAGTCCAAAACCCGAAAACCTTTAGCACAGTCTACAGGTCATATTTATGGAGGGATTTCATTGTTAGCTCACCTGAGCGAAGCTCAAGGGGAGCTTTTCTAATCACTTTCCATTTGTCCGTCGGGCTTTAACTTTACATTATTGACTTCTTCTCACAAACTACTCAACCAAATTGAACCAAATCTGGTGTGCATGTTCCCTCTCATATGTCAATTCAAATTTGTTCAAATCAAGTTGACCCGCCCCTTGGTAGGGCCACGCCCAAAAAGTGAGCCTAAATCTTAAAAAATCTTCTTCTCATGAACCAGCAGTAGCATAGACTTGATATTAGGTGTGCAGCTTCCTTTTGAGGTGTAAACTCAGATTTGTTCAAGAGAAGTTCTGGGGGCTATATTTACCATCAGTAAGGGATGGGCAAGAATTTTTGCCTCGCGCAAATTTTCTATTTTTCAAACCGAGAGGCTGATTTGAACCAAATTTGATATGAGGTTTTATTGGGACATTAGTAGCTAATTTATGCCAAAAAAATTTCCCATGGCCCCATGGGAGCTGCAGGAGCTAAAAATAGAAAAAATTTAAAATGCCCATATCTCCAAAACTGCACAGCACTGAGAATTTTTATTTGGTGTGAAACTTCCTTAGGACCAACAGAATGGAATGGTAAAAGAAAATTGCTATCGGTTTTATCATAGGGTACTTTTTCGGGACTTTGAAAAAGTGCTGAGTCAGCATTTTTTAACACTGTGGGTAATGGGGAAAACATTAAAGAATCTTCTTCTCCCAAATCACTGGTCCAAAGGCTTTCATATTTCACATATAACATCATTGAAAGATTGATTCACATATTTGTTGAAATCAGTTCCCTGGGTCCATATTTGGGCTCTCTATGGGAGCCCAAATGTTCCAATTAGTGCAATATGAGGAATATTCTTTAAAAATCTTCTTCTTCAGATCCACCAATCAGTATATTTTGATATTTGGTATGCAGTATCCTTAGGGGAGTGAGATTCAAGTTTCTTCAAGCCAAGTCCCTGGGTTTATATTTGGGTTCACTGTGGGAGACCGAATTATAATTTAGTTCAATATGAGGAATTTTCTTTAAAAATCTTCTTCTTCAGTTTCAGCAGTCCGAATTTTTTTATATTTGGTATGCAGTATCCTTAGGGTGGTGAGATTCAAGGTTGTTCAATCCAAGTCCCTGGGTTCATATTTGGGCTCCCTGCGGGAGCCCGTATTATAACTCAGTTCAGTATGAGGAATATTCTTAAAAAATCTTCTTCTTCACATCCACCAGTCAGAATCTTTTGATATTTGGTATACAAAATCCTTAGGGAGGTGAGATATAAGTTTGTTAAAGTCAAGTCCCTGGGTTCATATTTGGGCTTCCTGTGTGAGCCCAAATTGTACCAAAATTTCTATTTTCCAAACTGAGGGGGCCAATTTGAACCAAATTTGATATGAGGGCTTATGGGGTCATAAGTACCTAATTTATACCAAAAACACTTTTCCTGTCACCCCATTCGAACAGCAGGAGGTAAAAATAGAAACAATTTAAAACGTCCATATCTTCAAAACTACATGGCGCTGAGAATTTTGATTTTGTGTGAAGTTTCCTTAGAAACAGCAGAAAGGAATGGTAAAAAAAAAATTTGCCATCGTTTTTTATGCCCCTGGAAATTTTTCGAGGCGGTATATAGTCAAGGTCTCCGTACGTCCGTCCGGCCATCCATTCGTCCGTACGAACATTTTGTATTATAACTCAAGCATCAGTTGTCAAATTTTAATGTTCTTTGGTATGGTGATAGGGCAGCTTGGAGGAACAGATGCCCTTGTACCTAGCTTTTCGTCCATTCATGTTTGGTAGAGTTATGGAACCTGTTTGTTTTTGGCCACTGTTTCTAAGGTAAATTGTACCATAGCATATAGGGCAAAGTGCTTGCAGGGGAGGTTGAATGACATTTTAACCTCTACATATCAATATATCCATATAAATATGGATGACACAAGAATTATAGTGATTTGGGTTCCAGACCATTTAAAATTGTATCACCGCACCAATCGATTTCAAATTTTATTTGCTTATTACTAATGTCAAAATACAGGTCAAGTTCGATTTGGAGGTTCCCTCCAACCATTCTTGCAAGAGTTATGCCTCTTTTTGAATTAAAAAATCACAAATTTCCCAATTTTAGCTTTATTCTTACTGTCCAGTGCCTATAGGGGAAGTGCTGCCCAATTTTTTTTTAGTCCACTATTTCTGTACTGCCCAGTGCTTGCAGGGGAGGTTGCATGTCATTTTAAACTATATATCAATATAACCAAATAAATATAGATGCCAGTTTCAGCTTTATTCTTACTGGCCAGTGCCTATGGGGGGAAGTGCTGCCCAATTTTTTTTAGTCCACTATTTCTGTGCTGCCCAGTGCTTGGTGGGGAGGTTGCATGTCATTTTAACCTACTACATATCGATATAACCATATAAATATGGATGCCAATTTCAACTTTATTCTTACTGGCCAGTGTCTTATAGGGGAAGTGCTGCCCAATTTTTTTTTTTAGTCCACTATCCCAATTTTTTCTAGTCCACTATTTCTGTACTGCCCAGTGTTTGCAGGGCAGGCTTGCATGTCATTTTAATCTACTACATATCGATATATTCATATAAATATGGATGACACAAGAATCATAGTTTTTTTTTAATTCCATTCATTCAAAGTTGTTTGGATGAACCAATTCTCTTCAAACATTCAGAAGTTATTTATTTACATGCAAGTCTGACTTTGCTACCTTTGGGGGCCTCAGCACATGCGTTAGCATTGCTTTTGTTTTCATAGGATACTTTTCCAAGACTTTGAAAAAATGCTGAGTCATCATATTTTAACACTGTGATTAATGGAAAAAACATTAAAGAATCTTCTTCTCCCATACAACTGCTCCAAAGACTTTTAGATTTCACATATAACATCTTTGGAAGATTCAGTCACATGTTTGTTGAAATCAAATCCCTGGGTCCATATTTGGGCTCTCTATGGGAGACAGTCTACAGGTCATATTTATGAAGGGATTTCATTGTAACTTGGCAGGATGACTCCAAATAATGTCTAGATGAGTATGTCCCATTTTGGTCGTGATCATCTAGCATTGATGGCTGCCCAAGCCCAAAAACCTTTAGCATAGTCTATAGGTTGTATTTATGGAAGGATTTCATTGTAACTTGTTAGGTTGACTCCATATAATACCTAGATGATGCCATCCCCTTTTGGTCGTGATTGGTCAACTGTGACGGCTACAGGGGCCCAAAGCCCGAAAACCATGAACACAGTCTACAGGTCATATTTATGAAGGGATTTCATTGTAACTTGTAGGATCACTCCAGATGATGCCCAGATGAGAATGTCCCCTTTTGGTTGCAATCATTCAACCATGATGGGCAACTGTGATGGCTACTAGGTCCCAAAGCCCGAAAACCTTTAGCACAGTCTACAGGTCCTATTTATGAAGAGATTTCATTGTAACTTGGTAGTATGACTCCAAATAATGTCTAGTTGAGAACGTCCCCTTTTGGACGCGATCATTCAGTCTTGATGGCTGCCCGAGCCCAAAGCCCAAAAACCTTTAGCATACTCTGTAGGTCGTATTTATGGAAGAATTTAATTGTAACTTGTTAGGTTAACTCCATATAATGCCTACATGATGACATCCTCTTTTGGTCGTGATTGGTCAACTGTGATGGCTTCAGGGGCCCAAAGCCCAAAAACCTTGCGCACAGTCTACAGGTCATAATTATGAAGGGATTTCATTGTAATTTCGTAGGATCACTCCAGATGATGCCCAGATGACAATGTTCCCTTTTGGTCATGATCATTCAACCATGATGGCTTCCCGAGTCCAAAACTCAAAAAACTTTATTACAGACTACAGGTTGTATTTGTGAAGGGATTTCATTGTAACTTAGTATAATGTCGAGATGAGGACATCCCTTTTTAAAAAGTTGCAATCGGTCAACCATCATGGCTTCACAGGCCTGAAGACCGAAAACCTTTAGCACAGTCTTCAGGCCATATTTATGAAGGGATTTCAATGTAACTTGACAGGATGACTTGTTTTGGAATAATTTCTCTTTGTCTTGGTAACTTTCGTTGACATACATTAACTGTGAGGGCCACATACATTAACTGTGAGGTCCACATTAACCCACCCCTCAGCTCTTTAGTACAGTGTACACCTCATATTATTTTTATTAAAAACATATCATACAGAGAGCTAAAGCATTGCAAAGCATTCTTGCACTCAAGGGACAAATTTATCAATTTTATTAACTAAAAATATCAGACATAAACCATTTAATTTTTATTTTTTCTAAGTTTGCATTGGTTATAAAAAGAGAGCATGCGGCCATCAAAAGGACCATATGGGATGGACTGAGAAACAGATTTTTAACTTTTTTAGGTCCAACTGACCCTGTGTATTTTTACAGAGTTAGTTTACGTTTTCATGTAGTGTGTAATATGGCCACCTATCAACTAATTCTCTGCAGTTCCTATGGTTAGTCAGTGTACATTAAGTTACCAACTAATTCAGTACAAGGACAGGGTTAGTCACACTTTTTTACAGTGTTAGTTTACGTTTTCATGTAGTGTGTAATATGGCCGCCTATCAACTAATTCTCTGCAGTTCCCATGGTTAGTCAGTGTACATTAAGTTACCAACTAATTCAGTACAAGGACAGGGTTAGTCACACTTTTTTACAGAGTGAGTTTACGTTTTCATGTAGTGTGTAATATGGCCGCCTATCAACTAATTCTCTGCAGTTCCTATGCTTAGTCAGTGTACATTAAGTTACCAACTAATTCAGTACAAGGACACGGTTAGTCACACTTTTTACAGTGTTAGTTTACGTTTTCATGTAGTGTGTAATATGGCCGCCTATCAACTAATTCTCTGCAGTTCCTATGCTTAGTCAGTGTACATTAAGTTACCAACTAATTCAGTACAAGGACAGGGTTAGTCACACTTATCTTTCTCTTTATAAATAAGATCTTCTCTGTTTTGTGATTAACCATGTGCATTGCACAACTTTACTGAGTGACATTTTCATGTAGCATGTGATACGGCAGTCACCAATTTTTTATGACCAGCAAGTGTGACTAACCCTGTCCACATCTCCAGGCAATAAAAAATGTTCTTTATTAACCCTTTACCCAATGCAGACGATTGTCAAAATTTATTATTTTAAATATCCTTTTTTAAATTAAAAAAAAAAAATCAACCAAACCATATCATGTGACCTCCTCATTGGAACGAGCTCGATGAGCTCGTACCAAAGAGGGCTTACATAATGTGGCTTTGTTGAAATTTTTTGAAAAATAATATTTCTTCAGCTGCCGAATTTGCATATTACATTGACGGATGTGGCCGATTTGTTGGGTAAAGGGTTAACTGTGTACTGTATAGCCTTAGTATATATCTCGTCTGTAGCGATGACTCAGTGGTTACAGTCAGACTTGGGGCGAATACTTTGTAAATGTATTTGAATACGAATACAAATACATTACAATGTATTCATGAATCCATTTTTGAATACTTTTTAAATTAGAAGTATTTATAGCAAGGCCTTTAAGTTTTTTGTTTTTTGGGTTAAAAGTCATTTTTAAACTGATGGTCCTTTAGCTGAAGCTTTAATTTTGCTTATTATGCTTTGTTGGAAAACTAAAGTAATTACCTGATGGGAAATCCACTCTATGGGTGTCATAGTAATTAGACTACTCTCCATGGACAACACATCACAAAATGTGAGTGGATTACCTCTAAAAAATCACAGACTGGCGTTTCCTCCTGAACATTAAGTATCAATTGCAATGACACCACATAAGAAGGACCAGTAAAGTTTTAGCCAATGCACTTCATGGTTAAACCTGGAGGTCTGTTGGCTGAAAGTTCGCTAACAGCAGTCGTATTTTCTTTATAATATTTATGTGCTTTCACCGATTATAATTAGACATACTGAGCTGTACAAAGGTGACCTTAAACAGGAATAAATAAATATGTGTTTTCACTATGAAATAATGGATAAATAGAAAAAACTTTAAATAAATACAAAATTTTTAGAATATAATATCATTGAATAACTGAGTTGTGTCCAGAAACACAAGTTTTTTTGTTTTATTTTTATTGTGCATATTTTCAACAATTTAAAAAGCCATGGGGATATGTGGCCTTTGTTACATAAATAGGTTGTTGACAAGTTGTGACAAGTTACCGGTAATTGATTATTAAGTCTATTGTCTGCTTTCAATGCATAAATTTCAGACAAGGTGTTTGGTGGTATATAAATAATATCAGGGATTATTAAGTTTTTAATACTGATATGAGTTGTGAATTTGTTGTCTGGAGTCCATGGGCTTCATCTGTGAAAACCTTTTATTCAGTATATGGTTCTTTAATTCCAAAATATAGAAAGTATTCAAAAAGTATTCAAAATGTATTCATGAATACAGCTCAAATTTTAATTTTTTTATACTGTACCAATGACCCAGATTTAGCTGGTGCTAACTCTAAAATATCTAGGGCCAAACGCAAATATTACCCCCCAATCCCCAAACTTTGCATCTAAAACTGAAAATTACATGTCCTATATGGTCCTCCATACTTTTACTCCATTGCGCATGCGCAGTGTCAGGGAGGTCTTGAAATTGGTGCAATTATCATTCTTTGTTTGGCCCTCAATACAGTTACACTTCACTGTTATTTGTGCTTGTAAATCTCAGATATGTCTCACGGACATTTGATCTGTTGAATGACGCTATTTTTATATAACTTGCTACCTAAATGGGCAGGACAGGTTTCTTATCGGCAAATGCTCTACATCTGCCTTTCATCAATTTATAGAATATTTTGTAATGGCAGGACAGAGCATTCTGTGAGTTCTCTGCATCTAGACGACCAGGTCAGGACCTGGTATTGTTTATACCGTCGTCTATGTCAATTCCAACCATGATGTTGGAAACGACAATATCGTCTAGCAGGATCAGCTTAGACGCATCATCATACACAGATCACCTTACCAGAACGTTATCATTACGTCTCAAATTCTAGGATGTACAACCTCCTTAAGAGTTCTTTCAAGGGCCTCACGTAAAACTCCATCCCTTTAGTGTCAATATGGAGTTGGTTAGACGTGACGCGGCCCTGGCTACATCCACGCGTGTGGATAGTAAAGTGAAAAACTCTCCCAGAGTCGTTCCGGTCTCCGGAGAGTTTTCTTTGACGGCAAGCTTTCCGCAGTCTATGATCAGATAACTAAGAAAGCTTCAGACTCTCTGCTATTCAAATCCACTTCCATATAGTCGGATTCAGCAGAGAAGAGTAGGACAGGCACTTCTGGGACGAATACGTCCAAGGGAAGTTCCTATAGAGGTTCCTATGCATCCTCTAGGTCTTACTCTAGAGCCCGTCAGGGTAGCAACTCAGGTAGGGGCTGTAATTCTGGCCGAGACATCTGGTCAGACACCCCTAGGTCGACGGGGCGAGGTGCGGGCCGTGGAGGACATGGCTTCTCCTTCTGCAAGCCTCGCAGGACCAGGAGGTAATGGTTTTAACCTCTAGAGAGCGGAAGACTGTCGAGTTTCTCAATTAATTGGGAGTAGATTACGGACGTCCCTTGGATTTGAGGGGTGATTTCAGAAGGACTAAATTGTCCTTCAAACGAAAACCTCCAGTCTCTTCTGGAATGATCGTGATAGAGATTGTAGAAATCCAGAAAGTTCCAGGTTTCTACAACCATCCTTTTCTGGTTCCAAAACCAGACGGCTTGTACCGTCCACTCATAATTCTGAGCTGGATAAACAAACTGATCGTGGCTCCAAGTTTATATATGGTGTCCATCCGATCGGTCAGAGTGAGTATTCGGGTGTACGACTATGCTTCATGCATAGTTCTCAAGATGCATACTTTCACGTCATGGTACATCAAGCGTTCAGAAAGTATCTTCGCTTCTTCATCATAGGAGTCGTGTATCAGTTCCGAGCAATGTGCTTCAGTCTGAATCTAGCCCCCTGGGCTTTCACTCGAATAACGAACTCGGTAATGACTCATTTCCGAGCTCATTCGTCTGCGATAGCGTCGGCCTACCTGGACGACATTCTTTAGAGGTACGGCAATGAGTTAATGCTTCAGAACGATGTGCAGAATCTTCTATTGCTCCGACGTCTCGGTTTCATAAGTAAACGAGAAGTCGGATCTGGTATCATCCAAGTCATTCACCCACCGGGGGATGAGCTTCGAAATGCACAACATTTTCGTTCATCTGCCATTACCCAGAGCGAAATTAATCAGTTGTAATGCTCACTATTGTCTTCGCTCAGACAAGGTCTCAGCGAGAGATCTCATGAGACTGATATGTGTGGAGCTGCCGTGATTTTATTCCGATGGGGCGGTTACGCACTTGTCCTCTCCAATTTCTTCTGATCCAGAATTGGAGGATGAAGATTTTTTCGCTCGATACGGACATCTTCTTGTCAATCAAGTGAATAAGAGATTCAGACTTAGGCAGGTTTTCAGTGGTTAACTCAGGGAGTTCCACTGCAATTGCCGGATCCGAGTTTTACAGTCTTGACGGATGCCAGTCAAACAGGTTGGGTCGTATCATTGAGCCCAACGGATTTGAAGGGCCAGGGTCTTTGGGATCCATAGTTCCTAATTAAGCACATTAACATCAAGAATGATGTCATTTTGGCTTGCGCTACGTTATTGGATGAACGTGATTCAGAATTCTCATGTGCTAATCCTGTCCGACAATTCAACGGTATTAGCATATTTTCGGAACTAGGGAGATAATCATTCCATTCTGTTTTTCATGTTAATAGAAGGAATCTTTCTCTTTGTACTACAACATCAAGTTCTCCTATCGGTCCGTCATATTCCGGGTCATCTGAATGTATTACGGAGGGGCCGCTTGTTGATGCCAGAATGGAGTTTCAATAAACGAGTATTCAATCAGATTTGCTACCAAGGAGAGCGGCATATGATCGACTTTTTCGTGACGCATCTCAACAATCAGTTGCAGAAGTATGTGTCATGTCACAATGTTTGGATCTTCGAGCATTTGCAGTAGACGACGCTCTATTGATCTCGTGAGACGGAATAATAGGATATGCGTATCTTCCAGCGCCGTTGATTCATCAGATATTGCTCAAGTTATATATCTCAATGCAAAATTCTGTTGGTAGCATTTCTATCTCCACAAAGACCGTGGATTAATCTATTCAGGCGTCTGTTGTGGGACATGCCATGGAAGCTTCCTCCACATTTCGGTCCATTCCATGGTCAGATGGATTCAATTTACTATCAGTACTGCTTATGATATTATCTTCAATCAGCAGTCTGTGCTTTAGTTTTAAGCTCATGAAGTAAGAGTTCTTTCTACATCATGGGCTTACGTTAATAATGTTGCTATTACAGATGTAGTGAGGGCTGCATGTTGTTCTTAGCCCTCCACTTTCTCGAATTTGTATCTGAGAAATATTGAGTCCTTTTCTGCAGATCTGCATTGTTTAGGTCCGTTATTTTTCACTCAGAATGTCGTCCACTAAACAGTGGCAACTATATATATGTAGGCTTTCAGTTCCAGCAGTGACTCTGTCCTGCTGCCCTCTTCGCTCTGGAGTATTTGATCCAGGGCAAGGGGAAAGGGGGGGGTGGGGTGGGGGGGGGGGGGTTCCCTTAGGTCACCTGCTTTATAGTGTAAAGCAAGGGAATACCTCCCTTGGAGTCAGTAATTCCGAGTCGGTACCAGGATGGTTTTAAAGTAAAGCTAATGTTTACTCATCTATGTAATATTTTTTAAGTGTTGCTCGGTGTGAGACATTTGTATATATCACGTATTAATCGGGCGTTAATATACAATCCTCGGACACTTTTATATGAGTATATAGAGTTTCATTTTGCGGGACTTCCTTATTTATTGGCTTTCCTTTAAAAATATTAGTATAAAGGGTTATACTGAATGTTAATAGAGATCATTGATGTTATTGCACTCAATTACAGAATGGTGTTGTGTCTTTCTTTTTGATACAAATAATGTAAAGCCTATCTCTCATTTTCTCCTTCAGGGGATAGTTCTGTTATATGTAATTGAGTCTATTGGATTTTCCTTTATGTCCTAGCCCCCCCCCCCCCCCCTTCCCCCCCCAACCTTTTTACTATTCAGCTAAGTCTGGGTTATTGGTACAGTATAAAAATGTTAAAAAATTTTTAGTAATTTATATATTTTTTATACTTACCAATGACCGTGACGGGGATGACCCTCCCATGAGTTGGGAACTCATACCTCCCCACTGAGTACATAACACTTACCAGGCACTGGTTGTAAGAATGATAATTGCGCCAATTTCGAGACCTCCTTGACACTGCGCATGCGCAGTGGAGTAAAAGTATGGAGGACCATATAGGACATGTAATTTTCGGTTTTAGATGCAAATTTTGGGGATTGGGGGGTAAAATTTGCGTTTGGCCCTAGATATTTTAGAGTTAGCACCAGCTAAGTCTGGATCATTGGTAAGTATAAAAAATATATAAATTACTATAAATCTTTTAAATTTTTTAACTTTTTTGAATACGAATATGAATACATGTATTCATAACCTTCAGTGAATACTGAATATATGTGAAAACTTGATAAACTGTATTCGAATACGACTGAATATGAATAGCCCAACCCTGGGTACAGCATTGAACTTCAAACTGAAAGGTGGACGATTTGATCCCCACCAGGAATAACTGCCTTGTGTGCTTGGGAAGGCACTTCATCCCAATTGCCCATGCAGGTGTGGTGATGTGTATTAAGACATACTGCATGTCGGTGATGCACTTGTTCTCACCCAGTGCTAACCCTAATTGTGTGGAGTTAGTACGCTGGGGAGTCTGACAGTTGCTTGCAGTTACTCGTTCTCTTTGGTTACTCCGGCTTCCTCAATCCATTAAAACCATTCGACACAAGATGAACCTGTCTGTCAAAAGTGTCATTGAACCCCAGTAACTACATAAATAAATAAATAGCAACTCATTACCCAGTGTAACAACCAAAACCTAGTACTATAAGAAGCATTCAAACTCGGCCTCAGACTCACTCCTCAGTTGAATGCATTATGAAAACTTTATTTTGCCTCAATCCTAAATTGAGAACATATTCTGTGTTCCATTAACCCTTTACCCAACGCAGACGATTTCAAAATTTATTATTTTAAATATCAATTTTTCAAAAAATTTCAACAAAACCATATCATGTGACCCTTCATTGGAACGAGCTCGTTCCAATGAGGGGGTCGCATGATATGGTTTTGTTGAAATTTTTTGAAAAGTAATATTTTTTCAACTGCTGATTTGTATATTATGCGGGCGGATGCGGCCGATTCATTGAGTAAAGGGTTAATAGTTTCTAACTGGAAATATTTATCCATGTCATTTATAACTCTTTACCTCAATGGTTTCCAACTAGTTTTGCTCTGCTGGCAAATATTTCATTTCTCTCCTTTTCTCTCTTTTTCTAATACCCCTCATTACAATGGTAACAAACTATTTGTACTCTGCTTGTATGTATTTCTACTGCCTTTATTTACAACAGTTTCTAACTAATGGTACTCTTTCCATTCAATTTCTATTCCAAAATGATCCCTATCAAATTGTACTCTGTTTATTTGGACCTATCAAATTATACTTCGTTTATTTAGACCTATTAAATTGTACTCTGTTTATTTCGACTACACGTTATTAGAACAGTTTCAGACTATTTATTCTCTGTTTTTGTGTGTTTCTAGTCCCCCCCCCAACCCTAATTGAAATACTATGTGTATTTTTACGCAACTTCATTGTTATACTATCAGTGGTAGGAGGGGGGATGGGTCGTGCCTCAGTGTATGGACCTCCCCCCTCGACCTAGGAAGAGACATCATAGACATGTGACTCAGTTACGCTCTGTGTGTTTGTCATGGTAGCCCGCCTCTATTTATTCGATAAGATTTGAGTCGTTCCAACCATGCCTGTTCCAGTGACTATTCAATAGCTTCTTTGCTGGACACTTTTTCATATTAAAAAATCAGATAAGACTTTCTCATACACAAGGGATATAACTCTGTATAGGTAGAGGGATATTAAGGAAATGAAGCAATCTGATTGAACATTCTGACAGAATAGTAAAGGTAGAAGCCAGAGGCAGCAGGGGCTATGTAGACTGCTGGGGGTTAGAGTAACAAGAATAGAATCTGTAATAGTACATAGTGCAAGACTTTTTGGTTTGAAAAACTGTTCCAAGTTATAGATTCTTCCACTATAATAAGCAAACCACAGAACTACAAAATGAAACAATACCATTGTTTGAAACTGGTCAGAACTGACCAGGAAATCTAAAATGGCATCAAAGTACTAAAACTGTTCAAACTGGAAGACTATTCAATGCAACTGGAGTAGACTCCAGAACAATTGAGTACAGCAGATAGAAGTCATAGAATAGGTAGTACATGTCCAAGAATGTTGAGTTTTGCCAGAAAAGTTAGAAGCAGGGGATTCTAAAGAAATCCGAACTAGATAAATAGTTGTGTTGTTTGTGGTATTTAGATATACTACATTTTACAATGCCCTACTCTTATAAGGTGGATTGTGGGGAAATCTGAACCTGTTTTGGTAATTTGGGGCATTTTTGGTGATTTTGGGGTATTTCCTGGGTCTCCTTGGATAATTGGATTTACACCCTCAGAAAACACCCCCGTCCTATTGTAGGCCTTTGGGTCACATAGCTACCACATGCCACCATAGAAATCAAGATGGCAGTTTCCAGTAAAAACCTGGACAATGAAAATGTGTCACATTACCAACATGTACTGTGCATGTGCACTGACACCACCTATCACTATGGGAATGATGTCACAAGATGGTGGCTCACACAAGCTACCATGCCAACCAAGTATGCTGTAACTTGGTCACGTGATTATGGCATCACCTCCTAGGTTCAGGAGAAGGTCCGTCCACTGAAGCTTGATCAATCCCTCACCTACTACTACTATCTAACCGATGGTTCTCGGCCTATGTGTTTTTCCACTATACCTCATTACAATACTAACTGCTGGTACTCTGCCTATTTGTATTTCTACTCCCCATCATTACAATACTTTCTAACTGATAGTACTCTGCCTATATGTATTTCTACTCCCCCCCTCATTACAATACTTTCTAACTGATAGTACTCTGCCTATATGTATTTCTACTCCCCCCTCATTTCAATACTTTCTAACTGCTGGTACTCTGCCTATATGTATTTCTACTCCCCCTCATTACAATACTTTCTAACTGATAGTACTCTGCCTATATGTATTTCTACTCCCCCCTCATTACAATACTTTCTAACTGATAGTACTCTGCCTATATGTATTTCTACTCCCCCCTCATTACAATACATTCTAACTGATAGTACTCTGCCTATATGTATTTCTACTCCCCCCTCATTTCAATACTTTCTAACTGATAGTACTCTGCCTATATGTATTTCTACTCCCCCCTCATTACAATACTTTCTAACTGATAGTACTCTGCCTATATGTATTTCTACTCCCCCCTCATTTCAATACTTTCTAACTGATAGTACTCTGCCTATATGTATTTCTACTCCCCCCTCATTACAATACTTTCTAACTGATAGTACTCTGCCTATATGTATTTCTACTCCCCCCCCCTCATTACAATACTTTCTAACTGATAGTACTCTGCCCATATGTATTTCTACTCCCCCCTCATTACAATACTTTCTAACTGATAGTACTCTGCCTATATGTATTTCTACTCCCCCCCTCATTACAATACTTTCTAACTGATAGTATTCTGCCTATATGTATTTCTACTCCCCCCTCATTACAATACTTTCTAACTGATAGTACTCTGCCTATATGTATTTCTACTCCCCCCTCATTACAATACTTTCTAACTGATAGTACTCTGCCTATATGTATTTCTACCCCCCCCCCCCATTACAATACTTTCTAACTGATAGTACTCTGCCTATATGTATTTCTACTCCCCCCTCATTACAATACTTTCTAACTGATAGTACTCTGCCTATATGTATTTCTACTCCCCCCTCATTACAATACTTTCTAACTGATAGTACTCTGCCTATATGTATTTCTACTCCCCCCTCATTACAATACTTTCTAACTGATAGTACTCTGCCTATATGTATTTCTACTCCCCCCTCATTACAAAACTTTCTAACTGATAGTACTCTGCCTATACATATTTCTACTCCCCCCCCCCCCCCCCCTCATTACAAAACTTACTAACAGAGAATACTCGGCCTATATGTATTTCTACTCCCCCCTCATTACAAAACTTTCTAACAGAGAGTACTCTGCCTATATGTATTTCTACTGCCCCCTCATTACAAAACTTTCTAACAGAGAGTACTCTGTCTTTGTGTATTTCTGCTGCTTCCTAATTACAATACTTTCGAATTGAAGATACTCTGCGTATATGTATTCTACCCACCCCCCCCCCCCCACTCACCACTACAAAACTGTGTAACTGATAGTACCCTGCCTACATGTATTTCTTCTCCCCCTCCTGACAATACTTTCTAACTGATAGTACTCTGCCTATACGTATTTCTACCCCTCCCCCCCCCCATTACAAAACTTTCTAACAGATAGTATTCTGCCTATATGTATTTCTACTCCCTCCTCATTACAATACTTTCTAACTGATAGTACTCTGCCTATATGTATTTCTACGCCCCCCCCCCTCATTACAATACTTTCTAACTGACGGTACCCTGCCTATGTGTATTTCTACTCCCCCTCATTACAATACTTTCTAACAGAGAGTACTCTGCCTATACGTATTTCGACTCCCCCCTCATTACAAAACTTTCTAACAGAGAGTACTCTGTCTTTGTGTATTTCTGCTGCTTCCTCATTACAATACTTTCTAATTGATGATACTCTACCTATATGTATATTACTCCCCCACTCACCACTACAAAACTGTGTAACTGATAGTACCCTGCCTACATGTATTTCTTCTCCCCACCATTACAATACTTTCTAACTGATAGTACTCTGCCTATATGTATTTCTACTCCCCCTCATTACAATACTTTCTAACTGATAGTACTCTGCCTATATGTATTTCTACTCCCCCCTCATTTCAATACTTTCTAACTGATAGTACTCTGCCTATATGTATTTCTACTCCCCCCTCATTACAATACTTTCTAACTGATAGTACTCTGCCTATATGTATTTCTACTCCCCCCTCATTACAATACTTTCTAACTGATAGTACTCTGCCTATATGTATTTCTACTCCCCCCTCATTACAATACTTTCTAACTGATAGTACTCTGCCTATATGTATTTCTACTCCCCCCTCATTACAATACTTTCTAACTGATAGTACTCTGCCTATATGTATTTCTACTGCTCCCTCATTACAAAACATTCTAACAGAGAGTACTCAGCCTACATGTGTTTCAACTCCCCCTCCTGACAATACTTTCTAACTGGTAGTACTCTACCTATGTGTATTTCCACCCTCCCCCTGATTACAATACTTTCTAACTGATAGTACTCATCCTATCTGTATTTCTACTCCCCCCAACCCACTCATTACAATATTTTCTAACTGATAGTACTCTATCTATCTGTATTTCTACTTCTTCCCATTACAATACTTTCTAACTGATAGTACTCAGCTTATCTCTATTTCTACCCTCCCCCTCCACCCCACTCATTACAGTACTTTCTAACTGATAGTACTCAGCCTATCTGTATGTCTACTCCCCCCACCCCACTCATTACAATACTTTCTAACTGATAGTACTCAGCTTATCTGTATTTCTACCCCCCCCCCCCCACCCCACTCATTACAATACTTTCTAACTGATGGTACTCAGCTTATCTGTATTTCTACCCCCCTCCACCCCACTCATTACAATACTTTCTAACTGATAGTACTCAGCCTATCTGTATTTCTACTCCCCCACCCCTCATTACAATACTTTCTAACTGATAGTACTCAGCCTATCTGTATTTCTACTCCCCCTCCACCCCCACCCCACTCATTACAGTATTTTCTAACTCTACCCCATCCCCTCATTACATTACTTTCTGATAGTACTCAGCTTATCTGTTACCCCTCCCCCCCATCCACCCCACTCATTACAGTACTTTCTAACTGATAGTACTCAGCTTATCTGTATTTCTAACCCCCCTCCACCCCACTCATTACAATACTTTCTAACTGATAGTACTCAGCCTATCTGTATTTCTACCCCCCCCCCCCCAATCCACCCCCCCACACCCCACTCATTACATTATTTTCTAACTGATAGTACTCTACGTATCTGCATTTCTACCCCATCCCCGCATTACATTACTTTCTGATAGTACTCAAATTATCTGTTACCCCCCCCGCCCCCCCCCCCCCCCCCCCCCCCCACCCCACTCATTACAGTATTTTCTAACTGATAGTACTTTACCTATCTGTATTTCTACCCCATCCCCTCATTACATTACTTTCTGATAGTACTCAGCTTATCTGTTACCCCCCCCCCCTCCACCCCACTCATTACAATACTTTCTAACTGATAATACTCAGCTTATCTGTATTTCTACCCCCCCCCCCACCCCACTCATTACAGTACTTTCTAACTGATAGTACTCAGCCTTTCTGTATTTCTACTCCCCCACACCCCACTCATTACAGTATTTTCTAACTGATAGTACTCTATCTATCTGTATTTCTACACCATCCCCTCATTATATTACTTTCTGATAGTACTGAGCTTATCTGTTACCCCCCCCCCCCCCCCCACTCATTACAATACTTTCTACCTGATAGTACTCAGCCTATCTGTATTTCTTCCCCCCCCCCCACCCCACTCATTACAGTATTTTCTAACTGATAGTACTCTACGTATCTGTATTTCTACCCCACCCCCTCATTACAATACTTTCTAACTGATAGTACTCAGCTTATCTGTATTTCTACCTCTCCCCCACCCCACTCATTACAATACTTTCTAACTGATAGTACTCAGCCTATCTTTATTTCTTCTCCCCCCCCCCCCCCCACCCCACTCATTACAGTATTTTCTAACTGATAGTACTCTACCTATCTGTATTTCTACCCCATCCCCTCATTACATTACTTTCTGATAGTACTCAGCTTATCTGTTACCCCCCCCCCCCTCCCCACCCCACTCATTACAATACTTTCTAACTGATAGTACTCAGCTTATCTGTATTTCCACCCCCTCCACCCCACTCATTACAATACTTTCTAACTGATAGTACTCAGCCTATCTGTATTCTACTCCCCCCCCCCCCCCCCCCACCCCACTCATTACAGTATTTTCTAACTGATAGTACTCTACGTATCTGTATTTCTACCCCACCCCCTCATTACAATACTTTCTAACTGATAGTACTCAGCTTATCTGTATTTCTTCCCCCCACCCCCACCCCCACTCATTACAATACTTTCTAACTGATAGTACTCAGCCTATCTGTATTTCTACTCCCCCCCCCACCCCACTCATTACAGTATTTTCTAACTGATAGTACTCTATGTATCTGTATTTCTACCCCACCCCCTCATTACAATACTTTCTAACTGATAGTACTCAGCTTATCTGTATTTCTACCCCCCCCCCCCCACCCCACTCATTACAATACTTTCTAACTGATAGTACTCAGCCTATCTGTATTTCTACTCCCCCCCCCACCCCACCACTCATTACGTATTTTCTAACTGATAGTACTCTACCTATCTGTATTTCTACCCTATCCCCTCATTACATTACTTTCTGATAGTACTCAGCTTATCTGTTACCCCCCCCCCCCCCCCCCCCACTCCACTCATTACAATACTTTCTAACTGATAGTACTCAACTTATCTGTATTTCCACCCCCCCTCCCTCCACCCCACTCATTACAATACTTTCTAACTGATAGTACTCAGCCTATCTGTATTTCTACTCCCCCCACCCCACCCCACTCATTACAGTATTTTCTAACTGATAGTACTCTATCTATCTGTATTTGTACCCCACCCCCTCATTACAATATTTCCTAACTGATAGTACTCTACGTATCTGTATTTCTACCCCACCCCCTCATTACAATACTTTCTAACTGATAGTACTCAGCTTATCTGTATTTCTACCCCCCCCCCCACTCATTACAATACTTTCTAACTGATAGTACTCAGCCTATCTGTATTTCTACACCCCCCCCCCACCCCCACCCCACTCATTACAGTATTTTCTAACTGATAGTACTCTACGTATCTGTATTTCTACCCCACCCCTCATTACAATACTTTCTAACTGATAGTACTCAGCTTATCTGTATTTGTACCCCCCTCCACCCCACTCATTACAATACTTTCTATCTGATAGTACTCAGCCTATCTGTATTTCTTCTCCCCCCCCCCCCACCCCTCTCATTACAGTATTTTCTAACTGATAGTACTCTACATATCTGTATTTCTACCCCACCCCCTCATTACAATATTTTCTAACTGAAAGTATTCTACGTATCTGTATTTCTACCCCACCCCCTCATTACAATACTTTCTAACTGATAGTGCTCAGTTTATCTGTATTTCTACCCCCCCCCCCCCCCCCTCCACTCCACTCATTACAATACTTTCTAACTAATAGTACTCAGCCTATCTGTATTTCTACCCCCCCCCCCACCCCCACTCATTACAATACTTTCTAACTGATAGTACTCATCCTATCTTTATTTCTACTCCCCCCCCCACCCCACTCATTACAATTTTTTCTAACTGATAGTACTCTACCTATCTGTATTTCTACTTCTTTCCATTACAATTCTTTCTGATATTACACTACCTATGTGTATTTCTACAAATTGTCAGATCTTTGAAAATGCTAATGGTTCATTTCAACTCATTCAAAGTCATAACTAGAAAATACAATTGTAAAAGTTTTATATTACTGTGTCCAGGAAAACATTCTCTTTTTTCTCCTCTCACTTCATATGCAAGATCGTGTCCCATGTGAGATAGATATGTATTACACATTCATTAAACTTTAAACCCTTGTATTCAACGGAATCGCCGCTATGATATAAATGATTCTGTATTCAACGGGTGATATACAAACAGGAACTTTTTTACCGCACCGTTTAGTAACGCTTCGAAAAGTTTCCAAATTTCATTATACAATCATCGACCGTCTGTCACATAGTGTGAAAATGAAAACGTCCAAAGCAAAATAAAGTCGGTTCACAAAAAATTAGCCAAAAGTGAGATAATATTTTTAAAAAACCTAATCATTTCCAACCAGAACATTAATCCAGTCCCGTGGCCATCTCGTTTTGTGGATCCCATTATATCTAAATTGGTCAACTTTATTTCGGTAAATCTTCGTGCATCTTGACATGCTTCGAACTTCTTTTAAAAACGTTTCTCCCAGCTGTTTTGCAACTGCACATATTTGTACTTATATTTTTACTAACAGTAATAGCCACCAAAGAGTTAGGCGTGAATGGGCAGCCCATTCACGCCTAACCATTTGGTGGCTATTACTGTTAGTTAACAGCGATACGAAACAAACACTGGTTCCAAAAAGGTTGTTTTTATTTTTTATCGATATGATCAACGTGCAGCTTCAGTCAAAACAAACTCTTCACCTTTGGGTTTAATTATCGGAATTAACATTTGTTTATTTAAACAAATTTTAATGCATGGGTTGTGTAATAAACACAGAATGCAATGTGTGTTTGAATCGGTGGGTGTTTTACATAACTCGTTGGAATGGCATAATCATATTTTGCTCAAGCCTACGGCTTTCGCGAAATATGACTGTGCCATTCCAACTTATTATGTAGAAAACCCACCGATTCAAACACACATTGCGTTCTGTCTATATCTCACATGACTGGCTAATTAGCATATTTACTGAGTGGCAGGACTATTCAATTGTCACATGGTCTTTAAAAAAACAACATGGTGTCGCATTTCAGAAATATTAGCAGACGAATGTTTGTCGAAGAAAACATAAATAAAAACACAGACTGCAAAACTAAACGATACTTGACACTTTTATATGAGCGCCGTTATGAGTGGATTGAGTTGCATGTAATTCCGGTCGAAAAGTTGTGTGATTACATTAAAGAATTCATAATATGACGTCATCGGTTTTTGTTAATGTTCATTTCACTATAAATATCTAACCCCTGTCTTGCTGTGTTATATTCAGAACTTTTATGAGCTCGTTCCGATAAGCAAATCATTTTTTTTCAGAAATTGACAACAAAATTCTTCGATATAGTTGAATGTGCACCTGAATTACTTTTGATGACCTCAGGGTGTGTTGGTAGGGGATAAAAAGTATCCCTCGTGAGGAAATCTCACCCTTGGGACAAGATATTTGTCTGGCCCAAATATCTTGCCACCGGGTACGATTTCCCACATCTGACACCCTCACCCACCAGGGATAATAATCCCTATATTAGGGGTAGCATGTTTTATAACTTTTCTATTCTATTTACAGCAGTGCGTATAACAAAATTCAATATCATGTAACTACAGATTATCTGCCTATATGTATTCTCAAATTATTTGATTTCTTTGTTACTTTCAGATTACTGTGATTTACATTCAGAAACTCGTTACTTGGTAGATCAGAATGGAACTTGTGTATCAGTTGAACCAGTAGTTATTCAGTATTGTTCAGGCGCATGTGGGCAACAGGCGACATTACCTCTGTTGTCATTTACGAAAGAACCGTCATATTATTCCCCTACTCTGTTCTGTACCGGCACTGTGCTTCGCATGGATATCACCGTAGCAAAATGTACATGGTCTAGCAAATTAATGGAGATGAGTTATCCTGTATACACAAACTGCACATGTGCCCCACCGCAGGTTTAGAAAGGTAAGAGCTTCAAAATACTTTTAATTTCAAATGATTGACGCTGCCTGCTCAGTACATAGAAATAATAAATAATATAGTTAAAAGCTGTGAATCTTCATCATACTTTCAGACATTATAATAAAGGGCATGCTTTGTGTATGTCTTCAGGCTTTATTTGTGTAATCTTCAGGCTTTACAATAAAGGGCATGCTTTGTGTATATCTTCTGGCTTTATTTGTATAATCTTCAGGCTTAATAATAAAGGTCCAGCTTTGTGTATATATTCAGGCTATATATTTGTATATCTTAAGGCTTTAGAATAAAAGGCATGCTTTGTTCACATCTTCAGCCTTTATATGTGTAATTCACAAGCTTTATAATGTTCCCCACTGTGGCTATAGAAAGGTAAGAACTTCAAAATACTTTTCATTGCATATGATTGATGCTGCCTGCTGAGGACATAGAAATAATAAATAATATAGTTAAAAGCTGTGAATCTTCATGATACTTACAGGCTTTATAATAAAGGGCATGCTTTGTGTATGTCTTCCGGCTTTATGTGTGTAATTCTCAGGCTTTACAATAAAGGGCATGCTTTGTGTATATTTTCAGGCTTTATAATAAAGGGCATGATTTGTGTATATTTTCAGGCTTTATAATAAAGGGCATGCTTTGTGTGTATCTTCAGGCTTTATAATAAAGGGCATGCTTTGTGTATATCTTCAGGCTTTATTTGTGTAATCTTCAGGCTTTAAAATAAAAGAAATGCTTTGCATATATCTTTAGCATTTATTTGCGTATATCTTAAGCTTTATAATACAGGTCATGCTTTTTTGTGTATGTCTAAATATAATGCCTCCCTCCCCCTCTTTTCTACCCCTTTCTCTCTTATGGGTATGAAGACAATTCTGCCTAGGGCTTCAGGTTTTATAATGTTTTGGTTATGTCTTTAGCCTTTATTTGTGTATATCTTCAGGCTTTATAATAAAGGTCATGCTTTGTGTATATCATCAGGCTTTATTTGTGTATATCTTCAGGCTTTATAATAAAGGGCATGCTTTGTGTATATCATCAGGCTTTATTTGTGTATATCTTCAGGCTTTATAATAAAGGTCATGCTTTGTGTATATCATCAGGCTTTATTTGTGTATATCTTCAGGCTTTATAATGAAGGTCATGCTTTGTGTATATTTTCAGTCTTTACAATAAAGGGCATGCTTTGTGTATATCATCAGGCTTTATTTAAGTATATCTTCAGGCTTTATAATAAAGGTCATGCTTTGTGTATATCATCAGGCTTTATTTGTGTATATCTTCAGGCTTTATAATAAAGGTCATGCTTTGTGTATATCATCAGGCTTTATTTGTGTATATCTTCAGGCTTTATAATGAAGGTCATGCTTTGTGTATATTTTCAGTCTTTACAATAAAGGGCATGCTTTGTGTATATCATCAGGCTTTATTTGTGTATATCTTCAGGCTTTATAATAAAGGTCATGCTTTGTGTATATCATCAGGCTTTATTTGTGTATATCTTCAGGCTTTATAATGAAGGTCATGCTTTGTGTATATTTTCAGTCTTTACAATAAAGGGCATGCTTTGTGTATATCATCAGGCTTTATTTGTGTATATCTTCAGGCTTTACAATAAAGGGCATGCTTTGTGTATATCATCAGGCTTTATTTGTGTATATCTTCAGGCTTTATAATAAAGGTCATGCTTTGTGTATATCATCAGGCTTTATTTGTGTATATCTTCAGGCTTTATAATGAAGGTCATGCTTTGTGTATATTTTCAGTCTTTACAATAAAGGGCATGCTTTGTGTATATCATCAGGCTTTATTTGTGTATATCTTCAGGCTTTATAATAAAGGTCATGCTTTGTGTATATCATCAGGCTTTATTTGTGTATATCTTCAGGCTTTATAATGAAGGTCATGCTTTGTGTATATTTTCAGTCTTTACAATAAAGGGCATGCTTTGTGTATATCATCAGGCTTTATTTAAGTATATCTTCAGGCTTTATAATAAAGGTCATGCTTTGTGTATATCATCAGGCTTTATTTGTGTATATCTTCAGGCTTTATAATAAAGGGCATGCTTTGTGTATATCATCAGGCTTTATTTGTGTATATCTTCAGGCTTTATAATAAAGGTCATGCTTTGTGTATATCATCAGGCTTTATTTGTGTATATCTTCAGGCTTTATAATGAAGGTCATGCTTTGTGTATATTTTCAGTCTTTACAATAAAGGGCATGCTTTGTGTATATCATCAGGCTTTATTTGTGTATATCTTCAGGCTTTATAATAAAGGTCATGCTTTGTGTATATCATCAGGCTTTATTTGTGTATATCTTCAGGCTTTATAATGAAGGTCATGCTTTGTGTATATTTTCAGTCTTTACAATAAAGGGCATGCTTTGTGTATATCATCAGGCTTTATTTAAGTATATCTTCAGGCTTTATAATAAAGGTCATGCTTTGTGTATATCATCAGGCTTTATTTGTGTATATCTTCAGGCTTTATAATGAAGGTCATGCTTTGTGTATATTTTCAGTCTTTACAATAAAGGGCATGCTTTGTGTATATCATCAGGCTTTATTTGTGTATATCTTCAGGCTTTATAATACTTTATAATAAAGGTCATGCTTTGTGTATATCATCAGGCTTTATTTGTGTATATCTTCAGGCTTTATAATGAAGGTCATGCTTTGTGTATATTTTCAGTCTTTACAATAAAGGGCATGCTTTGTGTATATCATCAGGCTTTATTTGTGTATATCTTCAGGCTTTATAATAAAGGTCATGCTTTGTGTATATCATCAGGCTTTATTTGTGTATATCTTCAGGCTTTATAATGAAGGTCATGCTTTGTGTATATTTTCAGTCTTTACAATAAAGGGCATGCTTTGTGTATATCATCAGGCTTTATTTGTGTATATCTTCAGGCTTTATAATAAAGGTCATGCTTTGTGTATATCATCAGGCTTTATTTAAGTATATCTTCAGGCTTTATAATAAAGGTCATGCTTTGTGTATATCATCAGGCTTTATTTGTGTATATCTTCAGGCTTTATAATGAAGGTCATGCTTTGTGTATATCTTCAGTCTTTACAATAAAGGGCATGCTTTGTGTATATCATCAGGCTTTATTTGTGTATATCTTCAGGCTTTATAATAAAGGTCATGCTTTGTGTATATCATCAGGCTTTATTTGTGTATATCTTCAGGCTTTATAATGAAGGTCATGCTTTGTGTATATTTTCAGTCTTTACAATAAAGGGCATGCTTTGTGTATATCATCAGGCTTTATTTGTGTATATCTTCAGGCTTTATAATAAAGGGCATGCTTTGTGTATATCATCAGGCTTTATTTGTGTATATCTTCAGGCTTTATAATGAAGGTCATGCTTTGTGTATATTTTCAGTCTTTACAATAAAGGGCATGCTTTGTGTATATCATCAGGCTTTATTTGTGTATATCTTCAGGCTTTATAATAAAGGTCATGCTTTGTGTATATCATCAGGCTTTATTTGTGTATATCTTCAGGCTTTATAATAAAGGTCATGCTTTGTGTATATCATCAGGCTTTATTTAAGTATATCTTCAGGCTTTATAATAAAGGTCATGCTTTGTGTATATCATCAGGCTTTATTTGTGTATATCTTCAGGCTTTATAATGAAGGTCATGCTTTGTGTATATTTTCAGTCTTTACAATAAAGGGCATGCTTTGTGTATATCATCAGGCTTTATTTGTGTATATCTTCAGGCTTTATAATAAAGGTCATGCTTTGTGTATATCATCAGGCTTTATTTGTGTATATCTTCAGGCTTTATAATGAAGGTCATGCTTTGTGTATATTTTCAGTCTTTACAATAAAGGGCATGCTTTGTGTATATCATCAGGCTTTATTTGTGTATATCTTCAGGCTTTATAATAAAGGTCATGCTTTGTGTATATCATCAGGCTTTATTTGTGTATATCTTCAGGCTTTATAATGAAGGTCATGCTTTGTGTATATTTTCAGTCTTTACAATAAAGGGCATGCTTTGTGTATATCATCAGGCTTTATTTGTGTATATCTTCAGACTTTATAATGAAGGTCATGCTTTGTGTATATTTTCAGTCTTCACAATAAAGGGCATGCTTTGTGTATATCATCAGGCTTTATTTGTGTATATCTTCAGGCTTTACAATAAAGGGCATGCTTTGTGTATATCATCAGGCTTTATTTGTGTATATTTTCAGTCTTTACAATAAAGGTCATGATTTGTGTATATCATCAGGCTTTATTTGTGTATGTCTTCAAGCTTTATAATAAAGGTCATGATTTGTGTATATCATCAGGCTTTATTTGTGTATATCTTCAGGCTTTATAATAAAGGTCATGCTTTGTGTATATCATCAGGCTTTATTTGTGTATATCTTCAGGCTTTATAATAAAGGGCATGCTTTGTGTATATCTTCAGGGTTTATTTGTGTATATCTTCAGGGTTTATTTGTGTTATCGTCAGGCTTTATAATAAAAGAAATGCTTTTCATATATCTTCAGCATTTATTTGTGTATATCTTCAGGCTTTATAATACAGGTCATGCTTTTTGTGTATGTCTAAATATAATGCCTCCCTCCCAATATTTTCTATCCCTTTCTCTCTTATGGATAGGAAGTCAAGTCAAATGATGCCCACTTCAGACGATTTCTACTACAGGCATTGGTTATCGGGTCCTACTTTACCAGAAAAGCATAACCTGTTTACCATAATAATATTAACACTTTGGTGTGCCGCTGTTTTGTTTCAGTTCTCATATGAAAAGACCTTTCTGAACCACGGGTTCCTAAATGTTTCTCCCTACCATCCCCACCCCTTCTCTCCTCAAAACCACAAAATGAACTGTATAATATTTACCCCCATACTTCTTTATTCCCAGTTTCACTTAACAGTATACAGTGGAACCCTGTTAATTGAATAGCCACTTTGCCATTGGAAATTATTCAATTAACCAGAGTATTCAATTAACAGGGAAGGTGTCACTTTCCTGTATTCTAGAGATAAACTTAGCATTTATTCTATTATATCTTGTTTGACAGAGCTCATGGAGCTCTGTCAAACAAGATATAATAGAATAAATGCCTATATTGGACGTACTGAGGCGAAATAGGTCTATAAACAAAGGAAAACTGGGGAGAGTCAGGGTAGTTTCTCATCATGTTACAAGATTTTTTATTCAATTAACAGGAGTTTACTCTATAACCTAAGTAGGTAATAATTGCCGATTCAAGCATCAACGTACATGTACACCTCCATAGGATTTAGTGTTAAAATCAGGTACAGGTACATGATTTGAACGTTTTTTAAGGTGATTTAGAACCGGCTTTGCCGATTCAAACATCACTGAATTGTATCCTAGAGTGAAAAAAACGCCCGTAGCTTTATGTACACGTTCATGTACCGTTTGATGTTTGAATCGGCAAATGGGTTTCCCCCATAGGATTCAGTGTTAAATTGCGAGCAAAAAACGTTTTGTCGTTTCTAAATCATCATCTTGCCGATTCTAAATCATCCGCGTCCGTACACGATTTTAACACTGAAACCCTATGGAGGCGTACACGGAGATCCACTTGCGGATTTTAGGTCTGAAATCGAATCGTGTGAAGAGATGATGTTTGAACCGGCAAACCCACTGTCGCGTTTCCCGAAGTAAAACTAACACACGTTATTGCGAGGTAATCTTAATAAACACTTAATGGAATGTTTTGAATGAAGAATATTGCCAGAGTGTTAGAATCCGCAAACCCACTGTCACGTTTTTGATTGATATATAGGAGAGAAAAAAAAATATATAAATAATAGTTATTTAAAAAATAAATATATCAAATCGAATAGATAATAAAAAAAAATACGTAAATCATGTGTGCTTCCCAGACTATTAGAGCGAGGTTTCTTTTAAACATACTGATGAGAGCATACGCAATCTGCGTGAATGAAGAACTACGTCCCATCTTGTTAGAACGATGCGTCGGATGTCGGGATCATCTAGACTTCAATCACGAGAATCATTCGTGTCTGACGATGGAAAGGGAAGATATGGTCGTCAAGTATTTCGAACCGGCGTTCGAACGCATTAGATTCGACGATGTGATCACGCTTTGGAAGAGATTAGTCTTCTGTAAGAATCAAGACAAGCCTACAGTTTCGGAAGAACTGAAATTGGCGCGTAGAAGTCTGACTTTAGAAGACAAGGGATGCATCATGAAATTATTGTTCAATGAAGCATACGTTGATATAAAATAAGGGAGAATAGAAAATAAAAATAAATACATACATAAAATTTTTTATCTAATATTAGAAAAAAAAAATACAAAAATGAGAACCGGAAATAAATTGCATCCGATGTTAGTAGACGATGAGGATGAGAAGCTGATCAACGTTTTGCCGACGACACCATCGCTAGAAGAAAGAGAAAGAGGAGAGAGGTATCGCATCGATCAAATCAGTAGAATCCAAGAGTATCTAACTCGAGAGATTCTCGTCATTCCCTCAAGAAGAAGTATTCGCATTTCGTGAAATTCGTCAACGCGATCGACACGACACTCATCACGATTTCCGTGGGTTTACACGCGGACGGCATCGGATTATTGTCGACCGCGGTCGGCATTCCGATCGTGTTGACCGTAGAAGGAGTGGCTCTCGCCGCCGGATTGTTTAGCACGCTCGGAAACTTTTTGAGTAGGAAATTATATCTGAAGGCGAGGAAACACGACAAGATTCGCGTTTTGGCCGACTCCAAGATCGACACGATATCCGAAATGATCTCTATGGCATTGAAAGAGGGTAGGATATCGGACGGTGAATACTTCGCGATATTGAGCGAGAAAACGGAATACGATGCCATGAAAGAAGCCGTGAGAATCAAGACTCGTCAGATCATCAAGGAGGAGATGAAAGATTCTCTTGTGGAAAAGGGGAGGAAAGAGGCCAGGGAGGAATTCAGTAAGATGATAGAACTCAAGAGCAGCGATTGAAAAGAAAATATATATATATAATAAGAACAGAATTAATTAATTATTAAATTTAAATATAAAATAAAAAAAAACGAAATTAATTTAAATAACTCTTAAAAATGTATTGCGTAAAGTGTAAGAGAGTTACCGAGACGAGTAATTCTAGAGAAGTGCGAACTAAAAACGACAGACAGATGCTTCACGGAATTTGCGATGGGTGTGGTTCTGTCAAGACACGATTCATCAAAAAAAAAGAACGCGAGCAAAGGTAAAGGCATCGTGAATAAAATGATCAATAATCTACCTTTCGAAATGCATCTGCCCGGTCACAGTTTCACGGGACCCGGAACGAAATTGAACAAGAGACTCAACGCCGATCTGACACCCAAATCTTGGAGCAAACCTGTGAATAGGGTGGACACGGCCGCGTATGATCACGATCTGTGCTACGCCGGACATCCCGACACCAAGACTCGCAACGACGTCTGCGATAAAAACATGTTGGGGCAATTGAGAGGCATATCGAATCCGACCAGGAGAGAGAAGATAGAACGTTCGCTGCTTGGCAATCTGATCGGTGCGAAACGTCGATTCGGATGGGGCGTTCAAAAAAAAAAAGCGTATCTGAAAAGAAGAAGAAACGATTATTGACGAGCGAATTGACCGAGGAGTTACACAAACCCATAGTGCGTAAATTTCGAAAGAGAAGGGTGTTCGTGAAGGGTTTGGATGATATTTGGTCTGCCGACTTGGTCGACATGAGATCGTTTTCGAGGTGGAATGAGGGTGTCAAATATCTATTGACGGTCATCGACATGTTTTCCAAATACGGTTGGATCAGAGCTTTGAAGAATAAATCGGGACCTTGCGTCGCCGAGGCTCTGAAGAGCGTGTTCGACTCGTCTTCTCGAAAACCGAGTAAATTGTGGGTGGATAAGGGAAAGGAATTCTACAACAAGCACGTTCATCGATTGGTAGACCTATACTCGATCGAAAACGAAGAGAAAGCCAGCGTGGTGGAATGTTGGAATCGAACGATGAAGGAAAAGATGCACAGATACTTCACGGCGAATTCGACCAAGAAATACATGTACGCTCTGAACGGTCTGGTTAAAGATTACAACAACACCTGACACAGATCGATCAAGATGACTCCCACGGAAGCTAGCGATCCTCGAAACAAAAAACAGGTCTACGCGAATCTATATCCTGAGAGATCTAAGATCAGGAAGAAGTCTAGAACGCCGAAATTTGCGGTCGGTGATCGAGTGAGAATTTACGCTTATAAGAAGCACTTCGAAAAGGGTTATACTCCTCGATGGACCTCGGAAATCTTCGTGATAATCAAAATATTTCACACCGATCCGGTGACTTACGAAATCGAAGCTTTGGATGGAGAAGAGATCATCGGAAAGTTTTACGAACAACAATTACAGAAGACAAAGTTTTGATAAAGAAAACAAAATTTCTTTATTTACTTTCTTTAACATTTTCTTGTTTACACACATATATATAAGAGAGAAAACATAATAATAAAAAATAATTAAAAACTATTTTTAGATAAAGAAAGCAAGTTAATAAACAAAAAAAACTAAAAATCCTTTAAAATGACAAATATACTAGATATAGCACAAAGCATAGTGAAAGGTGAAAGTATTCAAGAATATGACGTTCACTAATACGAACCGGTAACTGGAACAAGTTTGAACAAGGCAGGAGAGATAAGAATCAACGTCGAAACTCAAGATCTATTCATACATCCTAGCGAGAGTTACATAGTGGTGCAGGGACGACTCACCAAGGAAGATGGGAGCGACTACGCCGACAATGACATGGTTACTCTAGCCAATAATGGCATCATGCATCTATTCAGTAATATAAAATACATGCTATCCGGACAAGAGATAGAATCTGTGTTTCATCCCGGTCAGGCCACCACGATGTTTGGACTCTTGACATATCCTGATGATTTTTCGAAATCCAGAGGACTTAATCAGTTGTGGGTGAAAGACACCGTCGACCCTGCTAGCGCCGGCGCCGCCTTGATATTCGACTACGTCGTCAAGACGTCCAGACCTAAAGGAACGTTTTCGTTCAGGATACCTTTGAAACACATCTTCGGATTCGTGGACGATTACAACAAGATCATGTATGGATTCAAACAGAATCTGACGTTGATTCGAAAAGGAAACGACAACGCAATAGTGAGACTCACTGCGACCGATGCGGGTAAGATAACTTTACACAAGATATCGTGGTTCGTTCTGCACGTGGAGCCTTCGATCGTGGAAAAAGCGCGTCTCTACAAGATCATAGAATCCAAGAGTAAATTACCCGTGGGATTTAGAATGAGACAGTGCGACACGGCTAGCATTCCTCCCTCCACGAATCACTTCAATTGGAGATTGACGGTGAAATCCGCTTCCGAGAGACCGCGTTTCATCGTGGTTGCGTTTCAGACCGATAGGGACGGGTCTCAGGAAAAGAATGCGTCGCTGTTCGATCACTACAGTTTGAGAAACATGCAAGTGCTTCTGAACGCCATGAGATATCCAGCAATCGATTAAAACGTGTCGTTCGACAAGAACGATTTCTGCAGACTGTACGGCGATGCCACTGATTTTAGAAAGAAGTATCACGGTCTAGACGAATTGATGAGCAATCCTAACATATCTCCCGGCGAATACAAGTCGATGTATCTCATGTTCGTATTCGACGTCAGTAAACAGAGTGAACGACTCAAGAGTAGCGTCTTAGACATTCAGATCAAGATGCAATTCGATAGGAACGTTCCGAGAAAAACCGAAGCCTTCGCCCTGGTCCTGTCGGACAGAGAATTACAATTCGAATCAGACGGAAATAAGATGTTGATCATTCGATGAGAGACGAGTGTGTGAAAAAAATTAATAAACGTTAAAAATGTGGATGTAAGATTAATTAAAAACCAAAATCTCGAAAACAAAATGGATGTTTTTGACACGAAAACAACAAATCATCTGTTCACTTCAGATTACTACGACGTTAAAATAAAATACTTGGAAAAATGGATTCAAATTGAATATGAAGAACGTAACACAAAAAAAGGATGGAATAGTTGTGATTTTAACGAATATCGTTTAAAAGAAAAAGAAGAGTTTGATCTCATAAGATCTAACGAAGAAATTATAAAAAATACAATTTTAAAATGTCGCAAATGTAAGAAACGTCAAATAAAAATCGAATCTCAACAAACTAGATCTGGTGATGAACCAACAACTGTATTCGCAAAGTGTATAAATTGTAATCATAAATGGATAGAAAATTAAAAAAAGGATGCAATTTTAATCATCGTCATAAGTGACAAAATTCTTTTACTAAAGAAAAAAAACATTTCAGATATCGTATAATAATATATAATAAAAAGTTATCAAAAAAAAAACCAAAAAAAAAAAAAAAAGTAATGAGATCTAGAGAGATTGAACATCTTTCTAAATCTCATTACTTTTTTTTTTTTTTTTTTTTTTTTTTTTTTATAAATCACACATTATTTTTTTTTTTAATTCATTATTTTCCATGCGTTCACTGTTTGTTCAAAGGAACTAGTTCGATCAGTAGACTCACCACGGAAGTGGAGGCTTCGGGATTATTGGTTTTCGTAACGAAATTAATCCTGTCTCCAGCGTTCACTTTGAGAGGCGTGCCGAATGAGCTAACATTCGCGTGTTGATTCTCAGTCTTTCTGACGCTGTATCTCTTATTGCTCTCTATTCCATTCACCATGAGACTGACGACCGCTCTGTTATTCAAATCCGAGGAAGCCAGACTCATTCGAAGGATTTCACCTCCCAGCGGCATGGGATATCCCACCTGACCATGTTTTGATCCGCTACCTCCATTTCCGAAAGACCACTCAGCTTTTCCTTCATCTAAGGTGCCGGCCTCTTTGGCCCACACAGTGATCAATTGTCTAGCATATTTGACTTTCTCCACCACCGAAATCAGGGTGCAGGCATCCGTCATGTTCACGGGATCCGGTAGATTCGTGAGCGCATGTCCACCCATGTCTAGTTTACCTTCCATGATGTCACCCTTTCTCCAGACCGAGTTGTCGTCCACGTACTTTCTGCTGACCGCGCTGGAATCGAATTCGTGATCGTGATCGAGACCGAATAAATTGTGACCGTTCATGTTGATGCCACCCTCCATGGTTCTGCCAGATTGTTTGTTCAGGTAGAGATCGTCCACTTGCGATTCTAGGTATTCTTGTGATTGTATCACGGCAGAATCTACGTAGCCCTTGTTGACCGCGGTTGAGTCTGCATCCGTGTCGTTGATCTTCGACAGATTCAATATCTTGAATCCCGCATTCAGATCCGATTTCATTTCTCGTCTGTCAGACTTTCTCTGTTCCAGATCTACGTAGTGTTTGGTTGCCACGTCCTTGGGATTCGTGGGAGTGGCCACGTTCGTTATCTTGTTAGAATTGGCGTTCAATTCCAAGTGCATCGTTTTCTGAACGTATCTATTTCTCAGGTGTTCGCCGAATCTCCCGTGAATGTCGTCTGCGTATTTCTTGGTCGCGGCATCGGTGGGATCTATGGGATTCGCGACGTTCACCAAACGTTTGGATTTCAGATCGAGATCGTCGGTCATGGTTTTATCCACGTAATTATCTAGCAGGATTCGTTCGAAATCGGCGTTCCCCCTGTCAACGTATTTTTTAGTCACAGCATCTGCAGGATCTATCGGCTCGGGAAGATTGTAGAGCTTCTTATTGTTCATATTCAAAGGTTCTTCTCGAGGTTCGTATCTCCAAACGTAACGATCATCCAAGTTGGCAACGTTGTAACCATCGTCGACTTCGAACGTCTTCCTCTTCTTTCTTAGGTTGACTTTTTCGTCGTCACTTCTACCAAATTTATCGACTGGTATGTTGTTGTAGGGATCTTTTTTGTTTTAGAAAAAATATATTCAAAACGCAGTTTATTAAAAATGAACTATGTTATTTTATTTTTCGTTTTTATTCGATTAAAATTTTTAAAATAATTTTTTATCTTTATATATACTATAAAAAAAAAAAATCTCTCTCTAATGTAAATCATTGAGAATGTCTTGAAACCGATCTCCTTCAGACCATCTCTTGAGAACGTAGAGACACAGGTGACCCCAAAACACTTGATCTGGTGATTGCACTTGTTCCGTGTTGTAACGAACCATCGATTTGTTGAAATAGTTCTTTATTTCTTTTGGCGGTGAGATTCCGTAGCTGTCGAAATAATAATTTTTCTTCTTCCCGTTCTTGATCCACGCCACCCAGTGAGTGCCTTCACCCAATGAATCGTCTAGATTTAAAATTCTGCATTCCGATTGTCGAGGTCTTCTCTTCAGCAAGGCATCTCTGGAAAACACGCCTAGAAAATCTTTGATTTTCAAATCTTTTGCCGCATTCAACAGATCGATGTTGGATAGGGGTTTGTTAGGTAAGACGACACCTTCTACGGATATCTTTATTCTCTTATTCATAAATGCGTATACATTTTTTTTTTTTTTTTATTTATTTTATTATAATTCACTAAAAATGACGTTATTTATTTTTTTATTTTTTTTATTTTTCTTTTTAAACTAACTCTCTCGATGTCTCTATCGATTTCTATAATTTTGAATCCATCTAATTCCTCTTGATTTTCTGGAATCCTATCATCTACAATCATATCTGGAATCTTATCATCCACAATCATATCTGGAATCCAATCATCCACATTCATATCGTCTCTAATTAGATCCACAGTCCAATGTTCGAGTGCTGAAGTGCTTATTTTATCGTCTAACACGAATCTCTTATCGTCGTCGGCCATCAGCGAAATCTTGTTGACTATTTCGGTATACAAGTCGTGATTTTCACTTCGAATCGATTTCATAGTCTTATACATCGGACCACTTCCTAACAGACAATCTTTATACTCTTGGAAAGAGATGTTTTTCTTCACCACGCACGCTTTAACTCCTTTACACTTCTTGATCTCTTCATCATTTTCTAGACGATAAGCATACAGTTTGGGTCTCAAGCCCACGAATTCGACGATTTGTTTACCGCCGCTCTCGTCCTTAAATTTACCCAACACCTTCTTGTTGTCGTTCGATTGAATGTTGGACGGGTGATCGACGGGATAATTGCTCGTGTCAAACCACTCGGCCATGCCCTGAGATATATCTCGGTAGACATCTTTCGTCTCTATCTCGTAAACTAAACTGTCCGTGTCGGTGAACAGTAGTTTGGCTTTATCACCAAATTTTCGTTTGACGTAATCGTAGTGAAACTCGTACATCAATCGCTTGCTGATATCTAAGATGATCGGTCCGAGATAATACGGTTTGTCGAACTTCAGGTGCGTCTTTTGCATGTGAACGGCCACTAGATTTTTATCGAATATGGTTCGGTGTTTGTAATTGGGTTTCACCACTAATTTTTTAGCTCTTTTCTCAGACGTGACGAGTCGAACGTCGGGTCTCTTCCTGATGTTTTCCATCGATTTACCGTACACGCAGTTGTTCATGGCTCGAATTCTGAGATTCGTGTTGAGATCGATATATTTTTTCATCCAAGGCTCTTCATCGAATCGAATGATGCGATGTATGTCGACTAATTTCATCCCGTAATCGACGTATTGTTTCAAATTCTGGCTGTAGACGACGTAGTTACGTTTGTTAAATCAATTCGGAAAGAGTTTTTCCTCATCTCCTTCGTTCGGTTCCATTCGTTCGGGAGCCAGCGGATAATCGTTGTGTAGATCGTGTAATTCTTCCGGATAGTTCAAATCAACTTCTAAAATGAAATGCAAAGATATTCTCTCCATTTTTGCATCTCTTCCGGTTCTGTCACCCATTCGAAATTTCCAATCGGTAAAGGATGACTCATAGCCCAACCGTACAGATTATTAGCGTCCCAATACTGTATGTATTTATTTGATCGTTTCGAATCGAAACCTTCTTTCATGTAGGGATTGTTAGCTTCAGAATATCTGTGAGAGATCATCGAGACGCCACCTCTCGCAGCCCTTTCGAACATGAGCAACATGTTCACGTCAGATAATAATTCCAATTGGACTTCGGTGGTCTTCAACAGTGCGTCCCACGCCAGACCGGGTGCGGTGAAATACCAAGCGGGATCCAGATCGTAATTTCGACAACAGACGTCTCGAAAATTTTCGAACACGTCTGCCAAGAGCAGAACGTCCGTCTTCAGATAGAGATCGTGATAATCTCTCATGGTTTTCATATCAAATGATTTCCACACGTTTTTGGTGTGTTCGTAATTTTCATCAGAAATGTCGGATTCGTATAATTTCGAATAAAAATCTTCTTTCGAAGGTAGTGTGGTGTCTTCGAATCTCTTTAGATCGCACATGTAATCGTAAGGATAGACTCCTTTCCTCAACATGACGTCTACTCGTTCTCCAAAATGTTCGCTAGTGATTTTAAATTTATCCTTGCTCATGTTATTGACTAATTTTTCCAGAGCGGTCGACATAAATTTAAAACTGTCGATGAAACGTATGCCTCTACGAATGGATTTCGTTTTTTCTTCCAATGTATTTCCGTCGATTACTCTTTTCTTCTCCATGAGCTTCCATTTCGAGAAGGAAATGTATCTTTCTTCACTGTTCGCGATGCAATTTAATTCTGCGTGTGAGGTGCCGAGATTTTTCACGAACAGATGACTGTCATAACCCGAGAGATTGTGAAACATCACCGGATAGAAAGCTGCATCTCAATATTTTAAATTACACTTGCTGTGAGCTGGGCCGCGATACAGACCCGTGTAATGATCGTGGTCTCTGACCTTCTTATTTCCCTCCGAATTCTCGTCGAACGATTGTCTGCATATGTGACATTCGGTGGCTCTGTTATTTTCGTCCTGCTGCTCTCGCGTGATGATCATTTTTGCCGGAGTTTTGAAGTTTCCATTCTAACTCTTCCACAAACCTTTGGGCCACGTCATTGTCTTCATACTGTTTCATGTAGGTGAAGGGACCCATGTCGTGTTGCGAGTCGAAAGCGCATTTCACGTAAATGCAATAGCCCGAAGGTATGTGTTTTTGATATCTTTCGACGTAACTTTGAAGAGCGTTGGGTTGACAGGAATTCATTTTCGTGGTGAAACATTCGAAATCGGCGTACATGACAAATGGTACTTTTAACCTTCTATTGTGATTTTCAAACTTCACGATGGTGTTAGGTTTAGGCATTTCGACGGCGACACCTTGATTTTCGTTGCAATATTCCTGATGTTTCGCTAACGATTTTTCGTTGTGAAACGCGTTCATGCAGTTGCAACATAAACATACCTTATGTTCATGTTTATTATTTTGTTTGGACAGTAATCGGCAAGGATGTTTAACCCAACAATAATGACGATTGTCACCATTCGAAATCAATAATGAAATAATCGTCTTTTCTCTTTCGAGATACGAAGTCTGTCTGAGAGGATAGATCGTTTGTTTTTCATCGTCGTATCCCAAGACGCTCACCGCTACGGTGGGACTTTGAACCTCGAAACGTTTGATGTGTTTTAACTGCATTGGAAAAGTCACTCCGGTCCAATCGAGATTTTTAGAAGTCACCTCGTAAGAAGAAACTCTTTCGGTGTTCATTTTGACAGGGTATAAAGCGGAGGTGACTGCCCATTTAAAACACTGATCATCTTTATTTTTCACGTTGATCACGGCGTGTTTTTTAGCTAGGAAATATGGTAATTTCATGTAGGAAGACCCTTTCAACAAATCGTTTTTAGTTATGTGAATTTCGAGTTTCAACACCTCATCGAACGTCCAATTACTACCTTCATGTTGATAATTCGTGAGAGACGTCAACATCTTGTCTTTCATCTTTTCGAAAACGTCCGATAAATCTGAACCTCGAAATACGGGTTCGACATTAGATCTGAAATATGCATTTTTCACGATGCTCTCGCCGGACTTCATGTCGATTTTATTCATCATGCAATGGAGTATCATCTTAATTTTTAGTCCCACGTTCATGTATTTGCGAAACAAATCCAATACTTTTTTCTTCACCTGTTCCATGAACAATTTCGGATCGATTTTCTTCAACGAGGGAACCACGTCGAAAGTTTTAAAAACGCCTTTTGATCGCACTCTCCCGTTCTACGGACTTCGATTAAAATAGTTCCACGGTGAGTCGTGCTAAATATTCTTTTGCTTTCCCTTCGTCTATTGCTCGTCGAATTTCGCTCGATATATCTCGTTTGCCCAGAATCTGAAGTGCATCACTCGTTTTCGTTTTAGTTTTTCTTTTCATTTCTTTGGAAACTTGAAGTTCTTCTTCAACGGCTTTTCATTTAGTCATCTTCTTATTTTTCACAATCGAAACGTTTTCGGTTTTTTTCGACGTCGGCATTTCGATTCCTTTTACTATCTTTTTCTTCTTCTCATTTTTCACAACCGAAGCATTTTTGACGTCGTTGCTATCGGCATTTCGTTTGCCTTTCCATCGTTTCGCAAATGTTTCTGTATGACTTCAATCTTTTTTGATTTAGTTCTATGATTTCTGAAATGTGAAATTTTTAATAGTTTACAAATCTTGTTTAACTGGGGTACGTTTTTCTCATTTAAATTTTTCAATTTTTTTTATCTGTTTGCTTCATTTTGTAAGAATATATTTTTTTCTAATTTTGTATTAAATAATTTGGTAAAAAGTTTTGCTTTTTTTACTCTTTTTATATATATAAAAAGTTAAATTTTAACATCCTTTTTTTTTCTTTAATGTGAATTTTTTATGTTCCTTAACGTGAAAAAAATTGAATTAATACGAGAAAAAAGGATGTTAAAATTTAACTTTTTATATGTATAAAAAGAGTAAAAAGCAAAATTTTTTAACAAATTATATAAATAGAAAATTTAAAATATACATTATTTGTAAGAATTCATAAAACAAAAAACCAAATAATTGATCATGACAACAACACCTAAAAGATGCGAATTGAAATTGAAACAAGTCGAAACGTATAAGAAATTCGGTCATAAAATCTATAGATTACAACAACACGATCCCATCGAATTGAACGAGGTCAAGATGAAGGACTTAGAGCATAAATACGACAGATATAAGATGACTTTGAAATTGGATGAAGCCATGCTCAATTTGTTTTACAAGTACCAAAGGGATCTGCCGAAAATCGTCATCGCTAAAGATAAAGAATTCGACAATGACGATTTGACGTTGTTCTATGGAAGTTACATATATCCAAAACTCTCACGTGAACCCGTGGACAAATCGGGTGGTGAGAGCAAGTTCACCGATGTAAAAAAACTCAAAAGAGTAAAGATAAAAATTCAACACGTTTTCGTAAAAGGAGAATACACGAGTGTCAACATGCTAATAACGGACTTGGAAATATAAACAATAGAGAGACTGAAATGTTAAAATTTAACTTTTTATATATATAAAGATAAAAAAAAACTTTTACTAAAAAATTTTACATTAAAGAAAATTAAAAATTAGAAAAAACAACTTTTTTTTTTTTTTATATATATAAAGAGAAAAAAAAAATAAACAAACTTTTTTACCAAATTATTATTTAAATACAAAATTTAAAATATACATTATTTGCAAGAATTCATAAAAACAAAAAAATATAAAATCTATAGATTACAACGACACAATCCCATGGAATTGAACGAGGTCGAGACGAAGGGCTTAGAGCATAAATACAACAAATATTGCATGCCTTTGAAATTGGATGAAGCCGCGCTCGATTTGTTTTACGAGTACAAAAGCGATCTGCAGAACATCATCATCGCTGAAGATAGAGAATTCGACAAGGATGATTTGTCGTTGCTCTATGGACGTTACATATTTCCAAACATCTCATTCAAACTCGTGAAGAAATTGGGTGGTGAGAGCGAGTTGACTGAAGTAACAAAACTCAAAAGAGTAAAGATAAACATTCAACACATTTGCGAAAAAGGAGAAAACATGAGTGTCAACATGCTAATAACAGACTTGGAAATATAAACAATAGAGAGATTGATTTTTAGCAAAGAAGAAGGAAAAAAAAAAAAGTAATGAGATCATCTTTAGATCTCTTTTTTTTTTTTTTTCCTTCTTCACTATTACCATATATTATAATAACGTTTCCTTTTTTCTTAAATTTCAGCGTCGATTCTTCTTCTTTTCTTTTTTTCTTTTTTTTGTGATATGATACGTTTTTATAATAACACATTTGTTTATCCGAATCATAATTATGAACAAATGTTGTGCATCTCTTGGTAACACTCGCATCATTACCATTCTCTTCAGAAGGTAGTGGTGACGGTGGAAAGCGTCTCATTCTTTTCAATTTCAACCGTCTATCCCGCTGTTTATCTAACTCTTTTATCAGTTCTTTCCTTAGATATCCATCATTAGCGTCTAACCATTTTTCCACATCTTCTTTTTTTTTTTCGCACTCTGTCTCACGATATTCGTCATTATCGTCGAGTTGTTTCTCCACCTTTTTATCCATTTTAAATATATTATTTTATACTTTCTATGATTTATATTTTATATAATCATATAATTTTATATTATAATAACATATTCAAAATCAGTATATTCTTAAACGGCGAATTCTCACCGAGCAACAAACCCTTGCCGAGTCGCTCAACGTTCTGTCCACTCTTCAGATAGAGACCGTTTCCTCTCAAAGAGTTGCCACCTCTAACAGGTTCTAGATACAATCCTTTACTGCTGTCGTCTATGTGGACGCGACACACGGCTCCTCCCTTCTTCAAAAACAGTGCGCTGCCACCCATTAATTTCTCAACTGCCGAACTAGCGAGTCCCGTGAGAGCTCCCACGCCGAGAGTCTTTCCGAGAAAGGGTAGTGCCTTTGGGCGAAGGGTAATGCTTTTGCAGCGATTCCTGCCAATAACGGTAGGAAACCACCTTTCTTTCTCAAATTGTATTTCAATTGAGCGGGACTCAATCTCACCGTCAACCCTCTTCCATCTCGAATCGCTTTCTCCATCCTTTTGATTTGACTTCTGGTCCAGGCGATCGAATCCTGACTGCCTCTCGTCAGATCTTCGTGAGTGAATTTGAATCTCACCGCCTCGCCTCGAGTTGTTAACGCTCTCTTAAGTTTCTTCCTCTGTCTTGCGGATGTGTTCACGTTTTTAATCACGTATTCTGTCATAATTCTTTTTTTTTTAAATATATTTACTTCAATTGTTTCTTGTTTAATAATAATTATTTATATTAAAATAATTTTGTAAAATTAATATTGCGTTTATTTTATTTTTGTTATCTATATATATACACAATATTTATTTTTTTTTGCTTTTATATTTCTCTTATGTGAAATCGTATCGTCACCCTCTCTCCGCGAAGATCTAACAGTTCGCCATTTTGATCCGTCAAAATTAGCGTTCTCCCTTATCGTCTGTCTGGGCAATCGAAAATAATTCTGCGGCAGGTAGAAACAGTCCATGTTGCTGTGTTGACCCCTAACGTAATACGATTCGCATCGGTTCTGTCTCTCCAAAAGCAGATCGTCGAAAATCATGAGATTCTTATCTTCCGATTTCAGTTCTCTAGGATCCGGAACGTCGCTAGCGTTCTCATAAAATCGACACTCAACGTTCGAAGATGCATTTCTCTTCATCAGCTCCATCGCCGCACCGTCCAAAATGGTCGAAAGTGGAGCTTCACTCTTGTCGAATTCCTCCCTACTGTCAAAGATTCTGGCTATGACGTCCTTGGGCAATCTACGATCCATGCACTCTCGAAGCAATCTGTATTCAGGTTGAAACAGCTCTTGCCAAACATGAACAATCTGTCGTAATCCAACCAGTCGGGTCGGGACAACAGATTCATCAACAGATTGGTCTTTCCACAATTCGATTTTCCCACTATCAAGCCTCTTATGCTTTTGGGAAAGAACTCGTTATTCGACCTCTTGGTCGCGGCGTCGTTCCAAGACATATCTTTAATGTTCATCTTTTGTTTTATTTTTTTGTTTGTTATTTTAGATTCTTTTCAAACACAAATTTTATATGTTTTTCAAACTCAGTTGTTTTAATATTATTATTTATTTATATCACACCGTTGTGAGTTCTCTTCAATCCAGATCCACTCGTCATTTTGGCTAAATCTTGTATAGGTACCACAGCATCCTTAAAATCTTTCCAACTTTTCGGTGTTCGCTCTAACGCAGCTCGCTTCGCTGGCGGACTGATCAACTTGTCGATCAACACATCAGCTGCCCTCTTGCCAGCCACAGAACTATCCTATCACTGGCTTCGGAAGCGGCTTACTCACCAGCATCCAAAGCCGTCTTCTTACTGACCTCAAACGCAGTCAATGCGAGTTTTCTACCCGCATTGCTCGTGAACGCTCGCATTATAGAATCGACAATGCCAGAACCGCCTTGAACGTAAGTTCTGACGTATCCCCTGTTCTTTATCACCAACATATTTTATTTTTATAATATATTTTGTTTTTTCACTAGTAAATCGTTTTGTTGTTTAAATACTTTTATTATTCTAGTGTAAAAAATTTACTGTTTTATTTTTGTTTGTTTGTTTGTTTCTCTCTACTTATTATATACACATCAATCCTTCAATTCGTTCATCAGCCTTTTATAGTGGTTTTTATTCAAAACCTTCTGTCTTAACAATTCGTCAGACATAGTAACTATCTGATTATCCAATCCTGTGTTACCAGCCCATCTGCTCGCCATCAACAAACTCAATCTCTGAGACAGAGCGTCAGAATCGCTCGGAAGAAAAGTGGTTTTCACCCCTTTGCCAGTCACCGATTCGACGAACTTCTTGTTCACATCCCATATGGGTTTCACCACTTTCGTCCACTTGTAACCTCTGTTGGCTTTGGGTCTCGTCTCTCTGGCATCGTTATTTCGCTTCATGGCGTGGGTCTGAACCAGAATGTCGCCGTAATTGTCGAAATCCTGTTCTGTGTAATCGCTAGGCTTGTCGTAAAGGATCAGTCTGCGCAGTCCATCAGTCAATTCGTATCTGTTCGAACCAACGATCAATTCATCATCGCCAATATCTACTTCTGTGTCACCGACAAAAATTCTCCCCTCCGAATCCTTATAAAATCCATACAACAGATCTCTCTTACCGCCATCATCAGACGATGCGACGCTACCAGTGGTGATAGTCGAAGCTGTATCGGTGTCGCTCTCGCTCTCCGTTTGAATTCCTGTGGGAACGTAATCCGGTCCCATTCTCAAAGAACTCTCTTTTATGGGTCTCAATTCTTCGACTATCTCCTTCCTGCTTCGCTCTTGACCCTCCGTCACGGGTTTAAATATTTTTGTGGCTTCGCGTTTGAGTTCCATCTCATCAAGACGTCTGCTTCTGTCAGCCGACTGAATGCCCTTCTTAGCACGTTCATACTAGTCAAAAATTTGATCTTGGCGTCTAGAATCCATCTGTAAAAACATTTTTCGTTTTTAATTGTTTTATTATTTTCAAAATTAAATGTTTAATTATATTTTTTTGTTTTTAAGTTAATAAAAATCTTTCCGTCTTTAATATAATAAACTAAAAATATTCGCATCTCAACTCAGTGTTGATTGAATTGGAGAAAGTTTAAAAATACGTTTAAGCAGTACATGACAAACCGGTTTCTGATTTAACGCATTTTGATAGTAATTTACGTTTTGTCAAAGGAATTCCATTCACATATCAAAGAACCATTCACTCATTGTCGAATTAAGAGATAACCCTTTGATGACAGTTAAAACATTCTAGCACACAAAAGAAAACTGTTTTTTTTTCTAATTTTAACGTTAAAGGAATTCATTCATTCATTCATTCATTTCAAATCTCTCTGATCGTTATCGTGAATATATTAAAAATTTTACCACTCAAAACCTAATTGAGCGGAAAATGCGTTTTATCTTCATTCACGCCACAACAAAAAAAATAAGCAGCATTCTTCATTCAAAACATTCCATTAAGTGTTTATTAAGGTTACCTCACAATAACGTTTGTTAGTTTTACTTCAGGAAACGCGACAGTGGGTTTGCCAGTTCAAACATCACCTCTTCACCCGATTCGATTTCAGACCTAAAATCCACAAGTGGATCTCCGTGTACGCCTCCATAGGGTTTCAGTGTTAAAATCGTGTACGGACGCGGATGATTTAGAATCGGCAAGATGATGATTTAGAAACGACAAAACGTTTTTTGCTCGCAATTTAACACTGAATCCTATGGGTGAAATCCATTTGCTGATTCAAACATCAAACGGTACATGAACGTGTATGTAAAGCTACGGGCATTTTTTTCACTCTAGGATACAATTCAGTGATGTTTGAATCGGCAAAGCCGGTTCTAAATCACCCTAAAAAACGTTCAAATCGTGTACCTGTACACGATTTTAACACTAAATCCTATGGAGGTGTACACGAATGTACGTGTACACGTACATGTACATGTACGTTGATGCTTGAATCGGCAATTATTACCTACTAACCTATATTCTATTAACAGGGCAAATTTGTACTGGAGTTATGGTAAATGGTTTTGTGTTGGAAAATTATATTCAATTAACAAGGATATACAATTAAGAGATATCCAATTAAGTGGACTCCACTGTACTAACCCTCTCATTTTTTCCCCTCAGTAACCACCTGTCCTTCATTCCCTCATTCCATTTCCTCATTATACTTCTGGTGATCCCTATTCTGTTAGACTGGCATTTGGGAATTCTTTGAGAAAGTGCTCCATCACTCTCAAATTGCACATTTGGCACTCCTTGTCGACATCTTTCACAGTCTCAGCTCCCTAAGTTCCAGTGACCTTTACCTCATTTTGAACTTCATTCCCCACACCCCTCCCGAAAGTGGCATTCTGGTATTCCTCAAATGCTGGGTTCTGCTGCAGGTTGCTTGAAGACACCTTTTCTCAGAGCCCTTCTTGCCAATTTAGATTTGAATTCTCCATGATTCTCGCCCTGATGGGCCTTTTACCTTAAGCTACTGCCCCTACCCCCTTCAATCCATGTCAGAGTTCTCTACTGAATAGTTTTACCATTAAATTTTCACTTGCCCAACCCACCCTATCTTGATATTAGGATCCCAAATATTCTGAAATGTTAGTTTACACTATGGTTTATCAGGGAGAGTAACCAAATGATTCGGGTAACATGGTTTTATCAAATTCATCTTGTCCTACCTAAGCTCTGCTTTACTTCCATTAAATCTAACCTGTCCTACACCAACGGCTGTTAGGGAGAGTAACCAAACAGTTTGGGTAACTCATTTTCATCAAATCTATCCTGTCCTTACTAAGCCCTGCTTTACTTCCTTAGAATTCATCAAGTCTCTCCGGTATTAAATAAGCACTGCCTTACTTCTCTGGATTTCATCCTGTCTATCTGATCCTAAATTAGCCCTGCTTTAGTTCCTTGGGTTTCATCAAGTCGATTCGGTCCAAAATAAGCCCTGTTTTACTTCCTTGTGTTTCATCTTGTTCATCTAGTCTAAATGAGCCCTGCTTTACTTCCCTGGGTTTCATCAAGTCTATCCCTTGGGTTTCATCAAGTCTATCTGGTCTTAAATAAACCCTGGTTTACTTCCCTTGGTTTCATCTTGTCTATCTAGTCTAAATAAGCCCTGCTTTACTTCCCTGGGTTTAATCTCGTCCATCTAGTCTAAATAAGCCTGGCTTTACTTCCGTGGTTTTTCATCAAGTCTATCCCTTGGGTTTCATCAAGTCTGTCTGGTCCTAAATAAACCCTGGTTTACTTCCCTTGGTTTCATCTTGTCTCTCTAGTCTAAATAAGCCCTGCTTTACAGCCTTGGGTTTCATCTTGTTCATCTAGTCTAAATGAGCCCTGCTTTACTTCCCTGGTTTCATCAAGTCTATCCCTTGGGTTTCATCAAGTCTATCTGGTCTTAAATAAACCCTGGTTTACTTCCCTTGGTTTCATCTTGTCTATCTAGTCTAAATAAGCCCTGCTTTACAGCCTTGGGTTTCATCTTGTTCATCTAGTCTAAATAAGCCCTGCTTTACTTCCCTGGGTTTAATCTCGTCTATCTAGTCTAAATAAGCCTGGCTTTACTTCCCTGGTTTTTCATCAAGTCTATCCCTTGGGTTTCATCTTGTCTATCTAGTCTAAATAAGCCCTGCTTTACTTCCTTGTGTTTCATCTTGTTCATCTAGTCTAAATAAGCCCTGCTTTACTTCCCTGGGTTTAATCTCTTCTATCTAGTCTAAATAAGCCTGGCTTTACTTCCCTGGTTTTTCATCAAGTCTATCCCTTGGGTTTCATCTTGTCTATCTAGTCTATATATGCCCTGCTTTACTTCCTTGTGTTTCATCTTGTTCATCTTGTCTAAATAAGCCCTGCTTTACTTCCCTGGGTTTAATCTCGTCTATCTAGTCTAAATAAGCCTGGCTTTACTTCCCTGGTTTTTCATTAAGTCTATCCCTTGGGTTTCATCTTGTCTATCTAGTCTAAATAAGCCCTGCTTTACTTCCTTGTGTTTCATCTTGTTCATCTAGTCTAAATGAGCCCTGCTTTATTTCCCTGGGTTTCATCAAGTCTATCTGGTCTTAAATAAACCCTGGTTTACTTCCCTGGGTTTCATCTTGTCTATCTAATCTAAATAAGCCCTGCTTTACTTCCCTGGGTTTAATCTCGTCTATCTAGTCTAAATAAGCCTGGCTTTACTTCCCTGGTTTTTCATCAAGTCTATCCCTTTGGTTTCATCAAGTCTGTCTGGTCCTAAATAAACCCTGGTTTTCTTCCCTGGGTTTCATCTTGTCTATCTAGTCTAAATAAGCCCTGCTTTACTTCCCTGGGTTTAATCTCGTCTATCTAGTCTAAATAAGCCTGGCTTTACTTCCCTGGATTTCATCAAGTCTATCCCTTGGGTTTCTTCAAGTCGATTCGGTCCAAAATAAGCCCTGCTTTACTTCCTTGTGTTTCATCTTGTTCATCTAGTCTAAATGAGCCCTGCTTTACTTCCCTGGGTTTCATCAAGTCTATCTGGTCTTAAATAAACCCTGGTTTACTTCCCTGGGTTTCATCTTGTCTATCTAGTCTCAATAAGCCCTGCTTTACTTCCCTGGGTTTAATCTCGTCTATCTAGTCTAAATAAGCCTGGCTTTACTTCCCTGGATTTCATCAAGTCTATCCCTTGGGTTTCATCAAGTCTATCTGGTCCTAAATAAACCCTGATTTACTTCCCTGGGTTCCATCAAGTCTTTCCGTTCCTAAATAAGCCCTGCTTTACAGCCTTGGGTTTCACCAAGTCTATACAGTCCTAAATAAGCCTTGCTTTACTTCCAGGGTTTCATCTTGTCTATCTGGTCCTAAATAAGCCTTCCTTTACTTCCCTGTGTTTCATCAAGTCTATCCCATACTGATGAAGCCCTGCTTGACTTCCCTGGGTTTCATCAAATCTCTCCTCTCCTTATAAAGCTCTGCTGTACTTCCCTGGGTTTCATCAAATCTCTCCTCTCCTTACTAAGCCCTGCTTTACTTCCCTGGGTTTTATCGAGTCTATCTAGTCCTAAAGAAGCCATGCTTTACTTCCCTGGGTTCGTCAAGTCTATTCAGTCCTAAATAAGCCTTGCTTTACTCTCCTCAGTTTCATCATGTCTCTCCAGTCCTAAATAAGCCCTGCTTTACTTCCTTCGGTTTCATCATGTGTCTCCAGTCCTAAATAAGCCCTGCTTTACTTCCTTTGGTTTCATGAAGTCTCTCCAGTCCTAAATAAGCCCTGCTTTACTTCCTTTGGTTTCACGAAGTCTCTCCAGTCCTAAATAAGCCCTGCTTTACTTCCTTCGGTTTCATCATGTGTCTCCAGTCCTAAATAAGCCCTGCTTTACTTCCTTTGGTTTCATGAAGTCTCTCCAGTCCTAAATAAGCCCTGCTTTACTTCCTTTGGTTTCATGAAGTCTCTCCAGTCCTAAATAAGCCCTGCTTTACTTCCTTTGGTTTCATGAAGTCTCTCCAGTCCTAAATAAGCCCTGCTTTACTTCCTTTGGTTTCATGAAGTCTCTCCAGTCCTAAATAAGCCCTGCTTTACTTCCTTTGGTTTCATGAAGTCTCTCCAGTCCTAAATAAGCCCTGCTTTGCTTCCTTTGGTTTCATGAAGTCTCTCCAGTCCTAAATAAGCCCTGCTTTACTTCCTTTGGTTTCATGAAGTCTCTCCAGTCCTAAATAAGCCCTGCTTTACTTCCTTTGGTTTCATGAAGTCTCTCCAGTCCTAAATAAGCCCTGCTTTACTTCCTTTGGTTTCATGAAGTCTCTCCAGTCCTAAATAAGCCCTGCTTTACTTCCTTTGGTTTCATGAAGTCTCTCCAGTCCTAAATAAGCCCTGCTTTACTTCCTTTGGTTTCATGAAGTCTCTCCAGTCCTAAATAAGCCCTGCTTTACTTCCTTTGGTTTCATGAAGTCTCTCCAGTCCTAAATAAGCCCTGCTTTACTTCCTTTGGTTTCATGAAGTCTCTCCAGTCCTAAATAAGCCCTGCTTTACTTCCTTTGGTTTCATGAAGTCTCTCCAGTCCTAAATAAGCCCTGCTTTACTTCCTTTGGTTTCATGAAGTCTCTCCAGTCCTAAATAAGCCCTGCTTTACTTCCTTTGGTTTCATGAAGTCTCTCCAGTCCTAAATAAGCCCTGCTTTACTTCCTTCGGTTTCATGAAGTCTCTCCAGTCCTAAATAAGCCCTGCTTTACTTCCTTTGGTTTCATCAAGTCTATCCGGTCTTAAATAAGCCCTGCTTTACTTCCCTGGGTTTCATTAAGTCAGTCTGGCCCTAAATAAGGTCTGCTTTGCTTCCCTGGGTTTCATCCTGTCTATCTGGTTCAAAATAAGCCCTGCTTTACTTCCCTGGGTTTCATGAAGTCTCTCTAGTGCTAAATAAACCCTGCTTTACATGTCAGGGTTTCATCCTGTCTATCTGGTCCTAAATAAGCCCTACGTTACTTCCCTGGGTTTCATCCTGTCTATATGGTCCTAAATAAGGCCTGCTTTATTTCCCTGGGTCCCATCAAGTCTATTCGGTCCTAAATAAGCCTTGCTTTATTTTCCTGGGTTTCATCAATTTTATCCAGTTCTAAATAAACCTTGCTTTACTTCCCTGGTTTTCATGAAGTCTCTCTAGTCCTAAATAAGCCCTGCTTTACTTCCCTGGTTTTTATCAAGTCTATCCAGTTCTAAATAAGCTTTGCTTTACGTTCCTGGGTTTTATCAATTTTATCCAGTTATAAATAAACCTTGCTTTACTTCCCTGGGTTTCATGAAGTCTCCCTAGTCCTAAACAAGCCCTGCTTTACTTCCCTGGTTTTTATCAAGTCTCCCTAATCCTAAATAAGCCTTGTTTTACTTCCCTGGGTTTCATCCTGTCTATCTGGTCCTAAATAAGCCCTGCTTTACTTCCTTGGGTTTTATCAAGTTTATCCAGTTCTAAATAAGCCTTGCTTTACTTCCCTGGGTTTCATGAAGTCTCTCTAGACCTAAATAAGCCTTGCTTTATTTACCTGGGTTTCATCAAGTCTGTCCAGTCCTAAATAATCCCTGCTTTACTTCCCTGGGTTTCAGTAAGTCTGTACTGTCCTAAATAAGCCCTGCTTTACTTCCTTGGGTTTCATCAAATTTATCTGGTCCTAAATAAGCCCTGATTTACTAACTTGGGTTTCATCAAATCTGTACCTTGGGTTTCGTCAAGTCTATCTGGTCCTAAATAAACCCTGGTTTTCTTCCCTGGGTTTCATCAAGTCTGTTCGGTCCCAAATAAGCCTTGCTTTACTACACTGGATTTCATCTTGTCTATCTGGTTCTAAATAAGCCTTGCTTTACTTCCCTGGGTTTCATCAAGTTTATCCAGTTCTAATTAAACCTTGCTTTACTTCCCTGGGTTTCATCAAGTTTATCCAGTTCTAAATAAGCCCTGCTTTACTTCCCTGGGTTTCATCAAGTTTATCCAGTTCTAAATAAGCCTTGCTTTACTTCCCTGAGTTTCATGAAGTCTCCGTAGTCCTAAATAACCCCACTTACTTCCTTGGGTTTCATCAAGTCTGTACGGTCCCAAATAAGCCTTGCTTTACTACATTGGGTTTCATCTTGTCTATCTGGTTCTAAATAAGCCCTGCTTTATTTTCCTGGGTTTCATCAAGTTTATCCAGTTCTAATTAAACCTTGCTTTACTTCTCTGGGTTTCATGAAGTCACCCTAGTCCTAAATAAGCCCTGCTTTACTTCCCTGGTTTTTACCAAGTCCACCAGGTCATAAATAAGCCTTGCATTACTTCCCTTGTTTCATCAAGTCTTATCTAGTCCTAAATAAGCCTTGCTTTACTTCCCTGGTTTTTATCAAGTCTATCAAGTCCTAAATAACCCTTGCTTTACTTCCCTGGGTTTCATCCTGTCTATCTAGGCCTAAATAACCCTTGCTTTACTTCCCTGGGTTTCATCCTGTCTATCTAGACCTAAATAACCCTTGCTTTACTTCTCTGGGTTTCATCCTGTCTATCTAGGCCTAGATAAGCCCTGCTTTACTTCCCTGGGTTTCATGAAGTCTCTCTAGTCCTAAATAACCCTTGCTTTACTTCCCTGGGTTTCATCCTGTCAGATGCATTTGTATCAGTTTTCATTTATTACCAGTATTACAGACCAATGGAACAACATGCCTTTATCTGTTCACGAGAACTCATCCCTGATCAATTTCAAGGCTTTCTTAAATGTTGGAAATCAATGCCCCCCCCCCCCCACCCCTGTGTCTTGCACAGCTCAGATATATCATTGTAGGTTGCAACTGTATTGTAGTAGACATCATTCTCATTTATACGATAATCATCTGTCACGTAACCCTTCCTGTCAGCGGGCCGTAAAATAAGCAGTCTGACATTTGCAGAATGAGGTCCCCAGTGTGTGAATTTGATGTTGCTATCCCATACAGTGGGCCAATTTATCCTCTGGGTACCTCTTTCTGTTTAGTTTTGAGACTCGATTCAGAAGGAGGTTCACAGAGGCTAAATTTAGTGATGCTACCCTGCTGTGCAGGGTAGCATCACTAAATTCACCCTCTGGGGACCTCATTTTGCAGATGACAGTCTGCTTATTTTCTGGCTTGCCTGTCAGTGTGGGGAGAGCAAGACACCAGAACATTTTCTCTTACATTGTCCAATCTTATCACATGTTCAGAATTATACTATCAATCTACTTCCTTTTACTCTAGATATATCAGCACTTCTTTTTGGCATGGAAGTCTTTTTTTCGTTTTTGAAGTGGTGCATGAGTTTATCTTATCAAGTGGGCGTTACCAATAACTTACCTTGTACGATTTCCAAACATGTCCAGCCAGTTGAAGTTACCCATACTCCCCTTTACAACTTGGCATTCTTTTCCATCTTATTCAGGCATCAGCACCACCAAGGCTGTATCAGTCTTCATACTTCTTAACCATGCATAAGCTGCTTTATCATGTTTTGAAAATAAAGGCAGCACTTTCATGTTATTATTATTATTATTCCACACTTTTTATTTTCACTATTTCTCGAAAACGCTTTTGACGATTTTTTTTAAAGTTTCTGTACTCATAAAGGGTCATAAGTTGTAACTAATCGTCATATTCCCATTTTTCTGAAAATGTTTTAGTTAACCCTTTATGCCAAAAAACACAAAAATATTCGGCAGCTCATATCTTTGGACTGGAAAGGGCAATTGACTTGAAATTTTCTGACATGTCAGCAATACACCCCTCTATCAGAATATGGTACAATAATGTATCTAGTTAACACCTTTCTGACAAAACGTTTTTCGTAACGAAAAAAAAATTAAAAATTTGACCATTTTTTAACTCAATCTCGGGACAGGGATATGCTGAACCATCTAAAATGGCTTAGATATGAAGACTCTATTACCGAATTGTAAAAACCATCGAAAAAATTTCGATTCGAATTTCCGACAATCCAAAATGGCGGCCGAAAAATCGAATTTTTATTTTCGGTTATTTATGCGTTTCAGGCCATTTGGAGATGAAAAAAATTTTTTTTTTGCACCAGAAAAATTTTCGGTTTGGACTTTTGGATTTTTGTTTCCACCAGGCTACTTTGCCGTCACAGTACTCAACAAGGGGGGCGATTTGAAAGCTTCTTAGGGTAGAAATGTTGAAGTCACAGTGTACATGAACAGTTATCATCTTTTAGAAATGGAGTTGTTCTTAATTTGTCTTCTGCTAGCAGCCAAACATGGCTTCGGGACACTATGACCAAAAATTGAAAAAAAATTTCTTGTTTTTTTTTACTTTATTATGTCTAGGTTCATTATTTCTCATAAATAAAAACTATCAATGACGGCCATGAGTCCTAATAAATAAAACCATCAGTATTTGGGGCAAAATGTTTCTTGTTGGGCAAAAATGCTCCAAAACGCCCAAAAACGCCCAAACCTTTATAGGCCAATATCTCCTGAAAGAGAAAAGCTATCGACTTAATTTCTTGACAGACTTCTCAGAATTACTCTTGTCTAAAACAAACATAATTGGTATTTTTTTTTCATTTTTTATGTTTTCTGCCAAAATGTTTCACAAAACGGAAAGTTATCTCGAAAATCGGCCATTTTGGATTGAAATATCGAGATTTAAATATAATGAGCCCTCTAAAAGGGATCCAAATTGAAGGTAGTAATACCGCTTTATAAGAAAAATCGAAAGAATTTTGTTTCGATTTTTCGTTAATCTAAAATGGCGGCCAAAAAATCGAAAAAACATTTTTCATTTTTTAGCTCACCTACATCTGTAAGATGTGGTGAGCTATTGTGATAACCTCGGGCGTCAGCGTCGGCATCGGCGTCCGGCGTGTCCAATATTGTAAGAGTTAATGTTAAGGTGAATTTCTCAAGCATCAGTGGGCTCAGGCCTTTGATATTGCATATGTAGGTTCTAGGGGACTATTAGAACAGTATTTAACCCTGAAACTACGACTTTTTTCCAAATTTCAGCTAAAATTTTCTGCCAAAAGTTGTTGTAAGAATTTGCGTTTAGGTGTTGTAAGAATTTGTAATAAAGTCAGCTTTTGTGCAGATTGTGCTGGTTTAACTTCTCATTACTGTTGATTTTCATATTTCAATAACAACTGTAGGTATTAACCCTACTGTATGCAGAAATTTAACGAAAATTTTCTTTTTTTTCACTCAAAATTTTCATGTTTTTCTCGGACTTAGTAAATTTTAAGTTGTAAAACTTTGTGTTTAAGTGAGTTGTGTTTCTATGTGTCTTTCCAGGTGATTAATATTCTACACTTGGGTTTCTGAACTCCATTGCAGTAATATTTAACCCTCATTACATGCATATTTGAGGAATTTGAGGCTGATTTTCTGCCAAAACTTGTTGTAAGAATTAGCATTTAGGTGTTGTAAGAATTTGTGTTAAAGTCAGCTTTTGTGCAGATTGTGGTGCTTTAACTTCTCATTACTGTTGATTTTCATATTTCAATAAAAACTGTAGGTATTAACCCGACTGTATGCAGAAATTTAACGGAATTTTTTTTTTTTTTCAGTCAAAATTTTCATGTTTTTCTCGGACTTAGTAAATTTTAAGTTCTAAAAGTTTGTGTTAAGGTGAGGTGTTAAGCTGAGTTCTCAAAGATCAGTGGGCTCAGGCCTTTGATATTGCATATGTAGGTTGTAGGGGACTATCAGAACAGTATTTAACCCTGATACTACAACTTTTTTCAAATTTCACCTAAAATTTTCTGCCAAAAGTTGTTGTAAGAATTTGCGTTTAGGTGTTGTAAGAATTTGTAATAAAGTCAGCTTTTGTGCAGATTGTGCTGGTTTAACTTCTCATTACTGTTGATTTTCATATTTCATTAACAACTGTAGGTATTAACCCTACTGTATGCAGAAATTTAATGGAAATTTTCTTTTTTTTCAGTCAAAATTTTCATGTTTTTCTCGGACTTAGTAAATTTTAAGTTGTAAAACTTTGTAAACTTTGTGTTTAGGTGAGTTGTGTTTCTATGTTTGTTTCCAGGCGATTAATATTCTACGCTTGGGTTACTGAACTCCATTGCAGTAATATTTAACCCTCATTACATGCATATTTGAGGAATTTGAGGCTGATTTTCTGCTAAAACTTGTAAGAATTAGCGTTTAGGTGTTGTAAGAATTTGTGTTAAAGTCAGCTTTTGTGCAGATTGTGGTGCCTTCATCTCTCATTACTGTTTATTTTCTCATTTCAATAACAACTGTAGGTATTAACCCTACTGTATGCAGAAATTTAACTGATTTCTTTTCTTTTTTTCAGTCACAATGTTCACGTTTTTGTCTGACTTACTCAATTTTAAGTTCTAAAAGTTTGTGTTAAGGTGAGGGGGATTTTTGGGACTTATATTCACTTTCTTTTAAAAAAATTTTTTTAACTTTTTTTTTTAATACTTTCTCATACTTGTTACTAGTAACATTAAGGCTTATTTTAGTTGTTGATGTGATGTATTTTTGTTGGGACTTACAGTCACTTTCTTGAATGAATGTTTTTCCGCAACTCCTCTTTAACCAATGAATGTACTTACAATTTCAGTGATTTATGAAAGCCTTGAATGAATGTTTTTCCGCAACTCCTCTTTAACCAATGAATGTACTTACAATTTCAGTGATTTATGAAAGCCTTTCCTAATTCTTATTTATGATTTAATATCTGGCCTCACGATTCATATTCTTAATCATAAACATTTCTAAAAGAAAAAAATGCTTTTATATCCAATGATTCTATGTTGAATTGATATATAATAAATGCAGAAATATAGACTTTCCAAAGCCATCACATAAACCACATTAATCATTTGATGCCTAGTTAATGATTTATATTAACTAAATATTAGGCATGTTACATTGGAACGGCATTATCAAGCGTGAATGTAGGTGAGCGTTGGGATGTAACATCCCTCTTGTTATCCATTTCGTTCAATTTTGAGACGAAAATTTTTTTTTTTTTATACTGAAAATTTTCGGTCAGCTTCGGACTTGGAAATTTTCAACCAAAAGTCGGAAATTTTTGTTACAATCGGGCTACTTTGCCCTCTGAGTACTCAACAACGGGGATGATTTGAAAGCTTCTAAGGTTAGAAATTTTGAATTCACAGTGTACATGAACAGTTATCATCTTTTGGAATTGGAGTTGTTCTTCGTTTGGCTTCTGCTAGCAGTCAAACATGGCTTCGGATACTGTGACCAAAAATTGAAAAAAATTTTGTGTTTTTTTTTACTTTATTATGTTTAGATTCATTATTTCTCATAAATAAAAACTATCAATGACGTCCATGAGTCCTAATAAATAAAAAAATCAGTATTGGGGCAAAATGTGTCTTGTTGGGCAAAAACGCCCCAAAACGCCCAAACCTTTATAGGCCAATATGTCCTGAAGGAGAAAAGCTATTGACTTAATTTCTTGACAGACTTGTCAGAATTACTCTTGTCTAAAACAAACATAATCGGTATTTTTTTCCATTTTTTATGTTTTCTGCCAAAATTTTTCACAAAATGGAAAGTTATCTTGAAAATTGGCCATTTTGGATTGAAATATCGAGATTTAAATATAATAAGCCCTCTAAAAGGGATCCAAATTGAAGGTAGTAATACTTTGCCCTCTGAGTACTCAACAACGGGGATGATTTGAAAGCTTTTAAGGTTAGAAATGTTGAATTCACAGTGTACATGAATTGGAGTTGGTCTTCGTTTGGCTTCTGCTAGCAGTCAAACATGGCTTCGGACACTGTGACCAAACATTGAAAAAAATTTTCTTGTGTTTTTTTTTTACTTTATTATGTCTAGATTCATCAGTTCCCATAAACAAAACTATCCGCATATTGCGGAAAATGTTTTTCCAACCAAAACCGCCCAAAAATGCCCAAATATGCGGGAGCCGATATCTTTGGACTGGAAGGGGCGACTGACTTGAACTTTTCACAGGAATGACTGTAATACACTTCTCTATTAATCAAGGGCACAAAATGGTAGTTGGTTAACACCTTTTTGCCAAAACATTTCACGAAACCGAAAAAAAATTCAAATTTTTATTTGGGATTGAGCCCCCATAGGACAGTGAGTAAAATGACTAAGGAAAATCCTGTGTATTGTTCCAAAGGTACAATCACTTCCTCTAGTTTTATTTAGTATTTTTTAAAATTAAAAAAAAAGTCAACAAATCCATATCTTGTGACCTCTCATTGGAACGAGCTCGATGAGCTCGTTCCAATGAGAGGTCACATGATATGGTTTTGTTGAAATATTTTGAAAAATTTATTTGAATTTCTTTCAACTGCTGGATTTGCAAATTACGCAGGCAGATGAGGGCAATTTGTTAGGTAAAAGGTTAAACAATGCCACACATCGCTCTCTGGCAGTCTGGGATCCTGATGTTCCATTTTCTATGATCGGAATTACCAACAGTCATTTCTTTAGTCTTGTGTTGAGTCCAGGCGTCGCATCTATGCACTTGTAGCTATTAACATATAATTATCAACCAATCCACTTGCATGACAAGGAAAAGCATAATATTTAAGGATTTATTGAGACATTAAAAATCCATTAATTCGACAACACATTATAACACAATGTGACATGAGACACAATACAATAACAAAGAACATGCAGAAACATGTACAGACAAAATACAATTAAATTATACAAAACCTAAATCATCAATCAACAACTTGCATTGTTCTTCAGTTTGAAATGCTGAAACGTAAATGCCGAGCCCTCAGTACATAACTAACCTCAGAACTATGCCACAAATTAATTCTGATATGATTCTGAGGTCCGCCAAGCCAAAGGCACCAAACTCAGACACTTAGTAATGAAGACCATACTCACATTATCTGTAGATACCCACAGGAATTAAGGTGTACAGGACGGTGATAATGTCCCACAACCAAAAAAGCCCCCTGCTTTAGTTACAGCAGTGAAAGCCAGAAGGAATCTACAAGAGAAAATATATAGAAGATATGAACATCAGACAACTAATGCAAATGGTTAACGACCTGAATAAAAAATAGTCGTAAGAGTCGTGTGCCTTCCATGTTTAAATGCATCCCATCCCTTTCTGCAAATAGCTCACATTTTGGTTTTTCCATTTTTAAAAAAAGGGCGATATGTTTTAATGAACTGAGCATAAAAAAGGGCGTTACGTTTTAATGAACTGAGCATGTCTATCATGACAAAGATTTGAAAGCTTGACATATAACTCTTTGATTTTAGTGCCAGTAATGTGATGATCAAATGGTCTTGGTAAAATGGATGAAATGACTATATGACATGGTATCCTCCCAAAACTTAGACATCCCATAACTTAGACAGCTTAAAACAACAACATTCACACTTTAGTGTACAGCTAATCCCTTGCTTGTTCCCCATTATTCTAATGGACTAATCTGTGAAATATGCACACAAAGTCTGATTTATGGAAAAATGTTTATTGCAATTTCAAATTCAATCATTATTCATTTCAATCACATAAAAATACAGAATATAAAGCATTTCAAAATTAGGTAACAAACTAAGACAAGAACAAAAACACACAATGCTCAAATACATTACAGAAACATAAAAACACTAATCTATAGGCGATTTGTTGCCATCAGACAACAAGAAATTTACTTAATATAAACTTCAAAAGCATACACAAAATACAAACATAAAACAGATAATAAAAAACAAAATACACAAACATAATACAGATATATAAAAAACAAAATACACAAACATAATACAGGTACATAAAAAACACAAGATAGTTTACAAAATACACAAACATAATACCGATACATAAAAATCACAACATATTTTACAATAGTTCACTCGTTTATCCCTTAACCCAACAAAATTGCCAAAACGGCCTGTATTATTTCCAATTTTGAAATTTACATAATATATATATATATATATATATACACTTCATCAAATATTTTATATAACTTCGTCAAATTGCCGTCATGCTCGGAAGTTTACTTCCTTCTAAGCGGCTTTCATTTTTGACTAAAACTTATTCCGTTACGTTAAGTGCCGTACCAATGTGTATCGCGTCATGGGAACGTAAAATTTAGCGTCACGCTGATCCTAATTGTTGAATGGGAATTATAAAATTGATCGTGATACGCGTACGTACGTACGTACGCGTATCACGATCAATTTTATAATTCCCATTCAACAATTAGGATCAGCGTGACGCTAAATTTTACGTTCCCATGACGCGATACACATTGGTACGGCACTTAACGTAACGGAATAAGTTTTAGTCAAAAATGAAAGCCGCTTAGAAGGAAGTAAACTTCTGAGCATGACGGCAATTTGACGAAGTTATATATATATATAAATATAAAATATAAACTGCCTCAAAAACATAGCTTATGACCCTCCACTGGACCGAGCTCATTGAGCTCGTTTCAATAAGGGGTCATCTGCTATGTTTTTAAGACAAAATGTTCAATTGCTAAAACATTTTCTTGCAAGTGTCATCTATTGTCCTCGTTGAGTAAAGGGTTAAGCTAGTCGTAGAAGATGTCCTGCTGCATCTAGAAATTCCAGAGGCGATTTTTGTCCTTCAACCATCATTTGCTTTAGACGTTGAAGTCGGTTCTCAACTTCCCTGTAGACTCTTTTCCTGCTTGGTGGAGCTGCGCCAAAATTTATTTGTGCGAATTTTGCTCTATCAGCATTTTCAATTTTCTTTATAACTTCCACAAACCTGTAGATATTTGGGTGTCTGTGGGGCAATGTTCCATTCAGGCGATTGTGGAAGCCTTCTCCATCTCCAATGAGTGCAGCTCTGTCTTATTTTATTTCTGTTATATCTGTAGCCGTCCAAAAGTACCTGTGGCGTGCCCTTCTGTGACATGACAAACTCAACTTTCTTAACAGTAGCCATTTTCAGGATATGATTCCCAAGTAAAGTCTGGCATCTTATATAGAGCACTTTTTTGACTGTGCGTTTATAACATAACTGAGTTCACTGTAAACATGTTCTGTTTGATCTTGATTAGAAGATAAATAATAATAATGATAATAATTAACAACTTATTTGATGTTTTGTTTGTGTGAATAAGTTTTACTAACAAATAATAATCAATTCTTTGGTAATTCTCTTGTTTGGATAAACCTGTTTTCATTAATATAATATCAGTCTATTCCATTGTAATAGTGGGTGAACATGATTAACTACTTTTACTGAGTGTCTGAGTTATGGGATGTCTAAGTTATGGGATGTCTAAGTTTTGGGAGATAACCTATGACATTGAGCAATATTTCTAACAACAGTTATTAAATTATTGAATGCAGACAATATTTGATTAACAGTCTTTTTCTGAACATCATTAGTTCCTACATGAATGATTATATGTGATACTTCCGAAATGTCCAATTGTTTCGAATTCAACAAATATGTCAGTCCTGAAACTGTGTATCCAGGAAAAGATTTAATCTCTGTGTCATATATATGAGAAATATACTTGCAAATTGAATCTGAAGCTAGCATAACATATTTAATCCTCTTAGCTGAAAAGAGAGAGGAAAACAAAAAGAAAATAAGTCCAATTTACAACTAACCGCTATCAGCAGTGGATATATAGAGGATATTCACGAAAATTTGATGAATACCGAAAATATCTCGTGAGTGGCTACAAAGAAATATGAGGATCTTCACGAGCGACGCAGTCGCGAGTGAAGATCCTCATATTTCTTGTAGCCACGAACGAGATATTTTCGGTATTCATCAAATTTTCGTGAATTTTCTTTTTATTTAATGCTCTACGACTACAAACTCTCCAATTTGTGGCCTTTATTTGCCATTAAGGCGCAAAATTTATGTGCCGAACCGGCGTCCATACAAAAATTACAACAACCAAACTCCAACCATTGGAATGTGTGAATATCCGCACAAAAAGTAGTCCCGTCTTATTTCTCCCCTAACTTTACGATTTACCAAGGCTGGCGAATTGAAATAATCGCAATGTGTTTCGAAGAAATAGAACAATAACAAAAAACACCACTTTCTTATTTTCAATAACAAGACACGTCATTTTATTTTTTTTGAACTCAATGCACTGAAGACGTGTGAAGTTGAACTGAAGAAATTTGAAAGTGATTTCGGCTTTTCACTGGAAGGTGAATGAGAAAGTCAAACTTTGAAACCGCTGATTTAATGAATTGATTTAGTCACTGTCACTATCAATTATTCGAATTCGTTTGTATTTGGGACTCTGGAATTCATTACTGATGTGCTGACTCGTTTAAAGTACATGTGATTCGTCATCCGAACCTACGATGAAATATCGATTTCTAAATATCATTTTGATATTTCGTTTTGCCGACCGACAGGGGAATATGACTTAATTTTTCAGCGTGAATTGATGCCTGAGCATTAAATAAAATTAAATCTCTCATTTTTTGAGCAACCAAAAATTTATCTTTAATAATATAGTGTAAGTATTTTTTATAGCAGTCACTGGACCAATCACCCACAAATTGTATCAAGTCAGCCGGAACTTCAGCTTGAAAGGCCCAAGATGCCCCAGCCCTCCTAAAACTATGAGAGGAGTAAAGGTCAGCATCTCGACCAGTTAAACCAATCATACCTTTAATGAACTGCTGCAGTTTGGAATACGTTAGAGATTTAACTAATTGCCCCTGACTAATAATAAATAGGGGATGTTGTGAATTACCAGGAATCAAATGTATCATGTTTTTAAAGGCCATAACAGGACAAAGAGGTGAATTAGGAATAGCAAGAACAGGAATTTTGAGAACTTTTTGCCCAAATTGGATTGTTTTAGACCATTTAATAACCGCTAACAAAAAATTGTCATGTAACAGAATGTCGCCTCGTGTGAGTTGACAACTAGGATCAAATAAACCTCAGCTAATTGGTACAAGATTAGATTTCCTTATCATCAAGAAAAAGGATAATAAAAATAAACACCAGAATGACATATGTATAGGATCTTTTGGGTTAATGTGTGGAAACATCTGTAATAAAATAGTGGGCGTAATGGGTAGAGCTTGTTTGACCATATGCTTCTTAACTCGGAACAATCCACGAAAAATTAATTTCAAACCATAACAATCAAAAGCTGAGGTTGGGATATCCAAAAACAAGTGTAAAGTCTTGACACCATTCAAATAATTTTGAATTGAGCCTACTGATTTGAAAGATCTACTTAAAAATTGAACAAATAACTTTAAGGTGTCCACCGATGCTGGAATTGGTGTTAAACTAAAGTACACACAAAATATGAAATAGGCTCTCCACTGGGATCTCAAATTTTGTGTGTTCCTTCTGCAAAGGCCTTGGAAATGGTACAATGAATGTCACTTTGAAGGGATTTCAATTCCAAACCTGTAAAAGAAAATTCTACCAATTATGAGTGAAAAGAAATAATTCATCTGAAATTATTAACTCAGTCATATCTACATTTCTTGTTAACTCAAAAAACAATTTTGAATTGTTGTTTTCCCCCCATCTCGAAAGACAATCAGCTAATTGGTTTTGACAACCCTGTATATGAACAGCCTTGATTTCAAATTCATGAAGTGCTGCATAGAAACAAATTTCCCTTAAACTGGAGGACAAAAATGCATTTTTGGAAGCACCTTTATTAATAACAGTTACTGAAGTGGCATTGTCACAATTTATAAGTAATCTATGACCTGTAAGCTGGAATTTCCACAATTTAATACAAACAACCACTGACAGAATTTTGTGATCTTATGAATTCAGGAAAATAGTAGTGGAAGAACTGATTCCCAAAAATTCCACCACAACCAGTCTGACTGGCATCTGAAGAAATAACACTGTCTGGGCGGGACCATGGTTGGAACATCATCATTGAAATGCCATTGAATTGTGGAAGAAATTTGCACCACCAGAGAAGATCTAATCTGACATAATTGGGAATTAAATGATGAGCATGAATATTGGAGCCTATACATCTAAGCCAAACAAGAATTCTTGAGACAAATAAGCGGCCCGGTCTAACACAAGAAGACACAAAATTTAATTTCCCCAGAAGAGATTGAATTTCTCTTAAACGGGCTTTCTCTTTGTTCATCCAATTCCTGACTAGATTTAGAATTTCTGTCAACCTGTCCGATGTTATTTCAAGAGTTAATTTTTCTGTGTTAAAAAGTATTCCTAAAAAGACCATTTCTTTTGAAGGAGGGCAAGCCTTTTCAGATGATTCCTTTAAACCACAATTTGATAAAACAGAGCCCCAAATTTCATAGGCTTTATCAGCATTATTAGGAAGATCAGCACCTGCAAAATCGTCAAAATAATGGACCAAACTGACACCCTTCATTTTGCATATATACACCACAGAATTTGTAACCCTTTCGCATATATAGGTGGCAGATCGCAGCCCCATAGAAAGGACAGTGTCAAAATAAAGTTTCCCTTCCCACCTAAAACCAACCAGGTGAGCATCACCTGGATCAATTGGTATTTGCCTGTAGGCCTTTTTCAGATCCTTTTTAAACAGAAGACAGTTTTGCCCAAGTTCCTTAATAATGTCCACTAAGTTATCAACAGATGGGTAATTTAATTTAATAGACTGATCTAGATATTCATTTTTTTTAATTCCTTCATTAACAGATGAACCTGGCGGAAAACTGAGATCTAAAATTACTCTTCGTTCAATGGAATCTTTCTTTGGTACTGTGTTTAAAGGGCTGATCTTCATGTTTGTGGTAAAAGGATTCTCTGAAAATGGCCCTAAAATAGCATTGTCATCAATTTCTTTCTCCAAAAATTGCTTGACCTGATCTGGGTAATCAAGTGCACCCTTATGATTTAATGGTAAAAATCTAGTAAATGTACATTTCCCCCTCAAAACTAATTGGGAATCCAAACTCAATGAAGTTGCATATTGAGGAGTCAGAAAAATTTACCAAATTAATTCTAAAATAGTTAATATTGAGACCACTTTTAACAGGAATTTTGCAGCTTTCAAAATTATGAAACCCTGAATTATTAATTTTCTCATGAGACATCAAAAAACCTAAGAAACATTGTTCACTTTTTTCAGAAGTATAAGTATCGGAACACTTTTCATCTTTAAAATCATAAGAATCATTAACATCTAAACCTCCCTCAGCAGTTGGTAGTTCAATGGCGACATCTGGATTGTCACTATCAATAACATAATCTAAAGAATCAATTTTGGAAGAATATTTTTCAACAGAAATTGGTATGTATTCAAGGATGCCTTCTAAGACTTGATGCTGCTCAGAATCGGAAAAATATGTGTTATTACACAATTCTGAATTGGCAACAACAGCCGACTTATTACACAAGTTCAAATCGGCAATCACTGCTTCATTAGACACTAATTCAGGGTAATTCAATTTTTCCGCTGTGTGAGAAAGTTCTGTATTGTTACCCAAAAAAGTGTATTCAATAGAACCCTCGACATTGTAAGGGATCAGATTGTCTACTTGCACTAATAACAATTGATCCTTATTAACATTGTTAGAGTGACAATTATTTACATTTAATTTATTTGAATTTATAATCTCTAACTTACTAGTATCTTTATAAAAGGCTGTTTTAAAATTAGTATTGTCAGATATTGAAAAAACCTTGTTAGCTGACATAGACTGTGGTTGATCATTATGTTCCGATTCTGAAGAAAATACAGGCTCTATATCGGTCAAATTATTTCTATTATTAATCAAGTATGCAGGATAAAAAATATCAGCCATAGGGTTTAATTTATGATCCTGTAATTCAGTACCTAGTCATCTTAGATAAGGGCAAGCTGAGGAACTTTCAGGATGGTAAATTTTTTCTTTCTTTTTACCCCAGCAAGTGGCACAAATGTGCTCAACTGATCTAGACTGGCCTTTAATAGTAGCTTTATATGGAGCATAAAGGGTGCATTTATTTCTCTTATAAGCGGAACAAAACCAAACAAATGAATCACTGGACTTTTCTGATTATTGATAACTTTTTGATTGTGAAAACATTTTTGGACGCACAAATTTTGCCAAAATTGGTGTTTCGATTTTGACTGGATCATCAAGCCACGAATTTTGACCCAATTCGATACGCCTAAGCCAGTCACTGTAAAAATTTACGAGGGCTTTCCATTCATATATTGTCTGGTAATAAACTATTTTTTTTAAGAGGCGTAATCTACCGGTAACTTCAGTCTTTGGCGTTTTCGCATCAGAAATTATCTCCAGTTCTCCCGCAACAAACTGCTGAAAAGTGAGGTCTTTAAAAGGTATATCAGATCCAATGTATTCAAATTGCAGAGCAGAATGTGGGAACTTTTGCGGTAGCAAAACACGATCACTGGATTTGGCTTGTAAACCAGACTGCAATTTTTTTATACTACGTTTCTTGCGGGAGGACTGAGAGACTTTTGAAACTGAATCGTGATCGTTATCTGAACTCAAATCAGTCGAATCAGACAAATTAATATTATGAACATCAAATTCTGACAAGTTCAAACGTCCTAATTTTTTGGCTCATCAACGTTAGTTGTGTGAGCCTATGGCATAGCCCTTATGTCGGCGTCGGTGTCTGCGTCGGCGTCCACTCTCAAATATTTTGAACATTTGTGTACAGGTTTTGATTTTTTGGCTTTTTAAATTTTTTTTTAGCTTCTGCATATTGCTATGGTGGTTCACTATAACATTTAACTCTTTTCCAGGGTATTTTGTCTTAATTTTAACCCTTTGAATCAAATTTTAGACTTATTTTGATGTTTGCGTGCAGGTTTTGATGGGTTTTTTTTCCTTTCTTCCAAGTGGAGATTTACCTTGCAGCATATGTCCATGCTTTCTGTTGTATGTAAACATGCATCTTAGGGCTATGTTTGTATTATTTAACCCTTTTCCTGCTGAATTACTTCAAATGTGGACTTTTATGTACAGCTTTTGGACTTAGGCTTACAGCTTCTTACTTTTATGTACAGGTTGTGATAAAAAAAAACAATTTCAAATGAAGTTGACCTCACTACATATTGCAGTGGTGGTTATTATAACATTGATATCTTTCCAGTGCATTTTTTTTTTAATTTTAACCCTTTGAATAGATTTTTAGACTTATTTTGACGTTTGCGTGCAGGTTTTCATGTATTTTTTTTCCTTTCTTCCAAGTGTAGATTTACCTTGTAGCATATGTCCATGCTTTCTATTGTATGTAAACATGCATCTTAGGGCTACGTTGTATTCTTTAACCCTTTTCCTGCTCAATTACTTCAATTTTGGACTTCTTTTGTTTACAGGTTTGGATTTTTGTGCTTTTAAAAAAAATGTTTTTCTTCTTTGCATATTGCTGTGGGGGTTCACGATAACATTTAACTCTTTTCCAGGGTATTTTGTCTTAATTTTAACCCTTTGAATCAAATTTTAGACTTATTTTGATGTTTGTGTGCAGGTTTTGATGTTTTTTTACTTTTATGTGAAGGTTTTGAGGTTTGTCTTTCTTTTCTTCCAAGTGGTGACTTACCTTGTAGCATATTGCCATGGTTCCTATTTTATGTTAGGATGCTTCTTATTTTATGTTAGGATACTTCTTGGGGCTATTATTATATTATTTAACCCTTTAGCTGCTTATTTTCTTTAATTTTGGACTTTTGTGTGCAGGTTTTGTACTTTTGTGTGCAGGTTTTGATATTTTTTTTAAGTGGAGTTTTACCTCTCTGGCATATTGCCATGGTGGTTACTGTAACATTTTCAGGGTATTTTTCTAAATTTTAACCCTTTGAAACAAATGTGATACTTTTATGTGCAGGTTTTGAGGTTTGTCTTTCTTTTCTTCCAAGTGGATATTTTTCAAGTAGACTTTCCCATCACTGGCATATTGCCATTGTGGTTACTGTGACAGGGTATTTTTCTCAATTTTAACCCCTTGAAACAAATATGATACTTTTTTTTACTTTTATGTGCAGGTTTTGAGATTTGTCTTTCTTTTCTTCCAAGTGGTGACTTACCTTGTAGCATATTGCCATGGTTCCTATTTTATGTTAGGATGCTTCTTGGGCTATTTTTATATTATTTAACCCTTTAGCTGCTTATTTACTTTAATTTTGGACTTTTGTGTGCAGGTTTTGTACTTTTGTGTGCAGGTTTTGATATTTTTTTTAAGTGGAGTTTTATCTCACTGGCATATTGCCACGCTGGTTATTGTAATATTTTCAGGGTATTTTTCTAAATTTTAACCCTTTGAAACAAATGTGATACTTTTTTTACTTTTATGTGCAGGTTTTGAGATTTGTCTTTCTTTTTTTCAAAGTGGAGACTTACCTTGTAGCATATTGCCATGGTTCCTATTTTATGTTAGCATGCTTCTTAGGGGTTATTATTATATTATTTAACCCTTTAGCTGCTTATTTTCTTTAATTTTGGACTTTTGTGTGCAAGTTTTGAACTTTTTTTTTTTACTCCAGCCACCCCATTGCATTGGCCACGTGTTGGTGAGCCACGGGGTACTGATACCCCCTCTAGTTCATTTTAACATCCACTAAGCGATTTAGCTCTTCCATTTTATGAAGACTGTCCAAATCTATTTTAGAAATGTCCTTTTTAGGATGAATGTAAATGTCATCTTGACCTCGCAACAATTCACCACCTTTCATATTTAATGCAGAGCATTTCGTATTCGTACCCTTCAGTCTATTTATTTCTGTCTTAGTTTCTGCGATTTTATTTTTTAGTCTTTTTTTTTTCAAGAAGTTCTTCTTGCTTTTTCTTTTCTTTTTCAGCTTCCTTCAAATTCGCCATCAACTCATCAATTTCTGAATCTCCACCGTCTGGCATCGATGCTTGTACATCAAGTGGGCTTTCTTCTGAGGCACTATCATTTTCTTCGTCAGCTAAACCCTCATTCAAAGACTTATAGTTTTTAATTTTCGTGTCTCTCCTAGGTCTGTCCGCCATGTTGTTATTCTTGACAACCAAAGAAACGAATAAGTGTGCAGTTGCTATTGGTCAGAATTCAAAGTATCAAAATTGGAGTCACCTCACAAAAATAATTCAAATTAATTTCTGACATCAAAACCATATATTAAAACCAAGTTTAACATTTAAAACCAGTTTATCAATTTTTTTGCATTTCTTTTTGCAAAGGAATGACACAACCAGTGTTGTCAGATCAAAGACTTTCAAATATTGACTAGTGGAAGGGAAATAACTCGAAATGACCGAATTTTAAGGCCAATGAAAATAATCGACAAAAGACAAGCATCATTCGTACCCAATCGCTAGGACCTGGTTGATAATTAACCAATTTGAATTCTGTGGAAACAAATTAAATCGTTGGATTCGATGTTGTTGGGTGATGTGTGAGTGGTCCCTCAACCAATCACTCACATTATAAGGATCCTGGCAAACCCTTACTGTGTGTGTAGGGGTGCAACGACCTGAGTTGGTGTTGGAAGCAGACGATATGACTTACCTCAAAACCAAATCAATATGGTGATTGACCACTGGTCCTGGCTTCCAGAAGGTGACATGTGAGTCCACCTACTGTTCTTTATTACGCACCCGTAACTGTATTTCTCATGGTTACATGGGTTTTAGGGGCATGCAGTAATTTTAACCAGAAAGCTCTAGTGCGATCCGATAAAAAGTACCCTTTGCATGCTCGAGTTCTCTTGTTAGACTGGTTCTTTCAGTTTGCTGCGTTCAGTGGAAAGGAACCGATGAGAACCATCAGCTATATTTATCTGTCGGAATTTCCGTTTCTCATCACTAAATGTTTGATGCACAGCAATGCTAAAAACTAGTATTGATAGTCATCACAGATACAAGATCTCTACCAGGAAAAAGTACTGTAAATCTCCACCTTTGTAATTATTTTTGAGCAAAAAATTCTCAATTGGTTTCGATAATGGCTCCTGACACTGATACTGTTCCAGTGGAAAATAGAATTTTGTAACAGTGTTACTCTCAGTACTATGTGCTGCCAACAAGTCTGATAGTTCTTGGCCTACTGTGATTCACACTTCGGCAATATTGCAGCACATTTTATCTAGAAACAGGATTAAATAAAACATGAAAACTGGTTACCGTGAAGTGGAAAGACTGACGATGACACTGGCGATAGTGCTTGCAGATGACTGACAGCTAATGATTACTGATTTCAATATCAGTAACGTATCACCATTTCTACACTTACTGGGTTCCCCATCCCCTCTCACCCTGCCATTAGTTGAAGAAAGAAAGTAATGTGGAGAAATGATAAGACCTGTTTAAGAAAAAAACATCAACATTCTGCTCAGTAGTTTATATTTGTAGAACCAATTTTTTTTTGTTTTGGTCAGGGGTGGGGGGTGGGGGGGGGTGGGGGGGGGGGGGTTATTGGTGCCAGTGTAGTAATCCTCAAATGACTTTCTGTAGTCTGTACTGGGGAAATAAAAAGTAATTTACCACCCACCCATTGGAAAAACAATTATTAGGATGTTTAGAACATAGATAGTATTGCAATATTTTCCAAACATAGATTTTAAACCTTTATCTGACATGAAAAGCAGACGACACTTGCAAACTTTTTGTCTCAAAAACAAAGGTTATGACCCCTCTTTGGAACGAGCTCAATGAGCTCGTTCCAAAGAGGGGTCATAACCTATGTTTTTGAGACAAAAAATGTTAAAAATAATGAAAATTAATAGGCGATTTTTGTGAATAGCGCTGGCCAGTTTTGGCTGTTACGTTGGGTAAAGGGTTAAATGACTAAATATAATAATTTTTCCTGATAATTCTGAATATTATTTTGATTAAACTCCCAGCATCAAAACTTAAATCAAATGCCATCTACATGTAACAGCTACATAGGTATATGAGATGGGGGATGTTGTAGGCACCCTGCAGTTTCACCCCCTCCCCCAACGGCCAGCTAATTTAGCAGTTTTCATGGCAAGCATGTGGTATTTTTAGAGCTGCATGGCAAATCCAATGTAGGTGCAGTTTAATTGGCCAGCCCCAACCCTCTAACAAACTCCAAAAGCCTCTCATTTGCCATATTCTATCAGTACTCTTTAAAACTACTCTTGTATTCAAATAATGGTAAGGTGCTGAATAATATAGTAGGGGTGGATATCTTTGCCAAAATAAATATTATTATGCCTCATGTTTGTAACATCAGCCGTGATTGGTTAATTTGACACCTTCTCAAAGTCATAGTACTGGAGTTTTGGGGCAAAACACGGCTATACTATCGGAACGTTTTTTCCTGGAGACAATTAAGAGAATGAAGAAAATATAAGCTCCACTTCCATTGATCAGCGTCGATTGGAATTTCTCAGCACCAATCGGGTCTGTTTAACTTTTTTCGTCACCGATAGACACAAACTTACCAACAAATATATCATCTTCAGTGGGTGTGTTTTCAATTTTAACTGCAAACAATGAATTCAAAAGAATCAGAAATATTAAAAACTCACGTGTTGTTCACCACTTCAGTGAATCCTGAATATGAGTTATGACTTCAATCAATTATATTTCCACAAGTTTAGTACTCCTCGACCTCACTGAGCCTCCGCCTCAAGTTCAAAATAAATTGTTTCACTCCGCTTAATTCTATTAACTGTCGTCGTTCAAGAAATATGAATTTATATTCCATTAATTTATACCACTTATCACACAAGCATTAACAGTGAATTATAACATGAACAGCATGATGCAGTTGTAAACACTGGCATTTGGTGATATAGAAACTCCCAAAGCGACGGCACTTGTGACAAGTCATTTTCGAAGAGACGTCGTTTGTTCGAAATTACGTCATGTTTTTGGATTCGACTACATTGTTGTTACAAAATTGATGGCATGTTGCAGTTAACGCTTAACAATGAAAGTAATTTTTTGTTCGGCATAATAAAATAATTAGAATGTTTCTTTTCATGTTCTATTGGTCGATAGTACCTGAGTTTGTGTGATTTCTGAAATAAAACCTTCAGCAGCTTCGCTGCTTCAGGTTTTATTTCAGAAATCACACAAACTCAGGTACTATCGACCGATAGAACATGAAAAGGAACGTTCTAATATTATAGTAGTAGGGTGTAGAATATTGTATTACAACTTTCAAGGTGTGATATTTATGAATATCCACCCATGAAATCAGTCATACACTGAATATATTAGAACAGGATGTTCAGAAAACTTCAGTTGGATGAATCCATTGAACCAATTAAGAGGCATAACTTCTAAAAAATTAATTTCTGCTGTCTGGCAGTGAGAAAAAATACTGGCCCAAATAAGGTTGATGGGGGTGGAAAAAGTTCGAAAAAATAAAAGTATGGGTATGATTATTTGGAAAACTAGAGTACTTACTAAATGCAAATTCAAATTTAAAATTGAGAATATATAGGACCAGACATCTAAAAAATTATTTTTGTTTTGAACATGATAAAAAATATTCATGGCCAATTCAGGTAACAAGTTGGTGACTTGGTCAAGCATAGATGTAACAAATAATGAAAAGATACCTCAATTTTTAAATACATTTAAGGAATGATCGTTTCTTTTTGTCTATTTCTTGAGTTATGAACCCCAAAAAACAAAGTCCAAACTGAGTAAATGGGCGTATTTACGCGATGTTTGGACCTTGTTTTTTGAGGTTCATAACTCAAGAAACACAAAAAGAAACGATCATTCCTTATAATTAAATGTTCGTGACCCAAATAAATAAATAGTGTTAGTTGTCCTCTACTTCATCGAACAAAGACTTAAAAACTAAAACTGGTAGACATATTATTTTTCTGGCATAAAAGAGGGTGCATATTATTGAAATGCAGATAGCAATTGACACACTTTCCAAGTCAAATGCACTTATGTCATTAAATTTTTTATTGACAAATGAATTACGTAATGCAAAGAAAACGTCATAAGCCACGCCTCCCTCAAATTTCATTCAACTGTTCACTTCACATAAAAGTTACGTTCCGTGGTAGGTGGAAGTAGGCCATCAGTAGTATTACATTGTATTTTGGTTTTGACCGTTTCCCGAGAACTGAAAAACACAGTTTGTAAAAGTGGAGTTAGATATAAAGCCAGATGACATTGCCGTATTCAAATTTGCAATGTCAAAATTGCCGTATTTGTCGTGACCAGCCATTGTTTACAATCGATTTGGGTAAAATGATGAACGCAGACGATCACCCAGTGTGCGTAAAAATTGAAATGTCAAATAAATACAGTTGTGAAGAAAAAGAAAAATTGACCCACCACGGTCATTTAAATATTTTATAAATAATTTCATGGTGATAAATTAAAGTAATATAAATTTATTTTTATTTTTCACATTTAGAATGTGCCAGTGTTCTAACTTCTATTGATTTGACACCATGTTGCAACTCCGAAGACTGGTATTTTAGGGGCGTGGCTGGGGGCAGACCTAATTGTGTTTTTTTTGGTTCACTGAGTTATGAAAAGAAAAAACAGAATCGTGTGAGCCAATTGTTTTATCTGAAAATGCATGAACCGAAAAAAAGTTTAATTATTATCAGTAGAAATAAGTTGGAGCTAACTGGTGAGAACAACCCCACTCCCTTTATTTCTCCGTCCGCATCTGTCAAAGGCTTTGGTGGTACTCAGTTTGAGAGTTTTTGAGAAAACTCTGTTTGGCAAGTAATGTGTGCGGGGTGGGGCAGTGGGATATGGGGTAAAACTGGTGGAGAAAAGAAGATATCTGACATTTTTTTGCAGTCATCCTGAAATTTGTTTCTCGCTTTATGTGTGGTAAACGTGGTCTACCTAAAATCAATATTGTTAGTGCAGTCCAAATGAAAAGCAGGCTAAATTTCAAATCAGAAACTTTAAATTATAGTGAGAAATAAAACTTAACAAGAATTCACCGAGAAATTATGGAAATTGGAATCACAAACAGTCCTAGTTAAACTAAATGGTCAAATAAATGCCCTGGAAGGTTAATTATTGCACAAAATTATCTTTGTTCTCCAATGTGTTCTTTTGTTACAGTACAGAACAGAAATGACCAAAGTCAATAAACAATAGCCCAACGCACACACAGCAAAGCCAATCCGAGTTCAACTTCAGTTTCAGTTCAAAAAGCACGAAATTAAATAGAGCGACCAATATGCATCGTATTTAAATTAAAAACCGTGAATATTTTCCATCCTCCAGATATGAAGCCTGCACCCACACTTTTCAAAGCAAATTTCAAATTTCCGATGTCTGATGTGAAGTGTAAGCTTTGCGGTTTTGGTTGTTCAGATATTTTTTCTAAAACTAAATGAGTCAACATCGATTATACAGGTGGCAAGGTCAAAGACTCAAGACTGGTTCTCTGACAGAATTGCCCGCTTCCCAGTAAAATCATATGAACCATTCAAATCATCGACTATTTAATTCAATTAGTGATTAATTACAGTGAATTCTTCTTCAGGGTTGGGTGTGTAATAAATACAGAATCACACTTATGTTTGAATGGGTTAACGATTACTGGACTCGAGCGAGTGGCGGTGGAATACCACTTAAGCCTAACGGCTCTCATGGTATCCCTGCACCATTCCCTCTCATCCAGTAATCATTAACTCATTCAAACATAAGTGTGGTTCTGTATATATACCACCTTTTTTGAGTAAATGTACATATGCCTCTCGGAGCGCGGTGGTTCAGTGGTAGACTGTTGGACTTCTATGCAAGAGGTCCCAAGTTCGATCCCTGTCCTTGATGACCCAAGTTGTGTTCTTGGGCAAGGGACTTTATCCCGGTTGCCTACATGGGGGAACGATGATGCCGTGTACTAAGACGTACTGCACGTCGATGGTGCACATGTCTTCAACCACTGTAACCCTGCTTGAGCGGAGCTTGAACAGAGTTAGAATGTTGAGGAGCTGACAGTTGCTTGTCAATGCTCGGTTGTTCTCTCTGGGTACTCCAGCTTCCTCCACCCGTAAAACTCACAGTCACTATTAGCCATTGTGCATAAGTATGTGACCTTAAACACCAATAAAAATGAGGGCGCGGTGGTTCTCGTCGGATCACTGAAGTTAAGCAACATCGAGCCCGATTAGTCCTCGGATGGGTGACCGTCTGAGCGATTGATTCGGACTCCCACATTGTGTCCTTGGGCAAGGCACTTAACCCCGATTGTCCACATGGGGGCATGATGACGCCGTGTACTAAGGCGCACTGCACATTGATGGTGCGCATGTCTTCCACCAATCTAACCCTGCCTGTGCTGCAGTGCAGAGTTATGATGTTGGGGATCTGGCAGCTGCTCATCGTTGCTCGGTGGTTCTCTCTGGTTGTGTCATTTGATCAAAGTTGTTTTGGATAAACAGAGAACACCAGAAAGCTATACGCGCATTGATATTTTTTTTTTTCATTTGAATGTATTTTCCGAATACTGGATACCAACCAGAAGTAATTCATATGATAAGTCTCCACAGTGCAAGAGAGTTCAAGGAATCAGGTGGGGATAACCTAATCATCGAAAGAGCCTATACAAAGGAAATATGATAACGTCCTGAACTGAACAAAGGGGTATCTCAGAGGTCGAAGTTACCGCCATTTAATTCTCAATCAATGACTTATTTCAGGACTCTGAAGCAGCTTTTTTTGTACATTGTTAGGGCAATAACACACACTCTTTGGATATGTAAAGGCAGGGATTAGTGTAAACAACGTGTGTGAACACTAATTTTCCCCAGCATTAAATGGAGATATGCTTGGTTTAAACATGAGACCACTGTTCGGTAGATGCATCAAATAAATCACCAATACTATAAACCTTTTACAATTGTATTTTCTAGAATTGTATTTTCTGCTTATTAATATAACTGACTAAAGCGAATCATTAGCTTTTTAAAAGATATGGCAATTTGCCAACTGGCAAATTGCCAGATCTTTGAAAATGCTAATGGTTCCTGTCAATCCATTTAAAGTCATAACTAGAAAATACAATTCTAGAAAATACAATTGTAAAAGTTTTGTAGTACTGGGCCCTGGTGCAGTTATAGTTTTGCTGTACCATTAGAAATGCCCACACTTTTTCGCTGGGTGGGCGTGCAGAAAGCAAATACATTTAAAATATCCAACAGGAAAAACATTTGTTGAAGTATGAAAACCCATGTTCACCAATCATTTGCACATAAATTGGCTACCCTTGAAGAAAATTAAATTAAAGAGAGAGTCAATTTGTTATATTAAAACTCTTTTGTTTGAATATCGTTATTTCGTTGCTGTTGTTCAGGCTGCTTAGAAAATTATATTCGTTCTTTTCGTTTTCAATTTCAGATTATTTGGCAGCTAGAAGACAAGCCTAAATTTGACCGGATCGACTGTTGAATGAGGTTTTCAATTTATCTTCAATTCCTCTCTGCAATGTAAAAAAATTAAAAATTAAAATGCATCAATGAAAAGAAGATGTTTTGTTTGTTTTTGTTATGCCCCCCGACTCAAGTCGGGTGGCATATAGTGATTGAAGTGTCTGTGTCTGAGCCAATAACTCGAAAACGGTTAGGGCCACAGTCATCAGACTTCACACAATTATAAAGGACTATAGGAGGATGTGTCACACACCATAGCCGGGTTAGTACCTTCAAGGTCAAGGTCACATTTCAAGGTCACACTAAAAATCGGTCAATATTCGTGTCTCAGCCATAACTCAAGAAACGAATCATAGTACAGTTGTTAAACTTTTTACAAATGTTAAGGACAGTCAGAAGGTGTGTCGCGTATAATAGTTTCTGCTGCATCTGCAAGGTGAAGGTCACAATTGACCTTCATATGTTTAGGGTCACAAATCGTGTCTCAAGCATAACTCCAAAACTATTAGGGCTACAATCATCTAACTTCGCTCAATTATAAAGGACAATGGGTGGATGTGTCACACACCACAGCCAGGTCGTAAGGTCAAGGTCACATTTCAAGATCACACTGAAAATCATCAATATTTGTGTCTCAGCTATAACTCCGAAACGAATCATATTACAATTATTAAACTTTTTACAAATGTTAAGGACAGTCAGAAGATGTGTCGTGTATAATAGTTTCCGCCGCATCTGAAAGGTGAAGGTCACAAGGGGGGGGGCATGTGTTACCTTAGTAACATTTTTCTTGTTTTTTTTTTATCAGATCAACCTTGTTGAATAGATTTTATGATAGTGATCATACATTGGATTCAATAACTGATAGCCCCCACCCCACCCCACCCATGTGAACTAGCTGGGCATGGGCTGAATTACTGAGTTACGGAATCACATACTCCCTATATACATGAGGGATCAAATTTACAAGAAATCTTGAGTTTTCTTTTTTAAGCTGCGACGAGCAGCTCTATAAGTGGCAACGTCGGTCGGTCGGTCGGTCGGTCTGTCACCAACGAGTTTAAAAAACACCATAACTCCTAAAATACTTGATGGAATGACACCATACTTGGTATGCAAGTGTATCTTCATGATGTCTACACCCTCTCAATACTGCATGTCATTCGGATAATTTCTGTCACATTTATGGACTTGTCACCAATGAGTTTTTTTTGTCACCGAGTTTTTTTGTCACCAACAAGTTTTAAAACATCATTGGCATTGCACGAATTGTCGCAGCTTCGGCACTGTGACAGTGCACTCTAGTTTTTACTTTCATCCCGAATAATTAGGCTAATGTTCCAACTACACCTACATCATATAAACCTTTTGAACCCTCATGGTATCTTCCATATTAGTTCAATGACAGTAACTGGAAGAGTCCACGTTCATTATTTAGGGGTCAATCAATAAATATTTTCAATGTGCAGCCTTGGGGCTGCACGTTGAAAATATTGATTGGTCTACCACACACATGCACTAAGCATCCATCCTATTTAATTAAATTATGACGTATCATGTTCCTGGCCGGAAAAATGGCTGGGCAAAAACGCTAGGCATACCTTTACACAGCGTATTGTTTTCAACAACGGATTTCGAGACATTATTGGAAGCAGCGTTTGTTTCTTCATACATTTACAGGTAGGCTAAAAATGTGTTTTCATTCTCAGGCAATCCCTCATTGAATTACAACCCCTCATTGGACATTTTTATTGCCTGCCTTTCAGTGTTTTCCAATATTAGTACAAACTCAGGGAGACCCGAAACTTTTTACATTTTAAGCTCAACTTTGACGTAAGTCAAATTTGAGCTTGTGCCATGGCCAGTCGTCCATCAACAATTCAATACGGCTCGGACTAGAGGCCGTATTTATGAACCGATCTTTACGAAACTTCTTGGGTACCTTTGTTATCACTGTGGGACGAGATCAAGTGTTTTGGGGTCCGGTCCGAAATTCAAGATGGCCACTGGCAGCAATTTTATACAAAATTAGGTGCAATCAGATTTTTGCGCAGAACTTCCACTTGAAAGCTCTGATTTGAATAATTTTTTGTTGGAATGTTTAGTACCATGGGATACATCACATATAATAGTTTTTTTTTTCTCGTGTGTAAATTATGCAAAATTAGATGAACTTTGATTTTTTCAGTGCTACCTACACACAGTAAGTACACATGTCAATACAGCTCGGGCTAGGGGCTGTATTTATGAACCAATCTTCACGAAACGTCTTGGGTTCCTTTGGTATCACCATGGGACGAGAACGAGTGTTTTGGGGTCCGGATCTGAAATTCAAGATGGCCGATGGCAGCCATTTTGTACAAAATTAGGTACAGTCAGATTTTTGCATAGAACTTCCATATGAAAGCGCTAATTTTAATAATTTTTTGTGCGAATGTTTAGTACCATGGGATACATCACATATAATACGGGTTTTTTCTCGTGCAGAAATTATGCAAATTAGATGAACTTTGATTTTTTCAGTGCTACTTACACACAGTAAGTACACGTCAATACGGCTCGGGCTAGGGGCTGTATTTATGAACCGATCTTCATAAAACGTCTTGGGTACCTTTGTTATCACCTTGGGACGAGAACGAGTGTTTCTGGGTGCGGTCGAAAATTCAAGATGGCTGCCAGTGGCCATTTTGTACCAAAACTAGGTCTAATCAGTTTTTTGTACACAACTTCTATACGGCTCAGGCTAGAGGCCATATTTATGAACCAATCTTTACGAAACTTCTTGGGTACCTTTGTTATCACCATGGGATGAGATTGAGTGTTTTGGGATGTCGTCCAAAATTCAAGATGGCCACCAGCAGCCATTTTGTACCAAAATTAGTGCAATCAGTTTTTTGTACAGAACTTCTGTATGAAAGTTCTGATTTGAATAAATTTTTGTATGAATGTTTAGTAACATGGAATACATAACATATAATACAGGTTTTTGTTCTCGTGCAGAAATTAAGCACATCAGATGAACTTTGATTTATTCAGTGCTACTTGTACACTGTAAGTGCACATGTCAATACGGCTCGGGCTGGAGTCTGTATTTATGAACTGATCTTCATGAGCCTTCTTGGGTACCTTTGTTATCACCTTGGACAGGAACGAGTGTTTTGAGATGCCTTTGTTATCACTGTGCTATGAGAACAAATATTCTGGGGTTCAGTCAGACCCACTAATTATTTCTTTTCTAGTTTAGCATCTGACTGTCGCCCACCTTTACAATACTTTACCTATACATTTGTTACAGGCTACGGTCAGTATTTATGTACAGACTGTTACAATACTGTAGATGTGCCTTTGTTATCAGGTCATTACCTAGATGTTTGTCATTGCTGTGTCACATACTATACATGTACATGTCTTAACAAGTTGAGCTACAGTGTCATTGACACTTTCATTTTTGATTGATGCATATTTATTTAGCTGCGTCTCCAATATGCTTTCCTTGTTACAATTTATGAAGAGTACCTGCATCCTCCAATAAATTGTAACGAGGCAAGTCCCCATAGATTAAATACTTATACTTTAAAGATAATATGAAGAGCATTGAAAGAATATGAAGCCTTTGTATCTACAGTTTGTTTTTAGAGGAATGTTTTATTTTTCAAATTAAAAATGAATTTATCTGTATAAATATGTACTTTCTATATTTCTGTGTGTAAAAAAACAGCTGAAATCCTCTCCATGTTTGCACACTTTTTGCAAAAGAAAAATAAAAATTAAGAATAAAACCCTCTCTCCCTCCTTCACTGATTTGAAAAAAAAATTGCCCAAGAATCAGTTAAGTTATTTTGTGTGGCCTTAGGCATTTTTATCAGATTTGAAAGCAAGTGATAAATCAAATTTTCACGAAACTGGCCTGAACAGTTTTTGTTACATGGGGGCTATGGCGAAATCCCATCATAAAGTCTAATCTAACATTTTTAGCTCAACTTGACAAAGTCAGGCTGAGCTATTGCCATCACTTCTCGTCCGCCGGCGTACGTACGTATGTATGTACGTAAGTATATACGTATGTACGTCCACAATTTCCTTTTGCACACCTCACAGGTTGCATTTATGATCAGATCCCTTTGAAACTTGGGGTGACTTCTGGATGAGAGCTATTGATTTTCTTCCATTTCTGTCCAAAAATGTTGCCGCGGCCAACATTCTTAGAACTTTTTTAGTCAGACCTCAATATTTCCCTTTGGCACACCCTACAGGGCACATTTATGATTGGATTGCTTTGAAACCTGGTATGCTTGTTTGAGGTGACCTTTAGATGGGAGCTGTCAATTTTCTTCCATTTCCATCAAAAAATGTTGCCGTGGCCAACGTTCTTAGAACTTAGTTTAGTCAGACCTCAATATTTCCCTTTGGCACACCCTACAGGGCACATTTATGATTGGATTGCTTTGAAACCTGGCATGCTTGTTTGGGGTGACCTCTAGATGGGAGCTATCGATTTTCTTCCATTTCTGTCTGTCAAAAAATATTGCCGCTGGCAACGACCTTTGAACTTAGTTTAGTCAGGCATCAATATACTCCTTTAGCACACCGTGCAGAGCACATTTTTTATCAGATCAGTTTGAAACTTGGTATGCTTGTTTGGGGTTACCTCTGGATGGGAGCTATCGATTTTCTTCTACATCTGCCAATAAATGTAGCCGCTGGCAACGACATTTGATGAACTTAGTGCAGTTATGCATCAAAATTTCCCTGTGGCACACCCTGCAGAGCGAATTTATTATTGGATCACCTTGAAACTTGGTATGCTTATTTGAGGTAACCTCTAGATGGGCTCTATCAATTTTCTGCCATTTCCATCAAAAAATATTGCCGTTGGCAACGTTCTTAGAACTTAGTTTAGTCAGACCTCGATATTTCCCTTTGGCACACCCTACAGGGCACATTTATGATCGGATTGCTTTGAAATCTGGCATGCTTGTTTGGAGTGACCTCTTGATGGGAGCTATTGATTTTCTTCCATTTCCATCAAAAATGTTGCCGCTGGTAATGACCTTTGAACTTAGTTTAGTCAGGCATCAATATATTCCTCTTGGCGTGCCCCACAGGGCACATTTATGATCAGATCGGTTTGCTTGTTTGGGGTTACCTCTAGATGGGAGCTATCAATTTTCTTTGATTTCCGTCAAAAAATGTTGCCACAGACAATAACCTTCAATGAACTTAGTGCAGTTATGCATCAATATTTCGCTTTTGGCACACCCTGCAGTGCACAGTTTTGACCAGATCACTTTGAAACTTGGTATGCGCATTTATTATTGGATCACTTTGAAACTTGGTATGCGTGTTTGGGGTGAGCTCTAGATGGGAGCTATCGATTTTCTTTTCATTTTTTAAATGTAGCCGCTGGCAACGACATTTGATGAACTTAGTGCAGTTATGCATCAAAATTTCCCTGTGGCACACCCTGCAGAGCGCATTTACTATTGGATCACTTTGAAACTTGGTATGCTTATTTGAGGTAACCTCTAGATGGGCTCTATCAATTTTCTTCCATTTCCGTCAAAAAATGTTGCCACTGGCAACATTCTTAGAACTTAGTTTAGTCAAACCTTAGTATTTCCCTTTGTCACACCCTACAGGGCACATTTATGATCAAATTGTTTTGAAACCTGGCATGCTTGTTTGGGGTGACCTCTAAATGGGAGCTATTGATTTTTTTCCATTTTCCGTCAAAAAGTGTTGCCACTGGCAACGACCTTTGAACTTAGTTTAGCCAGGGATCAACATATTCCTTTGGCACGCCCTACAGGGCACATTTATGATCAGGATGGTTTGAAACTTGGTATGTTTGTTTGGGGTTACCTCTAGATGGGAGCTATCGATTTTCTTCCATTTCCGTTAAAAATAGTTGCCATTGGCAATGACCTCTGATGGTCTTAGTAAAAACTTAGTGCAGTTAAGCATCAATATTTCCCTTTGACACACCCTGCAGGGCAAATTTATGATTGGATCGCTTGCAAACTTGGTGTGCTTTTGTGGAGTGGCATCTATATGGGAGCTGTCGATTTTCTGTCATTTCTGTCAAAAAATGTTGCCACTGACCTTTGAACTTAGTTTAGTCAGACCCCAATATTTCCCTTTAACACACCCTTCAGGCCACATTTATGATCAGACCACTTTGAAACTTGGTATGTGTGTTCGGGGTGACCTCTAGATGTGAGCTATTTCTTTTTTTCATTTCCATAAACAATTATTGTCGTTATCAGCAGCCTTTGAACTTACTGCGTTTGTGCATCAACTTATCCCTTTTGCACTCTCTGCGGGGTATATTTATGAATTTCCATAAAAAAAAAAATACATTGCAACAATCAATGACCTTCTACTTAGTGCATTTCTGCGTTAACATCTTTCTTTGGCATGCCTCAGAGGGCACATTCATTATCAGGTTGTCTTGAAACTTTGCTTATGCAGGGTGACAAAGATAGGAGCTATTGATTTTCTTTTCATTTCCATCAAAAACTGTTGCTGTCAGCAACAATCTTTGAATTTATTGCATTTGTGCATCAACATTCTTCTTTGACATGGCCTACAGGCCACATTTATCATAGGATTGTTTTTGAACTTGGTGTGCTCATTAGGCAAGACCTTTAGATAAGAGCTATTGATTAGCATTCATTTCTGTGAAAAAAGTTGCCATTTACAATAACCTCTGAACATACTGCATTTGTGTATCAACATTCTTCCTTTAGCCAATCTTACTGTTTACATTTAAAAGTGCGTGGATTACTCTGATGTTGTGCTCACACAATACTGTTATGTTGAAATTTCATCAAATAACATTGGTACAAATGATCTTCAATTTTGACATTTCATTTATAACTTACCAAGTTCAAGTTTGTCAAGTTGAGCTACAGTGTCATTGACACTTTCATTTTCATACCCTCATACGATGACAAAACTGCATAATCAGAGAGCCCATAGGGTTTTAATTACACTATCAGGTATCGAAGGTTTGATGCACCCGAATTGTTAGTAAATTAAACCTTTGAAGAAAACCCATTTCTTAAGTACCACATTCCAGGCGTTTAGGGACAGGGGCCACCCAACTTCATCTGCGTCTGTCATTTTAGGCTCAAATATTCTCTAATGTTCTCTGATCACAAAAAAAACGTAACTTGGGTAATGGATAAGAAGTGTCCTCTGTGGATACCCTTCCCCAGGCCCGGTTCTTACTTTCTTGACGATTTCAGATAAGAAGGGGTCCTCTGTGGACCCCCTTCCCCAAGCCCGGTTTGTACTTTTAATTACACTTCTGCATACGACCGACCATGTAACTTGGCGCGATACTAGATCTATGTTCAGGCATTTAGACAATAATCTTAAAAAAAGAAAATTACTGGCGTTTTCAGATAAGAGAAGGGGTCTTCAGTGCCCTCCCCCCCCCCCCCCCCACACGCTGAATTTTCATTTTTAATTACACTGACCCCTGCGTATGTATGACCAGTTAATTCGGTGCGGTTTTAAATTCATGTTTGGGTATTTAGAAAATGCATCTTAACCCTTTACCTTACATGAAATGCAGACGACACTTGCAACAAAAAATCTTGAATAACTAATTTTTTTCAATTTTGTCTCTCTCAAAAACATAGGTTATGACCCCTCATTGGAACGAGGTCGTTCCAGCTAGGGGTCGTAACCTATGTTTTTGAGACAAAAAAAATGAAAAAATAATGAAAATTAATTGGCGATTTTTTTAGAATAGCGCTGGCCGGTTTTTGATCGTTACGTTGGATAAAGGGTTAAGAAGCAAAAAGTCTTGGCATTCCAAGATAAGAAAGTTTTTTTTAGGTGACTAGTTACAGAATTAAAATTGAATGATGGGCTGGATGGGGAGTGGGGGTGGGTATTGTTCGCTGGAATTGTTCTCATGTAGGCAGACGATCAACTCAAGTTTTTATTAGAAAGGACGAAAATATTCTGAACGCAGGTCCCAGATACAGACGGATCCAGGGCGGCGATGCCCTCCTCCTTCATCTTTCTGTCTCCAAAACAGCACTCACCCTCATTTCATTGACCTTCATGTCAAATATTTCTTACAAATTACACCTGAGGACTCCGGAGATCTGCCCACTCTTTACAATAATACCACTGTTTATCGGCGTTTTCTGTGACATAAGGCATTTTCCAGCAAAATTGGAGTTATAATGAATCAAGTCAAACATTTCTCAAAGCAGGGGCATAGCTAGGATTCCCTATTGGGGGGGGGGGGATAAATTTTATGGGGTGCCAGGTCGATATATGCCACAGGCATATCCCAATGCCGTAGACCAATGGGAGGTCCATACCCACCCCACATCAGGCTTACGGTATTCCCCTCCTATTGGGGGGGGGGGGGGGGGGGCTCCCCGAGAAAATTTTGAAAATTCTATGCCCTGAGATTGAATTTGGGACCTTCTGGTGCTTTAACCCTTTACCTAACATGAAAAGCAGACGACACTTGCAAAAAAAATTCTTGAATAACTATTTTTTTTCATTTTTTGTCTCAAAAACATAGGTATGACCCCTCGTCGGAACGAGCTCGACGAGCTCGTTCCAACGAGGGGTCATAACCTATGATTCTGAGACAAAAAATGAAAATATTTTGAAAATTAATTGGCGATTTTTGAGAATAGCGCTGGCCGGTTTTGGCCGTTACGTTGGGTAAAGGGTTAAATTTCCCATTTTGAGGGGAAATACCCACTCACTCATTCCATCCCATGATTCGTAAATTTTGTCCGCACCCTCCTCCCTGAGATAAGTGAAATTTTCTTGAGTATTTGGACTGAAAAGGAGTTTTTCATCAACCAGTTCTGGATCCCTAAACAGTAAACATTTTGTATGATCACTCCAAAATCGGACGGAAAATCTTGCTCACAACCCCGCCTCACCCCCACAAACACCAACAAAAAGCTATCCATGCTACTGTCTCTGAACGTTGCTCTACTGACTGGTATGTTTAAGATCCTCCGTCTATAGAAACATCATCGCAAAAGAATCAATGAATTTCGTTTTGGGTTTATTTTTCTGAGAGTGGAGTAGTATACTTTGACCCTCACCTCTGTGTGAAAAATGTACGAATTAAAATCCGTACACTTTTTCCTTTGTCCCAACCTCCACTCTAGAGAAAATCCTTAGTCTGTGATAAAACAAAGGTGTTATATCAAGTAGTCAGACTCTTGATCTACAGTTCAAATCTTGTAATGCCACTGAAGTTAATACAAGAGTCAAAGTGTGCTTGTGCTTCAGAGGCAACCACGTGCTACCCTAAAAACCAAGATGGCGGCGCCCATAGTCAAAATGGTTGTCGGAAGAGTGCGTCACTTTAGAAACACGCACCACGTGTTACCATGGAAATGATGTCACAAGATGGCCGCTCCTGTGGGCTGCCAGGGCAACCTTACCCCCACCCCTTCCAGTCACGTGATTGATGACGTCAGATGAGAACCTGCTAAACAGGCAATAAGTCAACATCACATACTACTCACCTTGACTCCAGCATTGTATTTTTGTTTCTTCACCACTTATTCTTTAAAGAGGTACTTTTTACCTACTAGGATGACCTCCCTGAATTTCAAGCCATTTTGTCGCTTTTTCTGTTCAGGAAATCGGTGAATGGAGCAATTTTCTGCTATAATCTCAAATATATTTAACACTATTCTTATTACTATGTTATACCATATCCCCTAGAAACAACCCCGCAATGACATAATACAAATGGTGACGAAGCTATATTCCGAAGACAAATTACACCGAAAGTCTGTTTTTGCGACGACCCATTCCTTCGAAGGTCCGTTTCTTCGACGGCTTATAACTCCGAAAGCCCATTACTCCGAAGGTCCCTAACTCTGAAGGCTTTTTACTCCAAAGACCTATTACACAGAAGACCCAAAAGTCTGAAGGCCCGTTACTAGAAAGGCCCATTACACTACAAGATAATGCAGTCATATAGATTTATTACTGGTCGCTGGATGTCTTGAAAATGTACCAAGACATCCAGCGACCAGTAATATTCAGGAAATCGGTGAATGGAGCAATTTTCTGCTATAATCTCAAATATATTTAACACTATTCTTTTTACTATGTTATACCATATCCCCTAGAAACAACCCTGCAATGACATAATACAAATGGTGACGTAGCTATATTCCGAAGACAAATTACACCGAAAGTCCGTTTTGCGACTGCCCATTCCTTCGAAGGTCCGTTTCTTCGACGGCTTATAACTCCGAAAGCCCATTACTCTGAAGGTCCCTAACTCTGAAGGCTTTTTACTCCGAAAACCTATTACACAGAAGACCCATTACTAGAAAGGCCCATTACACTACAAGACAATGCAGTCATATAGATTTATTACTGGTCGCCGGAAGTCTTGAAAATGTACCAGAGTACCCCCCACACACACACACTTTTTTCGAGAGTTCCGCCTGTAGAGTAAACCCTAAAGATGACCCCTCCCCTGAAAGAGATTATCGCCAGGTTTTGTACCCAGTAGATAACCAAATATAAATAATAATAATAAATCTAGCACCTGGAATAGATTTGAACTTCTTATACCAAACCACACAAATATGATTGTCATTGTAACCTGCTCCATGAAAGGGTTTCAATGACTTCCATAATTTTGTTATTATATTTGAAGAAAACTGAGACTTACTCCCATTTAAAACAGAAAACCATTATGTATGAGGGGTCTGACCACACACTACCACTATACGTTTTCTCACTCGATATCGGCCAACTTGATTTTTATCCGCAAACGAGTAATGATAACATAGAAGCCAAAAAAGTCAAATAATTACCCACAATAAGACTAATACCGTAATTTACAATTTGTTAATAATAATACAAGTCTGAGTCTTATTGGAAAGGATCAATGATCTCATTCCAATGACATTCATAGAGGGTATGAAATGAGTGTTTTTCTCATATGATATTTATGAAATGAGTCTAAGAATTTTCCGTTTGAGCGAGCCTCTGGCGAGCCCAAACAGAAAATTCGGACGAGTTTCATAAATATTATATGAGAAAAACACTCATTTCATATTCTATTTATCCTATGTCACACACACGCACAAATTAACGACTTAGTATGACTTTTCAAGACTTTACCTGACGTGTGTTGTAGACGACACTTGAAAAAAAACATCCTCATATAACTAAAAAAATTTCATTTTTTGGTTCCAAAACATAGGTTATGGTCCCTCATTGGAACGAACGCGACGCGCTCGTTCCAATGAGGGGTCATAACCTATGTTTTGGAATAAAAAAATGCACAGTTTTTGTGTATAGCGCTGGCCGGTTTTGTTCGTTATGTTAGGTAAAGGGTAAATGCAATATAACCCAACATAAATAGGACAGATAACGTAAATTCTCCCTACTCAAATTATGCAAATGTGACCTAGTTGTATTTTGTTCATCCAATCAAACTGTCCATATTTGAAATTGACCAATAAAATCTTTCAACCCCAATTATGCAAATTCTGAAAATATGTCCCAGTTGTATTTTGCTCAGCCAATCAAATTGCCTAGTTTTGAAACTGACCAATGAAATCGACTGATTAATATGAAAGCAAAATATCAAATGTTTTAAAGTGAACAAAACGGACGAGTCATATGATGAATAGTTTTATTGTTATGTTAATAATTTCTATATAGATTTTTCAAGTTTTTACTTCATTTCTAAAAAACTGCTATTCATTTATTTATTTATTTATTAGGGTTTAACAACACTTTAGACAGCGAGGGTCATCTCGTGTCAGACAGTTTTACTGGTGGAGGAAGCCAGATTCCACATAGAGAACCATCGATCAGCGGCCAGTAACTGTCAGACTCTCCACCTTACTAACCCGGCAGAAGCAGGGTTAGCAGTCTATGAAGACGTGTGTACCATCGACATGCTATACGCCTTAGCACACTGTGACATCGTGATCCCGATCGAGCAAGTGAGGTTAAGTATTTTGCTCACGGACACAACATGCGTGATTAACGAGATTCGAACTCATGACCTCACGATCACATGGCCGACACGCTATCCCATGGGCCACCGCGCCGTTCCAATATACTGTGGTGACTGGTTAAAGAGTATTGACAAAAGGCCCCACTCAACTAAGTCAATTCTTTTGATAAAAAAGAAGAGAAATGGCGAGACATTCAGGAGATTACTGTATAAAGTAAAAAGACGCCTCATCCAAGAAGACTGTGTCCAAAAGCTCAGGAAAGAAACAGTGCACAGTCCCACTTCCCTAAAAGTTAGAACTTTCCAAAAATAGTCAACTTTAGAACTCCAGCACACATGTGATGCTGGTACCGGACATACGCAACAAGTTTGGGTTTTGATAATCATGACTGAACGCCGCATCCAAGTACTTGCAGATTACTTCAATTTTCACACTGACAAAAACTAACAAAAATGGATGATTGTTGTAAAAAAAAAAGGTGGTGAACAAGTTTTTGTTTTTGTTTTTTTTTTACAAAAATGGGCGATTGTTGTAACATCCACCTAGTGGCAAGTACCAACCAAATAATTTCAATACCCCAGAAAAGTATTTTAAAATTGGCACAGAAAATGGTAAATTATCTAAATGCTGTTTTACAGAAGTAGTACAGGCGTTGAACTAAAAAAAAGTGGTGTTACCTGGAAAAAATTTGATGCAAGCTGATTTTGGTGTCATTCGACGCGGAATTTATCTGGGAACAACATATCCAAAATCCGCTGAAATCCGCCTTGGGGAAAATTTTTCATAGCGTCTCAACTGAGGGTGGGGTGGTGGCCATTTTTACCAATTTCCCGATGTCATTTTCCAGGCGGTTCTGTATTAAGGGCAGGAATTTGTCTCTTCTCAGATTTTTCCTGTCAGTAGAATACAATATAATGACTATAGTATTATACCAGCCCACGTAATTGATGTACACCGCGAATAAAGAGCGTTGTATAGCACACTGGAGAAAGATAATTACATCATATCAGTCGCGGGTATTCCAGCGATTCTGTTACACACAGCACATCGCTATAAGCTTATCGCCACGTGCTCTCGAATTATTCGATTGTTTTGTCATTCTGTCATATTTTCTTTGTTTCGGTGTTAACATACACAGGAAACAATTCTTAGTCACACTGTCCTTTTTCATATTTCGTCAATATCATATTTCTTGTCTATTAATCCAGTTTCGATAATCTCAACTGCGATATCACTGAGTCTGTAGGGGCAGAGATACACTCTAGATTAGACAACGCTATTGTTTCCGATGCCACTATCAAACGAAGTGATCAAATCCGTACCCTAGCTCACCTCACCCCCGGGTTGAAGCTAAATGACCAGAGGGTGACAATTGACCCCTCTACTTTGTTTACTAGACTGGTTGCTATTGCCCAGAGAGAGCAAGACATGGCACAGTTCTTTGCGTATGAACTAACTGTAATGCCAACAGCCCTCTTCAAAGATTTTTTCCTCAGAAAAGCAAACAAGGCGGACCTAGCAACTGCAATAACTGATGGCTTATCCCTTACTAAACCACCATCTGATGGTCTGTACGTGCTCGACGGGGGCGCTCTCCTCCACAGAGTTAAATGGAAGACAAACACCACTTACTTGGAAGTGGCAAACCAGTATGTTGGATACGTGACGAAGAAATATGGGCAGAATTGTCGAATTGTCTTCGATGGTTATGGTCAACGACCAACAACCAAGACTCAGGAGCAGAGAAGAAGAGCTCTCCACGTTTGTGCTGATAGCCGTTTGACGACCAACACGACTGCCCACAAAAATCAGGAACTGTTCTTATCGAATGGAAATAATAAAATGCAGTTTATAAAAATGCTTTCCACATCACTGAGAGAGGCTGGGCATATTGTCGAATGCAGTTCTGGAGATGCTGACACTAACATTGTTGACAATGCAGTTCAACTTTCGTCCCAGGGAAAAACAGTTGTCATTGTTGCAGATGATACAGATGTACTAGTTATGTCCGTATACCATTGGGATCGTACTTGGTCTGATATCTATTTCCAGTCAGAAGCACGGAAGTCACACAGGGGTGGAGATGCATGGAAAATAGCAGATATAGTAGAGAAGATTGGAGAAACAACTCAGAAGAACCTCCTCTTCATTTATGCATGGAGTGGGTGTGATGTCACATCAGCAACGTTTGGGCACGGGAAAACGTTGCTTCTCAAGAAGCTAGAGAAGTCATTGCCTATTCAAAATATATCAGAAGCAATGCACGACAGTACCATTTCTCAGACAGGGACTGAACTGTTCGTTATGTTGTACTCTGGCAAACATTCAGACGCTTTGAATGGTTTGAGATATTCAAAATTTATGACAATGGTCACTTCCAGCAAATCGGGAATTGAACCACAAAAACTTCCCCCGACTGAGCGTGCAGCACATTTCCACAGCCGCGAGTTCACCAACAAATAATGGTTTGGAAACTATTGTATAACGATGCCCTAGATCCTGAGGAGTGGGGCTGGGAAAGTCGTGGGAATGAGTTGATACCTGTGATGACTGACCTGGGCGCAGCGCCTGAGGCTCTTCTCAAAGTTATCCGCTGCAAATGCAAAATGACATCCAAAAAGCCATGCGGAACAAACATATGTTCTTGTAGAAAGAATGCGCTCAAATGCTTGTCTGCCTGTGGAGACTGTCGGGGTGAGATTTGCTTCAATGCCGAGCCGATTGAGATCGGGGAGGAAATCGGCGACAATGAATAACCGTGAAGAACACCAACAAATGTCTTGTTAGACCTCATCATGTAGTTAAATTCCTGTTATTACATTGGACCAGTCAACATTATCTGCACCTCATTGTATGCGAAAACATCGATCAAAGAACCATTTCTAGTTTTGTATTATGTGCAGAAGTATCTTAAATCGGGAGTGAAAAATTGAGAAAAAAAATATGATTTTTGGGGTTATTAATCCTTTTTCCTCATAAAAAGTGTGAGGATTTCATCAGGCAATTGCCTCTCAATATAATTAACATTTGTATCTGGTCGCCTGCGACACAAAATAATATATAAAACTCAATCTGTGACATATAATCGGCCGAAACCCCGGAAACACAATTTTCCCCCTTCACGAACAACCCCCTGACGGGAAATCTGACATGAAAAATTTTCCCCAAGGCGGATTTTTGCGGATTTTGGATATGTTGTTCCGAAATAAATTCTGCGTCGAATGACACCAAAATCAGCTTGTATCAATTTTTTTCCGGGTCGAACCCTACTACGCCTCTACTAAAGATACAGAAGGACATCCTTAAAATCCCAAGACACTTAACCACAACACATGTGCAAAATCATTATAACTGGTCAGTGTGGCTAATTATCCAACAGAGGTTGAATTCTTTTTCCGCCTTACACTCAGTACCACTCATGCAAAATTGGTTTTCCTTCGTTTTTTTTTTCAAAAGTTAACTGATTTAGAACCAACACGTGAAGTTCATTTTAACAGTTGCATTCATGACAGGTTCTTCTTATTTCATTTTTTAAAATTTTTCTTTTACTGTGAACAGATGCCCAAGCAAACTTTCCTAAATGCTAAAAAAAAATGGTACAGTTGTGATTGAAATGCTAAGTTTTTTAGAATATTTTGTTAAATCATGTCACCCAGACAGAAGTTTATGGGAGACCATCACTCGGCCAGATCCTTCTTGTTATTGTTTTGTTTTACAAAACATTGTTTTGATATTGGCATATATATTTAATCAAAATATTAACTCCAACCATGAATCTATGCTGTAATACGATTGACCTTGCTGATTGTTTATGGCAGGCTAAACCAAATGAATCCTCATGGATAGTATATTTTTTGGAAGTTTGAACTGTCGAGGTCTATCCTCAGACCTCATTAAGCGGAAGGACATCTCAAAATGTAGAGATGCATACGATATAACATTTCTGATTGATACAATCTCCTCGAATGGAGTTGAAAATATTTAGAAACATGAGTAGGGGGTTGAAATAGTCTTCAAATCGTACAAAAGTAACAAAAGGGGTACTGCCATTCTGTTCAAAAACAGTTTTGGCTACGAAATAAAAAATGTTTTCATCCAATCGCAATGATTAACCATCTATGCGGTATACAGCCCTAATAATGATGAACCTAGGTTTTACAGAAATCTGTTTAATACTATTGAAAATATCGGTAACACCTCAGTGTTGATTGGTGGGGATTGGAATGAGGCACTGGACCAAAGGTTAGACACACTAATTTATAAAAAACAAAATAATGTTAAATGTAATGAATACATCCACAAACACATGGAAAAACACGACTTACACGATGTATGGCGTTTAGAAAATCCTGGCAAGAAAATGTATACATGGAGATTACTTTTTAATCACATCTGACTTACAGACAGCTGTTCAAAAAGTAGATATTTGTATGATGTACAGACTATGCACCCATTGTAATTTTCCGAAAATTTATAAATCAAACAAGAGGATGCAGTATTTGGAAATTTAATAACAGTTTACTAAGCGACTCCAAATACATACAAATAGTTAAGGATACTATTGCAGATACTGTCCTTCAATATTCGTATAACAATAACAGTAGGAGAAGTAGTAGTACAGTGGAGGCCACTTAATTGGATATCTCTTAATTGTATATCCCTGTTAATTGAATATAATTTCCAAACACAAAACCATTTACCATACCTTCAGTACAAATTTGGTCTGTTAATTGCATAAGGGTCGTAAACTCCTATTAATTGTATATAAATTTTTGTAATATGTCGAAAAAATTACTGTGACACGCACCAAATACCCCTCATTTATCAACCTTTTTGGCCTCACTACATCCAATACAGGCATTTATTCTATTATATCTTGTTTGACAGAGCTCTATGAGCTCTGTCAAACAAGATATAATAGAATAAATGCTCAGTTTACCTCCAGAACACAGGACACTGACTAAATCCCTGTTAATTGTATACTCCTGTTAACTGAATAATTTCCACTGGCAAAATGGATATTCAATTAAGAAGATTCCACTGTAGTGGTGATAATAAAATTAATAATAATAATAATAATAATAATAATGAAAATAATTCTAGATTCACAATAAAGAACCAGTTATTTTGGGAAACACTAAAACTAATGATCAGAGATAAAACAATTTCATATTCCTCCTTCCCGAAACGAAAACTTCAGTGCACCGAATCAGCAATCGAAAAACAAATAGAAGTTCTCACTGAAAAACTCGAAGATGATTGCGAAAATATGCTAGAAAATACCAGCTACCCAAATAACGAACTGCAAAATCTAAGAAATAAAAAAGTGCAAGGCATGATTATCTGACCAAAGGTTATTTGGAAAGTTGGAGGCGAGAGGCCCTCAAAATACTTCTGCAACATAGAAAACAGGCAATACTCAGAAAAGATAATACCGAAGTTAATAAGAGATGACGGTACAGAGCGTGAAGAAATTAACGATATACTCACCAAGCAATGTAACTTGTACGAATTACTCGACAAGTAAAAAATTAATAGCAATCACAAAATGAACCTTTTAGAAAGCTTGTTTTTTTCTCTGAAAATTCATACATTTGCAAACTGGATACAGAAGAAAGTTTACTACTTGATGGAAAACTAACTTAAAATGAGTGTGCTCTAGCTCTAAAAGACATGGGTAACTGTAACGAAATGCCCTCCACGGAGCCCCTCCACGGAGCGCGTCGGGTTAACCTCCGTGGGGTGCGTCGGAGTCTTATGATAGCACTCGAGAATCTTGGTTCCCGAAGTGTTAATGTGTTAATCAGAGTGGCCAAGTCCTACTTGGTAATAATTCTCTGTTGTATAAACTTTAATAAGTAAACGCTGTTTTCAAACCCAAGTTATGTAATTTTGTTCAATTCCTCGTATATTTGCATTGCATAATCACAGTGCAAACTGACCTACAGAAGTACTTTATGCACTTACTGTAAAAAGGTGTTTTTGACAGTATTTGCAATTATGATTGGCATATGAGCTAGTAAAAGCCTAACCTATAATAACCCCATCAGAATGCTTTTGACAGGTTTTAGCATTGTATACTGACCCGACCTAACCTCAACACACCCAGTATCAGTTTCAGCTCTGAGAATTGTGCAATCTTGCACGTTCACAAGATGGCCGACCGGTTTTGCGGTTATACACCTATTACTTGCCAGCGTCCTTTTAAAAGCGAGAATGCATACTCTTAGCATAAGATACCCACCGGATGCCCTACTATTCCAGGATGGAAGTAAGGGGTTAAGAAATACCTCTCCGCCATCTTGGGGTATATGTGGTGTTTTGTGGTGTTTTATGACGTAAATTCTGCCGAGTAGACACGATTCAAATCGTATTTAAGCCAACGGAATCACCCGAGCCGACACTTCTCTCTGGTCTTCCGTACATACAAGAAGTCACTCTCCTATTCTCGTGGAAGGACGCCGCCGAACGCTGCCAGGCCAGACAACATTTCCAGACACAGGACGCGATGAGAGCGATGCGATAATTTCGACTTAGTCTCATTTCGTATCTGATATTTTCAAACATTTACCAGAGAGAGAATTTGTTTCAAGTTTAACTTGTAGGAACTTTACTTAGGGTTTTAATAAAAGTGTAGAAAACTGTAAGTACATTTTATGTGTTTTTGACTTCACCCTTTCGCTGCGGCTGCAGTATCAAGAATTGTTGCAGACTCTACAGAACTGGTTGCCTCTTAAGACTGAACTTAAGACTGAACACTTAAATTGTCCTGTGGCCATTTTTGCCACGATTACAGTCCGAACGAAAAACCACTAGACGATCAGTTATCCGGGGTACTTAACCCTGCTATGCCACATAACAACAAATCACCCGGTCCCGATGGATTTACAACTGAATTTTATAATATTTCTGGGTCAATTAGGGCAAATACGTAGGTAATTCCCCAAATCTTGTCTATGACATAGGAAAATTATCTATCACTCAGAGGCGGGGGCTTATTACATGTATTCCCAAAGAAGGGAAATCGAAAGAATATACAAAAAATTGGCGACCGATCTCCCTACTTAATGTTGATCAAAAAATAGGCTCATCAGCAATTGCCAACAGTCTTAAAAAAAGGTTCTTCCTAAAGTAATTTCCGAAAGTCAGCTGGGATTCATGAAAGGAAGATTCATAGGTGAATCCACGCGATTAGTCTCATGACTTAATTGAAAAATGTGAATCTATGAATATTCCAGGAATGTTAGTTCCAGTTGACTTCAAAAAAGCATTTGACTCACTTGAATGTTCTTTTATCAGAAAAACTCTTTATGTTTTTAAATTTTGGCGAATCCTTAATTCAGTGGTTCAACACATTCTGCGGCGAAGTTTCTAGCTGCATTATAAACAATGGGCATTGTTCAGATTATTTTAATATTCAGAGGGGAGTACGTCAAGGGGCCCCATTGTCTCCTTACCTGTTTATTCTGTGTGTCGAAATACTTAGCACATTCCTTAAATTCACCCCCAAAATAAACGGAATCAGAATTAATGATTCAGAGTATGTAATCAACCAATACGCTGACAACAGTACTCTATTCTTAGATGACGACCAAGATTCTCTAAACGAGGCCTTAAATTCTTCAATTTCGTTGTGATATCCCGATTAAACATTAATTTAGATAAAACTAATATCATTTGGATAGGATCTCGGCGTGGTTGTGGGTTTATATTGGAAACAGAAAAACATATAAAGTGGAATCTTAACGGAACGTTTACCGTCCTTGGCATAAAATTTGGCAAATTCCTTGTATAAACACTTCTCAGAAACAATAAACAAAATGCAAAAACTTTTAGCAGATTGGTCCCTCAAAAATCTTATACTAGTCGGCAAAGTTACAGTTATCAAAATGTTAGCCATCCCATCTTAAGGACTATGTTACTCCTAATTTCAAACAAAAAGCACAGTGACAAAACACACAACTGAAACACATATGATGTTGAAGTTTCATATCTGTTGGATCACAGCTATTTGATTGACACATCAGTGATAAATGAAAAGATCAAAAATGGATTTTGAAGTGAAAAAAAATGATTTTACTTATCAAATATAAAAAAACAGCTACAGCTGAATACGTGGGAAATATCACTGAAATAGTTAAACCAAAATATTCTGTAAACATCCATCAAGTGGCAATTATCAACCAAATATTTTTTTAAAACATCTAAATAATTTAAAAAATGAAAAGTTCAAATTATATGTTTTGTTTCACTGTAAACAAATGCCCAAAGCAGAACCTCCTAAATCCTAAAAAAAACATTCGTACAGACGTCATTGAAATGCAAAGTCGTTTGAGAATATTTTGTTTCATATCAGACATGTAGGTAAAAGGGGAAGAGAGAATATTCAATATGAAATGAGAAAAACATGTCATGAATGTAACTGTTAAAATGAACTTCACTTGTTAGTTCTAAATCAATTAACTTTTGAAAACATAAAACGAAGGATAACCAATTTTGCATGAGTGGAACTGAGTGTAAGGTGAAAAAAGCATTCAACCTCTGTTGGATAATTGGATTGTCTTATGTTTGAAAGGAAAACTTCTTTCCATTACTGAGTATCAAATGGTAATCAGCTCTACTGTAATCATACATGTTTGTTATTCTTTGGCCACGCTGACCAGTTATAATGTGTATTGGTTTAGTGTCTCGGGATTTTAAGGATGTCCTGTATCTTTCGTAAAACAACATGTACATAATTTACCATTTCCTGTGACAATTTTAAAATACTTTGCTTGGGTTTTAAAATTATTTAGTTGGTAATTGCCACGAGATGAATGTTCACTGGATATTTTGGTTTAACTATTTCAGTGATATTCCCCACGTATTCAGCTGTAGGTATTTTATTTTAAATTCGATAACTAATAGTCATTTTTTTCACTTCAAAATCACTTTTTGTTCTCTTCATTTATCATCAATGTTTTAATCAAATAACCGTGATCGAACAGATAGGAAACATCAACATCCAAAATATTTCAATTGTGTGTTTTGCCTTTTGGTTGAAATTTTGAGTAACATAGTCCTTAATACACTCTATTACTGTTTTCCCTGATCTGGCTGATAGGATATTTACGGAAACACTGGAGGGACATTTTTGTTACTAGTTATCACTTACTTGTTATTACAAATAACAAATAACAAGTAAGTAATAACAAATAAGTAATAACAAACAAGTAATAACAAATAACAAGTAAGTAATAACAAATAACAAACAAGTAATAACAAATAAGTAATAACAAACAAGTAATAACAAATAACTAATAACAAACAAGTAATAACAAATAACAAGTAAGTAATAACAAATAACAAATAAGTAATAACAAATAAGTAATAACAAACAACAAGTAAGTAATAACAAGTAAGTAATAATAAATAAGTAATAACAAATAAGTAATAACAAATAAGTAATAAGAAATAACAAGTAAGTAATAACAAACAAGTAATAAGAAATAACAAGTAAGTAATAACAAATAAGTAATAACAAATAACAAACAAGTAATATTATTACTCATTTGTAATTACTTATTTGTTATTTGTTATTACTTATTTGTTATTGTTATTACTTATTTGTTATTACTTACTTGTTATTTGTTATTACTTATTTGTTATTGTTATTACTTATTTGTTATTTGTTATTACTTATTTGTTATTGTTATTACTTATTTGTTATTACTTACTTGTTATTTGTTATTACTTATTTGTTATTGTTATTACTTATTTGTTATTTGTTATTACTTATTTGTTATTGTTATTACTTATTTGTTATTACTTACTTGTTATTTGTTATTACTTATTTGTTATTGTTATTACTTATTTGTTATTTGTTACTTGTTATTACTTATTTGTTATTACTTACTTGTTATTACTTACTTGTTATTACTTACTTGTTATTACTTTTATTTGTTATTACTTATTTGTTATTTGTTATTACTTATTTGTTATTACTTACTTGTTATTACTTATTTGTTATTACTTATTTGTTATTTGTTATTACTTATTTGTTATTACTTACTTGTTATTTGTTATTACTTATTTGTTATTGTTATTACTTATTTGTTATTTGTTATTACTTACTTGTTATTTGTTATTTGTTATTACTTATTTGTTATTACTTACTTGTTATTACTTATTTGTTATTTGTTATTACTTATTTGTTATTGTTATTACTTATTTGTTATTACTTACTTGTTATTTGTTATTACTTATTTGTTATTACTTATTTGTTATTTGTTATTACTTACTTGTTATTTGTTACTTGTTATTACTTATTTGTTATTACTTACTTGTTATTACTTATTTGTTATTTGTTATTACTTATTTGTTATTACTTACTTGTTATTTGTTATTGTTATTACTTATTTGTTATTTGTTATTACTTACTTGTTATTTGTTATTTGTTATTACTTATTTGTTATTGTTATTACTTATTTGTTATTACTTACTTGTTATTTGTTATTACTTACTTGTTATTACTTATTTGTTATTACTTATTTGTTATTACTTACTTGTTATTACTTACTTGTTATTACTTATTTGTTATTACTTATTTGTTATTACTTATTTGTTATTTGTTACTTGTTATTACTTATTTGTTATTACTTACTTGTTATTACTTATTTGTTATTACTTACTTGTTATTAATTATTTGTTATTACTTATTTGTTATTTGTTATTACTTATTTGTTATTACTTATTTGTTATTACTTACTTGTTATTACTTACTTGTTATTTGTTATTACTTATTTGTTATTACTCATTTGTTATTTCGTACTTGTTATTTGTTATTACTTGTTTGTTATTACTTACTTGTTATTACTTATTTGTTATTACTTACTTGTTATTACTTATTTGTTATTACTTACTTGTTATTACTTACTTGTTATTACTTATTTGTTATTACTTATTTGTTATTACTTACTTGTTATTACTTATTTGTTATTACTTACTTGTTATTACTTACTTGTTATTACTTATTTGTTATTACTTATTTGTTATTTGTTATTACTTATTTGTTATTACTTACTTGTTATTACTTATTTGTTATTACTTACTTGTTATTACTTATTTGTTATTACTTACTTGTTATTACTTATTTGTTATTACTTATTTGTTATTACTTATTTGTTATTACTTGTTTGTTATTACTTACTTGTTATTACTTATTTGTTATTACTTATTTGTTATTACGTACTTGTTATTACGTACTTGTTATTACTTACTTGTTATTACTTATTTGTTATTACTTATTTGTTATTACTTATTTGTTATTACTTACTTGTTATTACTTATTTGTTATTTGTTATTACTTATTTGTTATTACTTACTTGTTATTACTTACTTGTTATTATTTATTTGTTATTACTTACTTGTTATTACTTATTTGTTATTTGTTATTACTTATTTGTTATTACTTACTTGTTATTACTTACTTGTTATTATTTATTTGTTATTGCTTACTTGTTATTACTTATTTGTTATTACTTACTTGTTATTACTTATTTGTTATTACTTATTTGTTATTACTTATTTGTTATTACGTACTTGTTATTACTTATTTGTTATTGCTTACTTGTTATTACTTATTTGTTATTACTTACTTGTTATTACTTATTTGTTATTACTTATTTGTTATTACGTACTTGTTATTACGTACTTGTTATTACTTATTTGTTATTACTTACTTGTTATTACGTACTTGTTATTACTTATTTGTTATTACTTATTTGTTATTACTTATTTATTATTACTCACTTGTTATTACTTTCTTGTTATTTGTTATTACTTATTTGTTATTACTTACTTGTTATTACTTATTTGTTAATACTTATTTGTTATTTGTTATTACTTATTTGTTATTTGTTATTTGTTATTACTTATTTGTTATTACTTATTTGTTATTACTCATTTGTTATTTCGTACTTGTTATTTGTTATTACTTGTTTGTTATTACTTACTTGTTATTACTTATTTGTTATTACGTACTTGTTATTACTTATTTGTTATTACTTATTTGTTATTACTTGTTTGTTATTACTTACTTGTTATTACTTATTTGTTATTACGTACTTGTTATTACGTACTTGTTATTTGTTATTACTTATTTGTTATTACTTACTTGTTATTACTTATTTGTTATTACTTATTTGTTATTACTTATTTGTTATTACTTATTTGTTATTACTTACTTGTTATTACTTACTTGTTATTACTTATTTGTTATTACTTACTTGTTATTACTTGTTTGTTATTACTTACTTGTTATTACTTACTTGTTGTTTGTTATTACTTATTTGATATTACTTATTTGTTATTTGTTATTATTTATTTGTTATTACTTACTTGTTAATACTTTTTTTGTTATTACTTATTTGTTATTTCTTACTTGTTATTTGTTATTTGTTACTTGCTATTACTTAATTGTTATTACTTAATTGTTATTTGTTATTACTTATTTGTTATTACTTATTTGTTATTTGTTATTACTTATTTGTTATTTGTTACTTGTTATTACTTATTTGTTATTACTTATTTGTTATTTGTTATTACTTATTTGTTATTTGTTACTTGTTATTACTTATTTGTTATTACTTATTTGTTATTACGTATTTGTTATTTGTTATTACTTATTTGTTATTACTTATTTGTTATTACTTATTTGTTATTACTTATTTGTTATTACTTATTTGTTATTTGTTTTTACTTATTTGTTATTTGTTACTTGTTATTACTTATTTGTTATTACTTATTTGTTATTACTTACTTGTTATTTGTTATTACTTATTTGTTATTACTTATTTGTTATTTGTTATTACTTATTTGTTATTTGTTATTACTTGTTTGTTATTTGTTATTACTTATTTGTTATTACTTATTTGTTATTTGTTATTACTTATTTGTTATTACTTATTTGTTATTTGTTATTACTTATTTGTTATTTGTTATTACTTATTTGTTATTACTTATTTGTTATTACTTATTTGTTATTTGTAATTTGTAATAACAAATAACAACTAAGGAATAAGTGCCTGCTCACCCTCCCTACTATGGGCAGGCTGCAATTTTATTACTTATTTGTTATTACTTATTTGTTATTACTTATTTGTTATTATTTATTTCTTATTTGTAATAATAAGTAAGTAATAACTAGTAACAAAAAATGTCCCTCGAGGGCTTCCATAGATATTAGATGGATTTCAAAGTATAATTTTTAAATTTCTATGGTCGGACAAAACGGATAAAATTAAACGTGACGTAATAATCAGTTTAATCGAAAATGGTGGGCTCAAACTACCCCACGTAGAAACACTATGTTGCTCCTTAAAATGATATGGATCAAAAAGTTACTAGATTCAGAAACAATGTCCCAATGGAAAACACTCGTAGTCGATCATTTTGAAACATTTGGGGGGACCAAAATGTTGTCTTTGAATAAATATGGTATACTCAGTGTTTCAAATTATATGGACCCTTTCTGGAAAAATGTACTTAATGCTTGGGCACTCTTAAAAAATAGCAATCCCACAACCTCGACCGAGATCCTCTCACAACCACTTCTTTATAATAATAATTATATAAACATTAATAATGAATCGTTTCTTTACAGACATTGGTGTACAAAAGGTGCTTTCTTTACAAACGATATACATGGCGCTTCAGGATCCATTATTGACTTTCAAGAATTTAAGCTGAAATATGACCTTGATATACCATTCACCAACTACCTCGGTGTGGTGAATGCAGTACCAAGGTAATGGAGAAATATAATATCCAATAGTACAAAACTTGAATTTGTTTCAGATCCCTTGGTGAGTGAAATTATATCCTGCACTAAAGCAAACCGCCATTTCTATCCCATATTTCTTAATAAAGTATCACAAAAACCTACACACACCCAAGAGAAATGGAACACCACATTGGACGAAAAGCTTGACCATAATGATTGTCAACACATTTACAAACCAACTTTTAGGGAAACAGATGATTCATATATACAAAGTTTACAATATAAGATTAACCACAAAATCCTACTCACAAAATCTAAACTCTTTAACTCTTTACCTAACGTGAAAAGCAGACGACACTTGCAAAAAAAATTCTTGAATAACTAAATTTTTTCATTTTTTGTCTCAAAAACATAGGTTATGACCCCTCGTTGGAACGAGCTCGACGAGCTCGTTCCAACGAGGGGTCATAACCTATGTTTTTGAGACAAAAAATGAAAATATTTTGAAAATTAATTGGCGATTTTTGAGAATAGCGCTGGCCGTTTTTGGCCGTTACGTTGGGTAAAGGGTTAAATGTGGGTTTTCGGAAACAGACCTGTGATCTTTCTGTGGAAATACGAAAGAAAAGATAGCACATCTATTTTACGATTGTTCTTTCTCAAAAACAGTTTTACTTTCACTAGTGGAAAAGGTTAACCTTAATCCGGATCCGCAAATTGAACTAAACATTAATAAAAGAGAAATAATTTTAGGCGCTACTTCCGAGCATGCCTATCCAAATGTCTGGAATACCTGTCTCCTTATCTACAAAAAGTATATTTACACCTGCAGCCGAAGTAACACCCTCTTTCCCAGATCTAGCAAGAGCTATAAAATCATACACAAATATTGAAATGTATTCTCTATACATGTACACAATCAGCAAGGCTGAGCGTATTTGGGGAAAACGGAGCTATTTGACTGACGCATTCTTTGAATAACTGGAGAACTGCTCTGTATATAAATTATACTGTAAACATTTCATTTTGTTGTAATCTTATATAATGTACTAGATTTCTAGTGATGCCAATAAAACAAAAATTAAAAATAATTAAAAAAATGAAATGAGAAAAACCTGTCATGAATGTAACTGTTAAAATATACTTCAGTTGTTGGTTCTAAATCAGTTAACTTTTGAAAACAATAAAAAAAACGAAGGAAAACCAGATTTTGCATGAGTGGTACTGGGTGTAAGGCGAAAAAAGAATTAACCTCTGTTGGATAATTAGATTGTCTCATGTTTGGATGCAAAACTCCTTTTCCTTACTGAGTATCAAGTGGTAATCTGTTCTACTGTAATCATTCATGTTTGTTATTGTTTGGCCACACTGACCAGTTATAATGATTCTGTATATGTGTAGTGGCTAAGTGTCTTGAGATTCTAAGGATGTCCTTCTGTATCTTTTGTAAAACAGCATGAAGATGATTTACCATTTTCTGAGCCAATTTTAAAATACTTTTCTGGGGTATTAAAATTATTTAGTTGGTAATTGCCACTAGATGGATGTTCACTGAATATTTTGGTTCAACTATTTCAGTGATATTTCTGACGTATTCAGCTGTAGCTGTTTTTTTTTAAATTCGATAATTAAGTCATTTTTTTTCACTTCAAAATCATTTTTTGGTTTCTTCATTTATCATTGATGTGTTAATCAAATAGCCGTGATCCAACAGATATGAAACATCAACATCCGTAAATAATTTTGTTTCAGGGCTCAGCTATTCGTCGCCTCAGTGCTAGGATGTCCTATGCCCCCTATGGGGCATAGGACATTCTAGCACTCAGGCGACGTATTTATACTCCAGTTTTTTTCTAGATTTATGTATTTATATAACTACAGCTTTTATAATATCTCATTTCATGTACAACTAGCGGGTGTTACCCGGCGTTGCACGGGAAAAGATGGTTATATCAGCCGTTTTCGAAATAAAAGGTCAAGGTCAACAATTTCAAGGTCAATGTCACCCCACGCGGGCACCACGATAAAGTCAAAATGATCGATGGGTCAATATACCCGCACATATGAATTTTTAGCCCGATCGGTCCAGCCGTTTTCGAAATAAAAGGTCAAGGTCATCAATTCCAAGGTCAAGGTCACCCCGCACGGGCACGGCATCCATCCCATGTTACTCGCAGAGACAAATTACCCCCGTGTACAAAATTTTTGAGATCGATCAGTCGAGAAACAGAGGAGTTCACTCGGAACAAAGATAGAGATATAGATACAGACATTCGCATTTATATATTAGATTAACATATAACACAGAAGGTTAACCCTTTACCTAACATGAAAAGCAGACGACACTAGCAAAAAAAATTCTAGAATAACTATTTTTTTTTATTTTTTGTCTCAAAAACATAGGTTATGACCCCTCGTTGGAACGAGCTCAATGAGCTCGTTCCAACGAGGGGTCATAACCTATATTTTTGAGACAAAAAATGAAAAAATATTGAAAATTAATTGTCGATTTTTTAGAATAGCGCTGGCCGGTTTTGGCCGTTACGTTGGGTAAAGGGTTAAAACATTCTCTCTTTATTTTTAGATTTCTACTTATTTTATTTTAGCTCAGCACACAGAAGGTTAAAATGTTTCCTTGCTCTTCAGCTTTTTTAGCTCCTCACTTGGTTTCATTGCAGCTTGACATGTTTTTTTTCTAATAAGCATGCAGTGAGTAGTCATTAACTCGTGGTTCATTGGTCAATTATTTGAATCTGCCAAAAAAAGGCTTTGCAGTGATCAAAATGTATTGATTTTCTTGTCGTGATATTGTGACCAGTGCTTTAATTGATTCTGTTAATTCATACTGAAGTTGTTTAAAAACAAATATTAAAAGTACAAGTTAATGTTAAAAGGGGATAATATATGTGAAAAAGTGATTAATATTCTGGGACACTTTCTGGGAGCTGTTAGAACTGGATCTCATGGAACTTCAGGTACAGTGAAAGTTTATTACATAAACATCAGTTTTAGTTTTACAGTCTGTATTGGAGTTAAAGAAATATTCTATTATATATATACAGTGTGTGGAGAGCGTATTTTCACTAAATCACCCACAGAGTGGAGATTCCACCCATGCAATAATTGTAAATTTGCTGTGAAGCATGACAATGACAAGCAAAGTTCCAGCCAATGGACCTCCGGGTTAAGGGCCTATATAAGTAATGGAATTTTTTTTATTTTGAAATTCTCACCTCTCATATTCCTTAAATTCAGATTAAATTTTGTTTTTTGATGGAAATTCGTGGTAACGAGTGATTTGCGCATGTCTGTCGAGCATGGAAACCACCTTCAATAAAAATGCAGACAGTGTTGTCCTTTTCCAAAATGCAGACATGTCGCTATATTCGAAAGTGTTTTGAATGCCTAGCTTTGTTCTTGGATATATGAAGCACATTTGGCCACAAGTTGTTCTGATGAAATATTATTTTATTATCAGTTCTGGTCCGAATACGGTTGCAGACTTCCAGGAACCAGTGGTGCCTACAGTCGACTCTACGAGTTGATTACATATGTATTTCGTGTTCTATGCATCCCAACCTTCATTTTGATGTATAATTTGTGTATATTTAATCCGAATTTAAGGAATATGAGAGGTGAGAATTTCAAAATAAACAAAATTCCATTACTTATATAGGCCCTTAATCCATTTCATACCACCTTACTTAGTAAATATTTTATTCCATGCAGATCCAAAATCCACTGCTGCCCTGAAAACGCCTTCATTAATGTGCAGGAACTCGTCACACTGTGAGAATGAATGTAATATATTGATTATTTCTTTAGCCCATTATGAAAAATAAAATATGCAGTTTGAATAGTTTAAATTGTCCCCTCTGGACAATAGCTCTTTCCATTCGCTCATAATCTGAGGTTTAATCTTGGCCTAATTCACTGTTATTCCACCGTGTGAAAACAAAGTGTTTTCATTAGTAACTGATTAGTGTAGAATGAATGTCAGTGATAGTCTACATGTAATATATCAGACTGAGAGTATAAAAGGTGTAAATAATAATTTTATTCTCTAGTGTCATACTTGCTCAGTAATACATATATATACATGTAATTGCATGACGGCAATTTGACGAAGTTATATACATGTAATGATATACAAGTTACTATAAAGTTCTACATGTTCTGTTTTAGATTAGCGCTATCGCGATTAATCGATTGAACGATTATCGATCGGTCATGCCGAAATCGATTAGTATTTTTCGTTGTTAAAAATTCGGTAAATTTTACTCCGTTTTAGATGTTTAATAATTGAAAAAACAAATTTGATGAAAAAACTATTGTTTCTAAAGCTAAAAGGTCAAGAACGTCGACGTTAAACCACGTGAAGTCGTTAGAAGCATTTGACTTTTCGGTACATTCAAAGCTTTGATGTTCTGAACTTTTGAACCGTCAGAGTAATAATCAAGACCGGTCGTCAGTTGCGAAGTTCGCAACTGACGACCGGTCTTGATTATTACACTGACGGTTCAAAAATTCAAAACATCAAAGCTTTGAATGTTCCTGAAAGAGGATCGTCTTCGTTGTTTATTTGAGGTAGGTCAACTGACTTGAACTTCATTTTTAACGACTTCAAAGGGAAGGAGAGGGGGGCATCTAGGTACGATTAATCGATTATCATTGATTAATTGCGACGATTAATCGATTCCTAAATTTAAAAATCGTGACAGCGCAATTCTAGATGAATAGAGCCCTAGCTTAATAATGTATGCGCTTCATCGGTCAATGTTTTAATTAGCTCATTCTGGTAGAGTTGAGTTCTGTGAGAGAGGTGTTTTCGAATGCTGGACACATGTGAAGCGATGAATAAATTGGTGAAATGTATTGAGCATTGTTTGCTGTGCCTCACTGGAATGAGCTTGTTGAGCTCATTCTGGTGGGGTATAGCAATCAGGGCTCTTTACCATACCCGATATTTTAATTCATATACGTTTATGAATGTTGTGAATATGTCCAGCTTGTACAAGTAACTGTACTACAAATGCTTACTAGGTTTACTTTCAGGGTTCCTAGTTATAGTTTCCAACTTTGTACAATATTGTTTGAAATTCATCATGTAAATACACTTCCACGAAATTATGGAATAAATGAACCCATGTATTTAAACTTTATCCGCCTCCTCCTTATCTGTTCTGGGTGTTGCGATTACAGTATGGGTAATGGATGTTGCTTACAGCAGTTAGACCACTCCGATTGTGACCATTTCAGCGACTGATTCGCGCTCCCGCGTTGTGTCCTCGGGCAAGGCACTTAACCCCGATTGCCTACATGGGGGCACGATGACCCTGTGTGCTAAGGCGTACTGCACGTCTAAGGTGCGCATATCTTCAACCAATCTAACCCTGCCTGTGCCGCGATGCAGAGTTCAGAGTTACGATGTTGGAGAGCTGACAGCTGCTCGTCGTTGCTCGGTGGTTCTCTCCGGGTACTCCGGCTTCCTCCACCCGTAAAACTGGCACCGACATGATATGACCCCTGCTGTTAATGTGTCGTTAAACACTAATAATAATTAAAAAAAAAATAAAAAAAAAAACACCACTCCGATTCAAAACTGGGATATCGAGACTTAACCCTTTGCACTCTGATGTCAAAAATTCCAATATTTCCGACAGCAAATTTTTCCCATAATGCAACTAGGAATTTAACCAATTCAGTCTTGTTTGACAGAGCTCATTGAGCTCTGTCAAACAAGACTGAATTGGTTAAATTATGAAGTGCATTATGGGAAATATTTGTAACTTTAAATTTTGATATTTATACATCAGAGTGCAGAGGGTTAACACGATAAGAACAAAACGATATGCCCTAATTATTTTCACCTATTACTTTAGTTGTCACACTGACTGACTCATATCTTTACAGAGGCATTTTAGTTATTGCAGGCTGTAGAGCTCCAACAGTAACCACAGTATCTCACTAACTTCACTGGTGTCACTTTTTAGTTGAGTATTAAAAAAAAACTCGACTGTTGGTATGACGAGGGTCGGTCGCCGGGCGGACGGTCGAACGGGCGGCTCTTTTTGATTATAACTTAGTTGTTTCTAGATGGATTTTGATAATATTTGGTATGTGACGTGATATGCATGTTCAACACCCGATGACACGAAATAGGGCTTGTCCATGCTTTTTCAGAAGAGTTGTGGTCCTTTGTTAAAATGGACAAATTTTGAGATCGATGGCACGGTAACATCAACACACGTTAACTGATTTGACTGATATTTGGCATATGGGTTTCAAGGAACGATGTCTTGATCTAGTTCGAAAAAGGGTTTGGTCCGATGAACGGCAGTAGAAATTGGGCTACTTGGCCATTCTTAGCCAATTTTGTGCATGATAGCGCGATAACCTAAACAAACATCAAACGATTAGATTTATTTTTGTTATATGGTATTCTAAGAAGATTATCACAATCGAATCCGATATATGATAGCAAAATTATTGGGCTGACTTGGCTACTTTGGGGGAATTTTGTGCTCGATAGCGCGATAACTTGAACAAACGTCGACCAATCCAGTTCATTTTCGTTATGCTGGGTTTCCATGAACATTTTCTTGATGGAGTTCGAAAATGGGCTCGGTCCGATATATACGGCAGCAGAATTATTGGGCTGACTTTGTCATTTTTGCAAATTTTGTGCTTGATAGCACCATAACTTGAACGAATGTTAACCGATTTCATTCTTTTCTTTTTTTTATTATATGGGTTTCCAAGAAAAATGTCTCGACCGAGTTTGAAAATGGGCTCGGTCGGATATATGGCAGCAGAATTATTGGGCTGACTTCGTCGTTTTTTTGCAAATTAGTTATTTAGAAAAGATACTCTGGTGCTTTTAGTTCACAGCCATCGTTGCGTTATCCACGAAAACTGATTCCCGGACAATTGCCCCGCGGACATTTGCCCCGCATTCCTTTTCAAGAAAAACGGATATTTGCCCCGATCGGTGAATTGCCCCGTGGACATTTGCCCTGATCAGCAAATTGCCCCGCGAACATTTGCCCCGATCAGCGAATTGCCCCACGGGTATTTGCCCTGATCAGCGAATTGCTCCCAACCCGGATATTTGATAACAGAAGAATGTAGATCGTTAACCCTTTACCTAACCTGAAAAGCAGACGACAGTTGCAAAAATAATTCTTGAATAACTAATGTTTTTAATTTTTTGTCTCCAAAACATAGGTTATGACCCCTCGTTGGAACGAGCTCGTCGAGCTCGTTCCAACGAGGGGTCATAACCTATGTTTTTGAGACAAAAAATGAAAAAAATATGAAAATTAATTGGTGATTTTTGAGAATAGCGCTGGCCGGTTTTGGCCGTTACGTTAGGTAAAGGGTTAATATAACTTTTATTTCATAAACAAATGAAATGGTTTAACAAAGACTTGATGTTGTTGAATAAAAAAAAGTAACTTCAGTTCAGAAACAGTTAACAGCATCAGTTTTCCGATTTGGGTAAAGTCCTTATGACTGGCAGTGGTTCATGACAGCAGCAAACAATTCATCATAACAGATTTGCTCGTTTGATGGAAGAAATGCATACACACATGTCACAGTTAGGTCATCTTTTTTTGCACGAATCACAAATAGCTGCTTGAAGATCTTACGATAAACACCAAATGTGCCATCGAGAAACCACTCATCTGCATCACATAAGAATTGAAGTCTGTCATTGGTACCAAAAACTAACATTCTCTGGTCGTTAGAACTGCCTTCTTTGTGGTTGTCGTAAAAGAGGAAAGGGAGGTCGTCGACGCCGCCTGTAGTCGTATACTCATCAGGGATAGACTTGAAGGTCTGAGAGTTTTGTGGGCTCATTTGGAGCATTACCACGTTTGTATAGCCTAATCGCACGTTTAACAGTTTCTGTCGACCCAGCAGCCACTCGAATATCAACAGGGTATTGATCTAACTTATCTTTGACTATTTGAACAGTCTTGCCATGATTGCATGATACAGAATCTTTTATGTCCTGACGGTTTTTCATAGCTACTATGGCGATGTGATCTTTTTCATGATTGTGCGCGTTTGAATTCAAAACGTTTGTTTTCTCTATGTCGGTCACAAGGCTGCCACTACACATTGTTCTCTATGTCAGTCACAAGGCTGCCACTACACTTTGTTCTCTATGTCAGTCACAAGGCTGCCACTACACATTGTTCTCTATGTCAGTCACAAGGCTGCCACTACACTTTGTTCTCTATGTCAGTCACAAGGCTGCCACTATACATTGTTCTCTATGTCAGTCACAAGGCTGCCACTACACTTTGTTCTCTGTGTCAGTCACAAGGCTGCCACTACACTTTGTTCTCTATGTCAGTCACAAGGCTGCCACTACACATTGTTCTCTGTCAGTCACAAGGCTGCCACTACACATTGTTCTCTATGTCAGTCACAAGGCTGCCACTACACATTGTTCTCTATGTCAGTCACAAGGCTGCCACTACACATTGTTCTCTATGTCAGTCACAAGGCTGCCACTACACTTTGTTCTCTATGTCAGTCACAAGGCTGCCACTACACTTTGTTCTCTATGTCAGTCACAAGGCTGCCACTACACATTGTTCTCTGTCAGTCACAAGGCTGCCACTACACTTTGTTCTCTATGTCAGTCACAAGGCTGCCACTACACTTTGTTCTCTATGTCAGTCACAAGGCTGCCACTACACATTGTTCTCTATGTCAGTCACAAGGCTGCCATTACACTTTGTTCTCTGTCAGTCACAAGGCTGCCACTACACTTTGTTCTCTATGTCAGTCACAAGGCTGCCACTACACATTGTTCTCTATGTCAGCCACAAGGCTGCCATTACACTTTGTTCTCTATGCCAGTCACAAGGCTGCCACTACACTTTGTTCTCTATGCCAGTCACAAGGCTGCCACTACACTTTGTTCTCTATGTCAGTCACAAGGCTGCCACTACACTTTGTTCTCTATGTCAGTCACAAGGCTGCCACTACACTTTGTTCTCTATGCCAGTCACAAGGCTGCCACTACACTTTGTTCTCTATGTCAGTCACAAGGCTGCCACTACACTTTGTTCTCTATGCCAGTCACAAGGCTGCCACTACACTTTGTTCTCTATGTCAGTCACAAGGCTGCCACTACACTTTGTTCTCTATGTCAGTCACAAGGCTGCCACTACACATTGTTCTCTATGTCAGTCACAAGGCTGCCATTACACTTTGTTCTCTATGTCAGTCACAAGGCTGCCATTACACTTTGTTCTCTATGTCAGTCACAAGGCTGCCACTATACATTGTTCTCTATGTCAGTCACAAGGCTGCCACTACACTTTGTTCTCTATGTCAGTCACAAGGCTGCCACTACACATTGTTCTCTATGTCACTCACAAGGCTGCCATTACACATTGTTCTCTATGTCAGTCACAAGGCTGCCACTACACATTGTTCTCTATGTCACTCACAAGGCTGCCATTACACATTGTTCTCTATGTCAGTCACAAGGCTGCCACTACACTTTGTTCTCTATGTTAGTCACAAGGCTGCCACTACACTTTGTTGTTCTACGAGTAGAACATTCCCAACGTATATTATCTTTGTTTTTTCTTTTTATGGCTTAAGAAAATTGAACTACGCATAGTTTATCACCTCCTCGACTTGAATGAATGAAAGGTTTTAGCACGCCGAAGGCGCGCTGGGACGATGTAGGATTTACACATCCCTTACGACCCGGTTAACCTTATTTTATTTCACTTGGATCACACAGGCCTAGCTTTTCTATTGCCTCAAATGGGGTCTGAGGGGGGTATGCACGCGGTTAGAATTCCCGGCAGTTTACGTTGGAGTGATAGATTGTCAATAATCAATCCCTCAACGCCATTAAGACTATTAGAGAGTGGGCTCTATTCGGTTCCAGCTTGGCGATGGTAGAGGTTTGAGTCCCACCATGGCGGCGAGCCAGAATATAATGTTGTGCGATGGCAAATTTAAGGGAAGAAGAGAAAAGAAAACCAAACAGCAACGCCGGTTTGGTAGCGGCCCCGGTATATGACCATAGTGGTTACAAAAAAGGAGTGGAGAAAGCTCCAACAGTTTAGTTTTGAAAAACCGGGTGTCATCCATCAAGCCTTCTGGGAGATAGGATTCCGTATGTGATTATGAGGAATCTGGTTATCCTTCGGGAATTCCAAATGACCTCCCCCATCCACCCCCACCCTCTCCCAAAAGCCCTTAAAGGGTCTGTTTGCTGGCAAGATTGTTTCAACCCTTGCCTTGGTCTTGTTAGGTTTTCTGCACATCATTGCATGAGGATTGTTTCATTCCCTCATAGTTTATCATTCAATTTGGTCGTGTGTCTGATGAGATAGAGGAGGTAGAAAAGATAGAGAGCTGGAAATTTGAGGAATTCTGTTTTTAATTTACAACTGTTCCGTCCGTGACGACCAGTGACATGTGGATGGGGAAGCCAGCATTTTTTCCCCGAAATTTATATCTCGGGGAGGGGAGACCCGGAAGAAGGTGGAGATTTTCCTCGCTGTTTGCAACTCCCACTGGTAACAGAGGCAAGATTTCATGCGTATCTTGTCACCCGCAGCCAGTTCTGAATTTATGTCACAGAATGCCTGGCTCACCCCATCGCAATGATGTAATCTTTAACCCTTTCGATGGACACGCCTCAGATTATTTAGTTTTCCTATTGAGGACGCGATGCGCGTTGAGTTCTATTATTAATTCGCTGTCTTGAAGTCTATTTAGAGTTTTGCTTTGAAGATCTTTTAAGCGCATTGCCATAGTGTCTATTTGTGCTATCTCGTGAAGGTGTTTTATCGATGTCCACGTGGGCTTGCGCAGAGCCACGCGCAAGGCATGATTTTGGACCCGTTGTAGTTTTTCAATGTTGGTTTTATTCTGGTCACTCGTTATTATGGCCCCATATTCTAGTACTGGGCGTATATATGATTTGTAAAGCTTGAGGAGAACTTCTTTATTGGCTCCCCAATTTTTACCTCTAATCATTTTCAGGAAATTGATGCGTTTAGTGGCTTTGACAGTGACTGAGTTTACGTGATTGTTTAGATTGAGACTGCTATCCAGGGTGAATCCCAGAAACTTTGTCCCATTACCAGCTTCAAGTTTATGGTCGTAAAGCTTAAGCTCAATATTAAGAACAGGTTTTTTCCTTTGCTTTTTATAGAATGCGATTCTTTGTGTTTTCGCGGCATTTAGCTTGATGCGCCACAGAGCGCACCAGTCTTGAAGGTCGCGGATGGTATCCTACAGGCGGTTTTGTATTATGTCTCGAGACTTACTGGCCGTCCACATTCCTTTGTCATCTGAGAATTGAGATAGTTCACCATGGTTCTTCCCTACTTTGTCAATGTCATTCACATATATTAAAAATAGAAGCGGACTAAGGACCGAACCCTGTGGAGTCCCCGCTTCGAGTTTTACCTCGTCTGACATTGACCCTCACTTTGATTTTTCGATCAGATAAAAATGATGATATGATCCATAGAATTTTGATAGGTAGCCCCCATTTTAGCTAGTCTGTATCTCATGCCATTGTGCCAGACAGAGTCAAACGCCTTTTCTACGTCGAGTAATAGCGCGGTTCCTATTTCATTTTGACAGAACGTCTCCTCGACTTGTACGAAAGAGTTCCATTTTAAATGTAATATGCTAGTGACTGTCACACATACACTTTTATAACCAACCTAGAGCGAAGCCAACTTGTATATTTAGTGATCACCCTTTTCAGAACATAGTTTGGGGTTTTCACAAAACCGTTTGCCGGAATTTTGTCGGCATAAGGCTTGCTTCTCAACCCAATTTACTTTGTGTTTTCACTAAACCGTTTACCGGAATATTGTCAGCATAAGGCTTGCTTCTGAACCAAATATTTTTTGTGTTTTCATAAAATCGTTTGTCGGCATATTATCAGCAATTCATAGAATCGTTTGTCGGCATGTTGTCAGCATTAATTCATGATTCATTTGGGGCATATGTCAGCTTCGGTATCGGGGCAAATATTCGCGTCTCATAACTCTCATTTAATAAATCGGGGCAAACGTCCGGGTGCCAAAAATGAAATCAGGGCAAACGTCCGGATGCCAAAAATGAAATCGGGGCAAACGTCCGCATGCCGAAAATGAAATCGGGGCAGATGTCCGCTTTGGTATCGGGGCAAATGTCCTCGGTGCAATTATCCGTATCCCACGAAAACTCGACCCTGCATCGGCGATGCGAACCTTTGTTCTTTTTTGAAGTGGTAATCAGATATAAGTACCAGACATGAACACACAATTTCCTAAAAGTGTTGGAATGTGTGACCATACACAGGTTCTTACTTTACACTCATATATACCGGCACGTGCTCATATTCTCGATGATTCCTTGTGATTGAGAATTCGATTTATATTTACTTTTATTTTTATTTTCATTCGTTTTTCTTCCCCCAAAACAAATCCTATTCCCACTCCAACTCGCCGAAAATGGTATCCGATTCCCAACATCGTATTCCACTCTCAGTGATGACGAACTTCTTTATATCAATAACAATGGGCTGTTTTGGGGAAAACAAATAAAAAGAAAATAAAATTAATACAAAAGTTCTCTACTTGGATTCGAGTACGATTGTGTCCTCTCTGTCAACGCCTCGTGAAATAATCCTCCGTGTGCCCCACTCGAGGATCAAAATCGTACCCGAATCCGAGCAGTGAACTCTTGTCTATAAATTATCCCATGGTGAAGTGACTTCCCCAAAGTATCCCATATTCCTGTTTATTCCTATCTTTTCTGTTGCATTAACCATTTGCCCAACAGATCGGCCGCATCCGCCCGCGTAATATACAAACTGAGAAATTATTTATTTATTTGTGTTTAAGGTCACATACTTATGCACAATGGCTAATCATGACCGTGACAGTTTTACGGGTGGAGGAAGTCGGAGTACTTGGAGAGAACCGCCGAGCAACGACGAGCAGCTGCCAGCTCCCTAACATCGTAACTACACACTGCAACACAGGCAGGGTTAGATTGGTTGAAGACATGCGCACTATCGGCGTACAGTACGCCTTAGTACACGGCGTCATCGTGCCCCCATGAGGACAATCGGGGTTAAGTGCCTTGCCCAAGGACACAACGCGGAGTCCGAATCGATCGCTCAGACGGTCACCCATTCGAGGACTAACCGGGCTCGACGTTGCTGAACTTCGGTGATCTGACGAGAACCGGTTGCCGTAATGCCACCGCGCCCCCAATTGAGAAATTGAAAATATACATTTTAAAAAAAAATACAACAAAGCCATATCATGTGACTCCTCATTGGAACGAGCTCGTCGAGCTCATTCCAATGAGAGGTCATATGATATGGTTTTGTCGAAAAATTTTGAAAAAAACAATTAAAATAATAAATTTTGATATCCTATGCGTTGAGTAAACGTAAAGGGTTAAACGATATTCTCTATAATGAAGTCTGTGCAGTAATTTGTTTCCTTCTGCAAAACATGGTAAAAATACTGTGGTTATTATCGAAGTTCGATGAGATTGCAAAATGGGGTCAATGTCACAAGTATGAATGTGACGTGAAGACATAAAACCCAAAGAAATCGCCACATGCATGCACCCCCCCCCCCCAAAAAAAAAAAAAAAAAAAAAAAAAAAAAAAACTGTTCTGCATATTTTGCAGTGGTCTAGTTGTTTGGGCGTTGGACTACTGATTGACAGGCGGTGTTGCCGAGGGTTCGACTCCCATCAAGGAACCAACATTCTAAATTCTTCTAAAATATGATTGTGTCCTTTGAAAAACACCCTCCCCACTACCTCAACACTATTTTCAGTGAAATTCAAACAGAGTTTACATCAATTTATACCATGATTACCTATTCTACAATATATGAAAAGCCTATGACATAAATTTTAGCTTTACACAGCAACCGTGGTGAACATGACAGCAATGGGATTTCAGTAGTTAAAATTTACACCTACAGTGTAACTACATCCAAGTTGACCTTTAGTGACGTCGACCTGAATGCGAACTTGTCTAAATATATCGCACGTCGCCTCGCGAAGAGTGAAATGAAAGTGGCAATTATTTACGTTTTGAAATGAGTTTACCCCATAAGACACAACAATTAACAAACATGCATTGTCTCATGTTAATAAAGCATACATAACTCGAAATAGTGTGTTATTATGTTATTAAAATTAAAAAGGCCCTGTTTCTGTTTCTTTTTCTATTTCGTTTCGGTTATAAAATTGACAGCGGAAGTACCGTCCACCGATGCTCATGTAAACAAAAACAGATTCGCACTATGGAGTCTGCTGCTCAATAAAATCGAGAAAAAATAATAGCGTCTCGAAATAATCTGACGATCGTGGTATAAATAAAATATACCCATAGTAGCTTGGTGTACCAAATGTTCACCACTCGTGGTTAAGTGGTGTTAACCGCGTGCCAAAGGCTCAAGCTACTATGGGTACATTCTATATATAATACCCGCGTGAACCCCGGGAAGTGAAGCCGTGCCTGTTCACTGCGATAAACAAGCTCTGTTTTACTGGTAAAATAGGACGCAGTCACTAATGCTTAGGAGGTGATAACCCTCCCAAAATTGGGCAACATGGTTTATTAACGCTCACCCCTGGTCTTGAGTTGATACTCATGTTGTGGTCATGATTAGCCATTGTGCAAAAATTAATAATAATAATAAATAATAATAATAATAATAATAATAATAATAATAATAATAAATCTTCGGCCTTCCGCTGTTTTGTCGCGGTTCTCTAACGAGGAGGCCAACATTAACCCAGATCCACGCCGAGGTACCCCCTCCCCCCCCCCCCCCACCACTCTCGCTCCTAATATCCCAGTATTCAGTCAAAAACTGTTTTATAATTCCCCTCCACTGGCGCCTTATTGATCTCCCCAACTATAACATTGACGTTTTTACCCATATCATTCTTCATCCACTTATCCTTCACATTTTCATCCCATTTTTCCATTAGTTTCCCAAGGTGTCTTGTTCTAATAGGCAAATATTTAGCGCATTCTAAAATTAAATCTTCCTGGGTCTCTATTACACCTAAGTTACACATTTTGCACACTCTTTCTTCGCCTTTCCCGATTCTCTCCCTCAACTCCAGTGACTTGGATCTCAATTTGAACAACAATGATCCCCCCCCCCTCTCCTCCCCCCCCCCCAAAAAAAACGATCCATCCAGGTACTCCTCAAAAGCTAGTGCATCCTTTTCATATAACCCGTCTAAAGAACTCTTTGTCCTAATTCCAGCTCGCCAGTTTCTATTACAATCTTCAAAGGATATACTGTTTATTTATGCTATAAATATTTATTCTTTATTACATGCCCATGCAGTCTCTCTTATGCAATACGGCGTGCAATACGGCTCTGCAATACGGAATTCCGTATTGCACACCAACTTGTTCCAACCGGGACTTTTTTATGCAATGCGACTGCATAAAGTGCATGGTGTTTACCACCGTTGATAGAAAAGAAAATTAGGTCAGTAGGTGCTTGAGTCATGTAATAAATACAAAACCACATGTATGTTTCAATGAGTCGTTTTGTATTCAATTCGTCAGATGTGCGTAGAAAGAAAACGTCTCGACCTTCGGTCTCGACGTTTTCTTCCTACGCACATCTGACTCATTGAATACAAAACGACTCATTGAAACATACATGTAGTTTTGTCTATATATCTGAAGTAAAGGATTAAGCTTTCCCTTATAAAGCTTCTCCCCGTCTGCAGTCACCCTTCTGGATCTTCAGTCTCTATAGAGTAGTTGTCCATTAGCTCCCTCGTCTGCTTTTTCCATCCTGTCTGAATGTTATAGTTCCATACATGGTTGAATGTCGTTTTACACCATCTGCTGTTTGAGAGAGTTACTAAGTAATTTAGGTAGCATAATTATCCCATATCTATTGTATTTTTAACCCTTTATCCAACGCAGACGATGCGGAATCGGAAATTCGATCGCATTTGCGCAGAGGGGGTTGATAACCTGCTCTGTGCGAATGCGATCGAGTTTGATAACCGCCTCTGCGTGAATGAGATCGAGATTCCGATTCCGCATCGATGAAAAGGTCTATTCGTTTCTGCGCCATTACCGGGTTATTGTTTTTACTGTTTTATATTTATACAAAAACATGGCCGATTTCGAAATTTCCGTTGACGCTTCGCGGGTATTGAAATGACGATAATTAAAGGATAAAACATAGTTTGGATCAATAAACTCTGCCTAATTGTAAGGAAATACGTGTACTATCGATTGCAGCCGGTAATAAGGGTGAAAGCTTGATATATATTCCTATTTTCGAGTTTTGAGTTCCCATAAAAACTTGATGGGAGCTTTTTCTATAGGATTGAATGGGAAGAATCTGAACGCAGAGGGGTAGCCACGACGTTCAGATCGCTGAACTACTACACCACGTGCTTGGGAGGTGGAAGGAGCTAGGGAGAGGCTTTCTGTGCTGAAATTCTGCGTCAATGTTAAGTAAGGAAATCAGCTCAATGAGTTATATTTGCTGTCCTTTTTTTCGAGTGAGGCGGTGAAGTGTGGGGAGGGGAGGGCTGGGTGCTGAAATTCTGTGTCACTAAATTTAGTAAGGAAATCAGAACAGTGAGCTGGATTTAATGTCAATTTTTTACGAGTGTGTGGGGGTGGGGGTGGGTGCTGAAATTCCGTGTCACTAACTTTTAATGAGGAAATGAGCTCAGTGAGCTAGATTTAATGTCCATTTTTTACTAGTGGGGGCGATGGATGTGGGGGGGGGGGGGGCGGGGAGCTGGGTGCTTACATTATGTTTCACTAAATTTTAGTAAGGAAATCAGCGTTAGATTTAATGTCCATTTTTTACGAGTGGGGGATGGGGGGGGGGGGGGTGCTGTGCCTAAATTATGTGTCACTAAATTTTAGTAAGGAAATCTGCTCAATGAGCTATTTTTAATGTCCATTTTTTACGAGTAGGGGCGATGGCGGTGGGGGGCGTTCGGTGATGAAATTATGTCTCACTAAATTTTAGTAAGGAAGTCAGCTCAATGAGCTAGATTTAATTCCCCTTTTTACGATTTTATGAGGTGTTGTTTTGAAAGCTACATTTGTTGTTGGGTTAACAGAACGAAAGGATTTGGAAATAAATCCGCCATGCACCTCATGGTATATGAGTCCGTGGGCGAATCCATCTGATGAACCAAAGGTGGAGAAGGGTGGCACAAACGAAGAAGGGTACTATTACATACTGATATTCCCCATTTGATCCCTGTTCACGGGGCAACGAAACCGGGGAAAATGACAAACGTCCCCAAATCCCCCTTGTCACGTGAATCTGGTGAAACGAAAGGCGGTGTCCATCGTCATAGCAGACGGCAAGTTCACTGTCATATTGATAGTGTATAGCATGTATGAATTGGACCTCAGCACCCGAAGCTTTGCTGGTGCAAGCAGTGATAAATTCCCATAGAAACCGGAGTTTTTACCGGTGAATATTTGCGGATGTGTAGTAGTATGCAGTGTGGTTTTCACTCCCATTGGAAGGGCTCAAGGGGGAGCTCTTATGTGGCGTTATGACCCAGTTACGCCATGTTTTGTTATGGTAGCCCGCGTGAGCGACCATAGTGTGACGTCATCCCGATAGTGATACGTGATTTCAGTGCGCATGCACAGCGCGTGTTGTTAGCGTGATAGTGATTCCGTCGTCCATTTTGTATACTGGAGGTCGCCATCTTGGTTTCTATGGTAGCACGTGGTTGCTACGTGATCCCAAGCCCTCTAATAGGACAGGGGTATGATCGGAGAGTGTGTTCAATTCAACGGAAGTAATCTAATTACGCAAATAGACCCGACATTCTCCCCAAATCCCCAACAAACTGTATAAAATCTCCGAAACGGACATGGCGAAGCCCCACATTGGGCTTATAATGGTTGCACGTAGTGCTGTAAGACGCGTTCTATTAAACAGGAGTAGTTTTCTGGTTCAGATGTTTCTCAAATCCTCGATTAAAATTACAAACAACCCGAGAATTGTTTTACTAGTTCGGATTTCCCGGACTCCGTTGCTTTTGCCTGTCCTGATCTATTCTATAGCTTATTTCCTCCATTCTTTGGCTTGTCCTGTCTATTTTATGACACCCCGGCCTCGCTATAATATATATTCTAACTTCTCTAATTGTGTTTGTGTGCTTGTGTACAATGTGTACAGATCGCATGTAGCACATAGCCACACGCTGAATGTGTCGATATGTAACTTCTGTGCTAGCGCACAATGTGCGAACAACACAGGAACATACGGGTATTTCAGAATACCTATGGCATGGTAATGTATTATCTGAGGATATATTTTGAGGATATCTTTTGATGATATATTTTAAGGATACCTGTTGATGATACCTTTTGGAGAATACCTTTTACAGGATATTTATCTGAAGATAGTTATGGCACCTAACCGTATTCAGCTCCTGGCTTCCAAACCACCCACATCCTTCATAATTTCAAGGTCACCACTGCTGTCTTGTCCATAGTTACCACCATCTGTCCTTTGATCAGCATGTATTCTGTTCGCCTCCAGAATGGTGTTGTACATCCTTGCAGTCTGGTGCCATTACAGCCTTGTATCATTACTATTGGCTTCCTCTATTCTGCTGTGCGCTAGTGTCTCAATCGTTACTAACGTATGATACTACAGCTCTCAGTCCTCTACTGCCGCTACACGTTACAATTCATACCACTATCAAAATTGTCTTCCACTACTGTTCGCTCAAACGACTCGAGTTTTATCAAACAAATGAGCTATCGAGTATTTGCTGAAAGAACCTTTCTATGACCTAAAAGGGATTCTGTAAGTGGGGTGCCGAGAAATGGGGGTTGATGATTTCATCGAATGAGCTAAAGAACCATGAGAGTAATTGCTCCATGAGCAAATGCTATTGGAACTCAAATTTCAGAGAAAAAATAAGCTATAGAGCAATTGCTCGTAATTGCTCAATAAGTAAATACTCTTGCGACTCTTCTACTCATTTCGGCAAAAGGGCTGAAAAGGGATTTCGTAAAAGGGATTCCGTATGTAGGATTCCAAGATCCCGGTAGTCTTACCATCGGCTTTCATCTTGTCTTCCACTATCTGTTCTATGATTTGCCTCATTATAGTCAGCCATAACTAGAGTCTTCTAGAACCCTTACAGCTTTATACCATTAACCCTTTACCTAACATGAAAAGAAGACGACACTTGCAAAAAAATTCTTGAATAACTAATTTTTTTCATTTTTTGTCTCAAAAACATAGGTTATGGCCCCTCGTTGGAACGAGCTCGACGAGCTCGTTCCAACGAGGGGTCATAACCTATGTTTTTGAGACAAAAAATGAAAGAAATAATGAAAATTAATTGGCGATTTTTGAGAATAGCGCTGGCCGGTTTTGGCCGTTACGTTAGGTAAAGGGTTAATAATGACTTGTAGCACTATTTCATACTTTCTAGCTATGCTTGACTCTATTTTGACTCTGCGGACGGTTGGGTCTTTAACAGGGAGCGCGGTGGCTCAGTGGTCGACTGTTGGACTTCTATGCTAGAGGTCCCGAGTTCGATCCCCGTCCGGGACGACCCGCGTTGTGTCTTTGGACAAGGCACTTTATCCCGGTTGCCTACATGGGGGCACGATGACGCCGTGTACTAAGGCGTACTGCACGTCGATGGTGCACATGTCTTCAACCGCTGTAACCCTGTTTGATCGGAGCTTGAACAGAGTTAGAATGTTGGGGAGCTGACAGTTGCTCGTCGATGCTCGGTGGTTCTCTCTGGGTACTCCGGCTTCCTCCACCCGTAAAACTGTCACGGTCACGATTAGCCATTGTGCATAAGTATGTGACCTTAAACACCAATAAATAAATAAATAAATAATAGGTCTTTAACAGGCGCACCAGATTGCTCCATTCATCTTTGCATGTATGAGCCTTTATACAATGCCTAGACCCAGTGCAAGTTAGGGTACCTTACATTGTGTCACAAAGTACAGTACATAGGGACATACGATGAAAAGGGGGTTCTAGAAGTATAATCGGATACTAGAAAGGGATAGCAAGGAACGTGGGGCTGGTAGTTGATGGAATGTGTTTGTGTGCAACTGCACAAGGTGTCACAATGTGTAATCGCATGCATCTCACGGGCACATGCCGGATGGGCCAATATGTGCTATTGCACAATGTATTTATTTATTGGCGTTTAACCCTTTACCCAACGTAACGGCCAAATCCGGCCAGCGCTATTCTCAAAAATCGCCAATTAATTTTCATGATTTTTTCATTTTTTGTCTCAAAAACATAGGTTATGACCCCTCATAGGAACGAGCTCATCGAGCTCGTTCCAATGAGGGGTCATAACCTATGTTTTGGAGACAAAAAATTAAAAAAAATAGTTGTTCAAGAATTTTTTTTGCAAGTGTCGTCTGCTTTTCATATTAGGTAAAGGGTTAACGCCACATCATTGCACAGTGTGCGCACAAAGCATGCAGCACATTGGTACGCACGACGAAAATGGCATTCTGTAAAAATATTGTCAGCCTCCGTCAAGTCTCAGTCAAGTCTCCGTCAGTCTTCATCAAATCTCCGTCAGTCTCCGCCAGTCTCCATCAAGTTTCTATCAAGTCTCCGTCAGTCTCCGTCAAGTTTCCATCAGTCTCCATTCCAGTTAATCTCAACGTTCTTCCAGTTACACTCTCCTTCATTCGTAAAGTTTGTCAGTCTCCGTCAAGTCTCCTTCGGTCTCCGTCAAGTCTCCATCTGTCTCCGTCAAGTCTCGCCAGTCTCCATTCAAGTTAATCTCAACTTTCTTCCTAGATATTGCAGTCTTCTCCATTCGTAAAGATTGTCAGTCTCCGTCAGTCTCCACTCGAGTTTTGTTTGCAATGGCGGCTCGTCTGTCCGGCCATCACGTTCACGCACTCAGATATAATAATGGACGTTAGTACATTGGACACGGTGAAAGATTAATTTAAACAGAACCGAGAAAGCACAATGCTGTACATGCCGTGTTTCTCCCCGCCTTTATCTTCCTTATTGTGACGGAGCGCCCACAACTCAATCACTCTTTTTTCGAGGGATGAACGATTGAGAGCCCAAACTCAAACATTCTCTTTACGATGGATGATAGACTGAAAGGCTGAAAGCCCTAACTCACACCATTTTTATGACGGATTGAACGACGCAGAGACCTAACCCAAGCACTCTCTTTACGACAGTTGAATAATGAAGAGCCCCAACTCAAACACTCTCTTCACAGCCGATGGACGACGGAAAGCCCAGCTCAAACACTCTCTCTTTACGGTGGATGAACGATGGAGAGTCATAACTCAAACACTCTCTTTATGACAGATGAACGATGGAGAGCTCCAACCCAAACACTCTCCTTATGGCGGATGAACGACGGTGAGCCCCATCTCAAACACTCTCTTTACGACGGATGAATGACAGAGTGCCGTAACTCAAACACTCTTTTTACGATGGATGAACGATGGACACATTCATTTCACAGTGGATGAACCACAGAGAGCCCCAACGCAAAACACTCTCTTTATGACGGATGAACGATGGAGAGACCCATCTCAAACATTCCCTTCACGACGGATGAACGATGGAGAGCCCCAACTCAAACACTCTCATTACAATGGATGAATGGCGGAGAGCCTTAACTAAAATACTCTTTGCGACGGATGGACGATGGACAGCCCCAACTCAAACACTCTCCTTACGACGGCTGAATGACGGAGAGTCCCAACTCAGCATTCTCTTCACAATGGATGAACGACAGATAGCCCCAACTCAAACATTCTCTTTACGACAGACAAACGACGGAGAGCCCCAAACTCACACACTCTCTTTTCGATGGATGGACGACAGAGAGCCCTAACTCAAACACTCTCTTTACAGCGGATGGACGACGTAAAGCCCCAACTCAAACACTCTCTTTACGCCAGATAAATGAAGGGGAGCCCTAACTCAAACACTCTGTTTACGACGGATGAACGATGAAAAACCCTAACTCAAACACTCTCTTTATGACAGATGAACGACGGAAGGCCCCAACTCAAACACCCTCTCTACGGCGGATGAACGACGGAGAGTCCCAACTCAAACACTCTCTTTATGACGGATGAACGACAGACAACCCTAACTCAAACACTCTCTTTACGATAGATGATCGACGGAGAGCCCTAACTCAAACGGTAACAGGACGAAACGGCCCACGGACGAAACGGCCCAGTTTGATCTTGGTCAAAACGACCCAGATTGATCTTGGTCAAAACGAGCCAGATTCAAGTTGATCTTGGTCAAAACGTCCCAGATTTTGAGACGGAGCGGCCCACATTTCGAGACAGAGCGGCCCACATTTTTGGACAGAACGGCCCTCATTGAAAAAATTATTTGTTACTTCTTTTGCCCCCATTATTTTTTTTCGCATAAATTCATTTGGATTTACAAAAATGAATTCACCGAAGTTAAGCAACGCCGAGCACTGTTAATCACTGGATGGGTGACCACCTGAGCGATCAATTCGGACGCCCGCGTTGTGTCTTTGGGCAAGGCACTTAGCCCCGATTGTCCACATGTGGGCACGATGACGCCATGTAGTAACTACTAACAGGGGCGGATCCACGGGGGGTGCTCTGGGTGCTCGAGCACCCCCCCCCCCCCACACACACACACGCCTACTCACTACTCACAGTCATCCAAGAAAACTTGAATTTGCAGACATTCTGAAAGAGTGAGAACTTCATCCCAATCACAAGGGTTACTGTAATAATAAGCATACGCGATTACTGTATTTCCGATCCAGCCTCCAATAATCTATCTTGAAGATTTAATTTCAATAAAATGTAATTGTTATAAGAATGTGCCTGGAATTTAACCAGTTACCAATCACAGATTTCCCCAAAATTTGAATTTCTTAAAAAAAAAATTTAAAATATGCCAATATCCATACAAATATGGATGGCATTTGAATCAGTTGACGAGCTGATTCCAGTGTGATCCATATATTTACGGTCTTATGGACAAAGTTTCCACGTATATCAGCTCTGTTCGTAAATATATCTTTGTTCAGCTGAATCAGTGATGCTATAGTGACGTTCGCCTTCAGCAATAGTTTTACACTATGACAGATAATTGAATGGGACAATTTAATATTTAACAAAGAGCATTTAACATTGGTGAATGATTCACCAATGTTAAATGCTCTTTGTTAAATATTAAATTGTCGCAACAGTTGAACTTGCTGGATAATGCCTACAGGCATTCTCTAGTAAACTGAAACAATTTAATGTTACAGAGCAACAGGACATCTAGTATCCAGACTTATTTATTCGATAACATGAATTAAATAATTAAGCTACTTACCAGTTAAAGATCAGTTGATGGAACAATGTATTTACACAGTGTACAAGTTTGTGCGTTCACATAGCACGGTAGAAGCGCACAAACTGAGACAGGACTTGGGTGTTTCAGAAGCGGATCCAGGATTTTGAAATAGAGGGACGTCGCCCTCTATACTTATATGGTCACAAACTGTTGTTATGCAAGTGTGCACATACTATTAATTTATAGTACGCACTGGCTTCAATTATTTTATTAGAAATGACTGGGGCGTGCCTTTGCCTTTTGCACGCTCCAGTCAATTCTAACAAAATAATTTTCAACGACATATACTTTTTATATCTGATTAATAGACGGGGACGCACGAGGCGTGCGCCCCTCTATTTTCTCAGAAATGATTTCTGAGAAAATAGAGGGGCGCACGCTATGTGCGCCCCCGTCTAAATCTGCCTTTGGGGTGTTTAACATTTAAATAGTATAATCATCTCAAAGTTGACCAAAAGAAATGTGACCCCCCCCACCCCCTCGGCCACTCACCCAGTGGCACCCACCCATCCACACATTCACCCACCTACACACACTCATACTTCTTGGAACTTCTGTCGCCCCTGCGTACAACAGGTATGTCATGGTGAAAATTATTATGTTTCTTCCAGGCAATCCCCGCATTTCAGTTAATTTGATGCAAAATTCAGGGGTGATTATATTTGCTTCTTGGTAGGTAACAATTTCGAATGATTATTTTGTTTTTCATTGGGCAGTGTCAGTACCATAATTGTTTTTACCAAATTTCAAGCCAAATCGGTAGAAAATAGGTTTAAGAGAAAAGACAAATATATGACCAGGATACGTCTCAGATAGCATCTGATGGGTTCCTAATTCAAAATTTTTTTCTGGGGGAGGACCCCCAGACCCCCCGCTAATTGCTTCGCGCCTTCGGCGCTCGCAGGGACGGCGCAGAGCGCCGTCACGCTGCGCGCCTTCGGCGCTTGCCGGCCAACAATAGCACCCCCCTTATAAAATCCTGGATCCGCCCCTGACTAAGGCGTACTGCACGTCGATGGTACGCAGGTCTTCAACCAATCTAACCCTGCCTGTGCTGCAGTGCGGAGTTACGATGTTGGGGAGCTGGCAGCTGCTCGTCGTTACTCGGTGGTTATCTCCGGGTACTCCGGGTTCCTCCACCCGTAAAACTGTCACGGTCATGATCAGCCATTGTGCTTAAGTGTATGACCTTAAAACACCAATAAATAAATAAATAAATAAATAAATAAATAAATAAATAAATAAATAAATAAATACATTTATTTATTTATTTATTTATTTATTTATTTATTTATTTATTTATTTATTTATTTATTTGTGTTTTAAGGTCATATACTTATGCAGAATGGCTGATCAAATATAAACGAAAAATTCAATTAATTTCTGGTCATCCGATATAATCGCGAAAAAAAGAGAACTTGTAAGTGAGGGATTCAACAGTAAGCTTGGAGCTTTTGTGAGTCGTCTGAAGTCTATTATTCCATCACTCTACGTCGTTGTTTGTTTTGATGGACCGCCCATAAACACACCACTCCTGCACTGGCCATACTGTACTACCTATCCACATACGTTTCACATATTCAAAAAATCTCTCAATTTCATCTGCCTCTGGGTCTACTTTTGGGTCGTAACTCTTCAAACGCGGGTCTGATGTCATCCACGGGTAACATGGACAAAGCAAAAGCTTTTCTAAAAAATGTATATACATTGTCTCCGGCATAATAGACACTCCGCAAACCAGTCTCATGAACCTTTTTCCACAATGCCTGCCCAAAACGAAACTCACACCCCTGTACTGTTGGCTCATCAAACTTGACCTCAATCCTTGCCCTAACCCAAATTCCAAATCAGCAACAAATGTGTTCGCTTCAATTGACGGCAAATGATCAAGTATCGAAAAATTTTAATTAAAATGTTTAATTCACCCCCTCCATCCTTTTGCAAATGTAACATTATAAAAAAAGTAAATAATATATAGAAACAGGACTAACAAATTTCAGCTCATGGACCAACATCAAATCAATTAAATACTCGAAGCACAATAAGCTTTAACAGTAACAAAGCAGTTAATCTACTTCATTTCCGATAATTGTAATTGACTCAGAATGATTGTAATGAAAACACAAGTCGAAAAATGATAATTGTTGACCATTGTTTTGTACACCTGATTACATGCTAAAGTAGATGAAATGGTTTCGCGCGTCATCTTTTCTTTCCTGCAGAAAATAGTTTAATGGGAAATGCACAGGCATATATGCATATATAAAAACAAGAAAATAACTGAAAAAATGACAAAAAATAAACAAATAAGTGTCAAAAAGTTGAAGGGAAATAATTTATTTGGGACGCCATTCGGCCTTGAAAGCTGCGCTTTTCGTCCCAAAACGAGGCCGAATAGCACACAAAAATTGTTAGGGCCGAATCGCGCGAGGCCGAAAAGCAATGAAGCCTTTAGGGGATTTTTTAGCATCATGTCCAGGCGCGTCAAAGGAGGAAAAGGGTCGGGTACTCGGCAGATGTCCGGGATTATGGTGTTCTTGGGAGCTGTGGCTCGTCTTTTTCATGTTTTTTTGTCTAAACCCTCGGGTGAGGACCAGTGTGAGAGGGGTCCTCTCAGCAAAGGTGCTACCTCTCCCCGAGGGTGCAGTGACCTGATTACAGATTAGTTAAATACCTTTTTATAATCCCTTATTTCTTAAGTCGCCGACGTTACCCACAAAACACTAGATTACAGTACCTGTCGAAATCAGTTGTGGGATGACCACAAGAATATGTTAAAGTCATAAGTGACCATCAATCAACTTCATTATAATAATAATCAACTTCAGTACCGCCATAAGTACTCTTGTAAAAAAAATAATGGGGGCATAAAAATATTTTTGGAATAAATGAGATTTTTTAATGAGGGCCATTCTGTCCAAGAATGTGGGCCGTTCTATCTCGAAATCTGGGCCATTCCGTCTCAAAATCTGGGCCGTTCTGACCAAAATCAATCTGTGCCGTTTCGTCCATAGGCCGTTTCGTCCAGTATTCACTCAAACACTCTCTTTACGATGGATGAACGACGGAGAGCCCTTACTCAAACACTCTCTTTACGATTGATGAACGACGGGGAGCCCTAACTCAAACACTTTCTTTATGACTCTTGAACGACGGAGAGCCCTAACTCAGACATTTTCTTTATACGATGGATGAACGACAGAGAGCCCTAACTCAAACACTCTCTTTATGACGGATGAACGACGGAGGAAGAATGAACAGTAGAACCCACAATAACTTTCAGTCAAATGAGCAAATGAAAGGAATGTTATTGGCGAAAAATTTCAATGTGCATTTTCATGTGTGTCTTTAGGGAAAATTTGTTCTTTAACACAAACGATTAGCTAGCATTAATTACTAAATTACATGAACATAGTAATGCATGGGGTTCTACCATCTCAGGGAGCAGGTGGAAGGTTTGGGAGGGAGAGATAAATGGGTAGTGATTGATAAAGGAGAGATAGACATTCTCCGTTTAAATTTAGTTCAATATTTCGTTTAAAACTAGGATCAGTCAATAGATTTCAGTATTTTACCAGTTAAGTTTTCAAACAATGAACGATCGTCGGAAACGCTCTGAGATCTCAATTTCTGAACTTCCGTGGCATTGTCCAGTAGTTTTTAAACACTGTTAAGCCATGCTATTAGTTCCGTGTTGTTTCAGCAGGGTGTGCGGGACTGTACTACCCTTCTGAGATTTGAATTTCCTCAGGCTGAAGCCGAAGCCTGAAGACGAAGGAAATACAAATCTCAGAAGGGTAGTACAGTCCCGTACACCCCCCTGAAGCCGAAGGAAATGCAAATCTCGGAAGGGTAGTACAGTCCCGTACACCCTGCTGAAACACCGTGTGATGAATTTATTACCCAGCCCCATTCAGTGTGTCAAGTTTCGCTTTGTTATATAACCCCCAAACGGTACCCCAATGACGAAAACCTTGATAAAAGTAATAATTAGAGAAACTGAAAGGAACATATCTTTCTTTATTATTGAAAAAAGGACGATTTGGAGTTATTTCCCTTTGATTGAGCTCAAATGTTTGGGAGACTTCAATTCAAGGGCATTGGGAAATGACGCATCGTTATGGGACACAAGCTGATTTTATAAGTAATTTATTCGATACAGTGGTTCGTTGTGTGTCTTGGAAAATCGGCGACATTATATTCAATTTTGTACAAGTACTTTAACCCTTTACCTAACCTGAAAAGCAGACGACACTTGCAAAAATAATTCTTGAATAACTAATTTTTTTCATTTTTTGTCTCAAAAACATAGGTTATGACCCCTCGTTGGAACGAGCTCGACGAGCTCGTTCCAACGAGGGGTCATAACCTATGTTTTTGAGACAAAAAATGAAAAAAAATAATGAAAATTAATTGGCGACTTTTGAGAATAGCGCTGGCCGGTTTTGGCCGTTGCGTTAGATAAAGGGTTAATAAGTTTTTCGAAACCACAACGGATCAGTAGTGTAGAAACACCACAACAGAATCCCTCCTCTCGACAGTAATAAAATAATATTGTTCCCACTTTCTTTGTGAGTCTGAATATTTATTATTATTGACAAAAATGTGTGAGGTGATGGCGAGATGGAAATTGGCGAAGGGTACCAGGAAATGTCTACACCTGTAGGCTGCTACTACTGTGAAAATATCAGCAAGAGCGTGGTAGTAGGCTAGGTACTACTGTGAAAATAACAGAAAGGGCGGTAGTAGTAGGCTACTACTTCTGTGAAAATATCAGACAGTGCAGTAGAAGTAGGCTACTACTGTGAAAATATCAGCTGGAGCCATGGTAGTAGGCTAGTACTCCTGTGAAAATGCCCGTAAGAGCCGTGGTAGTAGGCTAGTACTGCTGTGAAAATATCAGCAAGGGCGATGGTACCAGAATTACAGCTACTGCGAAAAGTAACAGCAGGACTACTAGGTTACTACAGTGATATTATCAAAATATCAGTAAGAGCGGTGGTAGTAGGCTACTACTGCTGTGAAAATATCAACAAGAACGGTTATAGTAGGCTAGAACTGCCGTGAATATATCAGGAAGGGCAGTGGTAGTAAGCAATAAATGCAAGAGTGGTGGGGTAGGCTACTAATACTGTGAAAATAATTGCAAGAGCGGTTATAGTGGGCTACTAATACTGTGAAAATAATTGCAAGAGCGGTTATAGTGGGCTACTACTACTGTGAAAATATGAGCAAGAGCGGTTATAGTAGGCTATTACTAATGTAAACATACGAGCAAGAGTGGTTATAGTAGGCTATTACTAATGTAAAAATATGAGCAAGTGCGGTTATAGTAGGCTATTACTAATGTAAAAATATGAGCAAGTGCGGTTATAGTAGGCTATTACTAACGTAAAAATATGAGCAAGTGCGGTTATAGTAGGCTATTACTAATGTAAAAATATGAGCAAGAGCGGTTATAGTAGGCTATTACTAATGTAAAAATATGAGCAAAAGCGGTTATAGTAGGCTATTACTAATGTAAAAATATGAGCAAGAGCGGTTATAGTAGGCCACTATTACTGTGAAAATATCAGCAAGAGAGGTTATAGTAGGCCACTATTACTGTGAAAATATCAGCAAGAGAGGTTATAGTAGGCCACTATTACTGTGAAAATATCAGCAAGAGAGGTTATAGTAGGCCACTATTACTGTGAAAATATCAGCAAGAGAGGTTATAGTAGGCCACTATTACTGTGAAAATATCAGCAAGAGTGGTAACAGTAGGCCACTATTACTGTGAAAATATCAGCAAGAGAGGTTATAGTAGGCCACTATTACTGTGAAAATATCAGCAAGAGCGGTTATAGTAGGCCACTATTACTGTGAAAATATCAGCAAGAGAGGTTATAGTAGGCCACTATTACTGTGAAAATATCAGCAAGAGAGGTTATAGTAGGCCACTATTACTGTGAAAATATCAGCAAGAGAGGTTATAGTAGGCCACTATTACTGTGAAAATATCAGCAAGAGTGGTAACAGTAGGTTTCTACTACTGTGAAAATATCAGCAAGAGAGGTTATAGTAGGCCACTATTACTGTGAAAATATCAGCAAGAGAGGTTATAGTAGGCCACTATTACTGTGAAAATATCAGCAAGAGAGGTTATAGTAGGCCACTATTACTGTGAAAATATCAGCAAGAGAGGTTATAGTAGGCCACTATTACTGTGAAAATATCAGCAAGAGAGGTTATAGTAGGCCACTATTACTGTGAAAATATCAGCAAGAGAGGTTATACTAGGCCACTATTACTGTGAAAATATCAGCAAGAGAGGTTATAGTAGGCCACTATTACTGTGAAAATATCAGCAAGAGAGGTTATAGTAGGCCACTATTACTGTGAAAATATCAGCAAGAGTGGTAACAGTAGGCCACTATTACTGTGAAAATATCAGCAAGAGAGGTTATAGTAGGCCACTATTACTGTGAAAATATCAGCAAGAGCGGTTATAGTAGGCTACTATTACTGTGAAAATATCAGTAATAACGGTTATAGTAGGCTACTGTTACTGTGAAAATATCAGCAAGAGAGGTTATACTAGGCCACTATTACTGTGAAAATATCAGCAAGAGTGGTTATAGTAGGCTATTACTACTGTGAAAATATCAGCAAGAGTGGTAACAGTAGGTTTCTACTACTGTGAAAATATCAGCAAGAGCGGTTATAGTAGGCTACTACTACTGTGAAAATATCAGCAAGAGCGGCTATAGTAGGCCACTATTACTGTGAAAATATCAGCAAGAGAGGTTATAGTAGGCCACTATTACTGTGAAAATATCAGCAAGAGCGGCTATAGTAGGCCACTATTACTGTGAAAATATCAGCAAGAGAGGTTATAGTAGGCCACTATTACTGTGAAAATATCAGCAAGAGCGGTTATAGTAGGCTACTATTACTGTGAAAATATCAGCAAGAGCGGTTATAGTAGGCTACTACTACTGTGAACATATCAGCAAGAGCGGCTATAGTAGGCTACTACTACTGTGAAAATATCAGCAAGAGCGGTAACAGTAGGTTTCTACTACTGTGAAAATATCTGCAAGAGTGGTTGTAGTAGGCTACTACTACTGTGCAAATGTCAGCAAGAGCAGCGGTAGTAGGCTTTTGCCATAACTCTTATAAAATCATAAACATCAGTTTCTACTGTAACATTGTTTCTGATTACGGCTGATATTACTACAGCTGATCTTGATACTTTGCTGCTATTGCTGCAACAACAACAACACAACTACTGCTATCGTTATTATTATTAATAATAATATTCGCTATTATTATTATTACTAGTAGTAGTAGTAGTAGTAGTAGTAGTAGTAGTAGTAATAGTAGTTGTAGTAGTAGTAGTAATAGTAGTTGTAGTTGTAGTTGTTGTTGTTGTTGTTGTTGTAATAGTAGTAGTAATAGTAGTAGAGGTATGGGGGTAGTAGTAGTTGTAGCAGTAGTAGTAGTAGTATTTGTAATGTGTATACAATCCGTAGCTCATGCATCGATAAAACTTGGTTATTATATATTCACACTAATTCTTCTTGTTCTCTTTGAAGTTAGTGACATTTGTATCTCATGAAATACTTGTTTATGAATATGTCATCATTTGGTGGAAAGACTGCAGGGAAGAGCACTTCCAGCAAAAATATACACAAAACCAGTGGCGGATACAGGAATTCTCAAAGGCGGGGGGGGGGGGGGGGTCGAATCGTGCAGATGCCGAAGGCATCTGTTGCGAGTCCCGAAGGCACGAGCTTTTGTATGGGGGTCTGGAGGGGTTCTCCCCCCAGAAATATTTTGGAAATGAGCGACCAAATGGGGCATTCTGGTGGCTTCTGGGGTGGAAATCCTCTTGAATTTTTGAACGGCTAATTAACACTTTTTAAACAGCATGTTTCAGAATTTGGACACACTGTTTACAGTCATAACCGACTTAACCTCAGGAGAACATTGCGATCTGCCAGCGTTTGAAAGTTTCAGCAGTCAGCCCTCTAGGCTTAGGTACCCATGACTATGCCAATTAAGATCCTGACCCATAATTGGCATAGCCATGGAGTACCTGATGCTAGGGGCATGTGACACCTCAAAATCATGCTGTGTCGGTGACGCTATAAATGAAGGCGACCAGTAGATATATTTTGCATAATTTCAACGGTATATTTGTTTTCCACAGCGAATGGTGATGGAGGAAATAAATGTCGTTGTATGTTTTTACTACAATTCATGTATTGTCCCCAAATGAAAATCATGGCTACGCCCTACATGCGAGACAAACACGAGCTAAAGGGGGTGGGGGCGAGCGCCTCCCGTCCCCCCCCCCCCCCCCCCCTCTGTATCCGCCATTGCACAGAACGTCAGGACGTGTGAATGCGTTCGCCAATACAGCAAGATTGCCAGCGCGGAAGGATTGGGCGAGAAGAGCAGCCTGGAGTTCTATCCTTCCGCGATGGCTCTCGTGCCGTATGGATGAACGCATTCACACATCGTGACGTTATGGTGTTAGTACACGCCTCAATTACATAGAATCCATTAACCCTTTACCCAACGAATCGGTCGCATCCGCCCGCGTATTATGCAAATTCAGCAGTTGAAAAAATAGTATTTTTCAAAAAATTTCAACAAAACCATATCATGTGACCCCCTCGTTGGAACGAGCTCGTTCCAACGAGGGGGTCACATGATATGGTTTTGTTGAAATTTTTTTAACAAAATTAAAAAATGATATTTAAAATAATAAATTTTGATATCGTATGTGGTGGGTAAAGGGTTAATTTCAAAATTCGGTCTTTATAACATTTAACAGTTCTGACGACTACTTGAAATAAAAGCAAAAACAAAACTCGGATGTGATTGGCAAACACGTGTCACAGATCGTGGCGTAAACAGAACACTATATATGTGAAAATGGAAGCGCGATGGCTAAGTGGTAGACTGTTGGACTTCTATGCTGGAGGCCCCGAGTTCGATCTTCGTCCGGGGCGACCCGCGTTGTGTCCTTGGTCACAGCACTTTATCCCAGTTGCCTACATGGGCTGTGGCGGCGCCATGGAGGGGTATATGGGGGTACTTACCCCTCCACTTTTTTCGCCAAGCGTAGTAAAACAATATCATTTTAATTTTTGATGTATTGAACGTTGCGGTGTATTTATTCATTTATTGATGTTTAAGGTCACATATTTATGCACAATGGCTAATCATGACCGTGACAGTTTTACGGGTGGAGGAAGCCGGAGTACCTGGAGAGAACCACCGAGCAACGACGAGCAGCTGCCAGCTCCCCAACATCGTAACTCCGCACTGCAGCACAGGCAGGGTTAGATTGGTTGAAGACATGCGTACCATCGACGTGCAGTACGCCTTAGTACACGGCGCCATCGTGCCCCCACGCGGGCAATGGAGATGAAGTGTCTTGCCCAAGGACACAACGCGGTTGCCGCAGGTGGGATTCGAACCGAGGACCTCTCGGCTTGCAGCCTGCACCTCTACCTACTGAGCCACCGCGCTCCCACGTTGCGGTGTAATGGTCGGTATGCTTAATCCCATATTCCCAAGTGCACTAAATCAGAGAAGTTTTGAAATTATGTTTGCCCCCCCCCCCCCCCCCCCCCCCCCCCCGTCCCGCCACACACACGCTAGCTGCAAACAACAAACAAGAGTCGAGGGTCCAAATTGCAACAAGGCATGCCGCGTTTAAACTGACTGAAACATAGTGCTTAAGAGTATTCGACGAATGCTAGAATCGAGAGCGTGCAAGGCATCCGTTTGGAATTCAGCCTACAGAAATTTTTAAAAAAATAAATAAAATTTAATATTTTAGAAAATTTCTCAAAGGTATAACTCAACGACATCATGCAAATATGAATATCATTGTTCAGCCGGTTTCAATGATATCCATATTCGCATGATTTTGTTGCAAAACAGTTAAAAAAATTTCTCAACTTAGGGAGAGGACCCCCCCCCTCCCCCCGAAACCCACCCCAGCACGGCGCTGCACAATCCCCAACTGTACCCCCTCACTTTTATAACTCTGGTGCCGCCACTGTACATGGCGACACGATTACACCGTGTACTAAGGCGTATTGCACGTCGATTGCGCACATATCTTCAACCGCTGTTAGCCTGCTTGAGCGGAGCTTGAACAGAGTTAGAATGTTGAGGATATGACAGATGCTCGTCGATGCTCGGTGGTTTGGAAAGTACCCCGTGAATTTCAAAATCCAACTCCTTTTCTGTAACGGGTACTCCGGCTGCCTCCACCGGTGAAACTTTCACGGTCACGATCAGCCATTGTGTATGAGTATGTAACCTTAAACACCAATAAATAATAATAATAAAATGAGTGAAAATTGTGTCCAAATTGGTTAATTGTTCGAATTTTAAAGAAATTGGCTGCCATTATCCGGGAATTGATCTCGGTCAGAATGCGACGTTTCGATTGGCTTATTACGAAAACTGGCGGAGTCCAGTTGTTTTGATGGATCCGTGATGTCAGGTGGAAAATAATCCGTCAACGTAAATCCGTATGGAACACGTGTTCCGTACATATTTGTAAATATTGAACTGGGGGAAAATAATAGGCGAGTAATAAAAAAAAATCATCAAATTCCATTTCCGTTTCTTTTATAATAAACCATTAGAATGAAATTAAAAGTTCAACACATTTGAATTCTTGCTTGCCGACTTGAACACCATATAAGAAAAACTTATCTCCGTTGTTGTGAACATATAGCTACTGCCATGCATTCAGACGTTATCTACTGAACGCGTGAATTAAGGTCTTCAAGAGTCATGGCTCGCGCCCATCTCTGTCTGTCCTGGCGCTCTTTTAATGATGTGGGTGTATCCTGTAAACCGTTGTTAAGACTACTACTCCCCTTCAATAACCTCATTCTGGAACTAAAACTTTCGGCCGACAGTGACATAGACATGGTGTCATTTAAATGCCCACGTCTTGAGGAACGCGAATCCGTTCGAATATATTGTACAGAATTCGAGTGTTTCCTCAATGTGTTTCTTTTTTCTATTTGTACTACTACTAGCCTATACAATAACAATAATATAACCAATGTATTTTTTGAAGTGAAAAACATATTAGTGTAACTAAGAACCCGATACTTGAATATTAACAAAAGTCGCAACACCAAGAACGGAGCATCCTGCAGCAGGATCGATATTAAAATGCCATAAACATCGGCGGCACAGCATCCATCGTTTCGGTAAGCATTCCATTCCGGTATTAAACCTGATTGGTCACGTCTTGCACGTGCTGCAGTAAGAACAAGGCTGAACTGTATTAAACTGAGGGACCAAATTCCAAGAATTATCACACACAGTAATTTGTTGTATCGCACCTGAAACAAATAATGAAAGTTTTAATCCTTTACACAACGCTCACAATATCAAAAAAATTTCTTTTATTTTTTTCCAAAGCAATTTAATAAAGCCATATAATGTGACCCTCTCATTGGAACGAGCTCGACGAGCTCGTTTCAATGAGAGGGTCACATTATATGGTTTTACTGAACTTTTTGAAATTTGTATTGTTTTGTTTTGTTTTTTTTTTGTTTTTTTTTTTTTTTGCAACTGCTCAATTTTGTATATTACGTGGGCTGCGTATAGGGTAAAAATAAAGAAGAGAGGTTTTTTTGTAACAATGTACAAGCGTATATTTTCAGAACACCGCACGGAGTTTGGCTTGAAATTTGAAGTTTGAAATGGGTGAAAGCAAATCACGTGGTAACTTCTAACCATTTCTTTAACAAATTATCAAAATCTAACAACGCTATGCACATATGTTAGAATTTCTAACCAGGGGTCAATGCTATCAAACTTTTACAATTGTATTTTCTAGAATTGTATTTTCCAGTTATGACTTTAAATGAGTTAAAATAAACCATTAGCATTTTCAAAGATCTGGCAATATGCCAGTTGGCAAATTGCCTATATCTTTCAAAATGCTAATGATTCATTTTAGTCTGTTATATTTATGACCGGAGGAACTGGTCGCGAAGTTATTTCGTACCGGGGATCTCTCTCCACAAACTACTGAAACTAAAAGTCTTTACACTATGTAACAAATTTATTAACTGGACTGCAGCGTACATGTAATACAAAATGTTGACGGGAGCGGTTACCAAACTCACCGTCCAACTTTCTTGCAATCGGATATCAGAATTACCAGATTTACAGAGTTAACATGCTTTTGTATGTACAATTTCCAAGTAGCTGGGTGTTATTGGGTAAATCGACGTGCCGGTAGCATTATTAAAATAAAACAATCAACTTTAGTAGCTGTTAAAATAACATGTAGACTCTTGTATTAATCAAGTAGGCATTGTGATGGATTGTAAGAGTTGAAAACATCTTAATGCGTTAATCCATCAAATCATTAATTTATAAATCTGCTTTTCTCGAAGTATCTGAGTTAACCCATTGTTTCCAGACTCCAGATTTTAGCCTGGTCATATATTTATAGGTAGAAAATACAATTCTAGAAAATACCATTGTAAAAGTTTTATAGTATTGGCTCCAGATTATGAGCAGAGAGGGAGAGAGAATTGCCGAAACAGAAACAATTCTTTGGGTTTTTGAAATGCTGTGTGTAGTAAACAAATTTACGTAGTCACTTAAATTTGAAATGGGAGAGTTTAATAGAAAATACATGAATGCTCTCGTCTCTATAGATTGTGTGTGAGCCAACAGATTTAATATATCTGAAAGTTACAGCAAATGCGTTGGATTTTTAAATTCACGTGGTACTTTTCTTATTAAAGCCTCACACTGAGGGAGACAACCTTCATTCTTACAATCTTACAGGCTCTGTTTATCCGAAAAAGCCAATTTCTGTTGTCCACCTTCAAACTCCTGGGACACTCTCAAATCCTGCTGAACATAAATGAGTTTTCTCCCCTTTGATACCAAGCCCTGTTAAGTATTATTGTTTTTTTTTCTCTCATTAAATTCTAAGTTCTGTTGGACATACCCCCTTAAGTCCTACGGTCTTTTGAACATAAATGTTTTCGTCCTTCCCTTAAATCTAAAGTCCAGTTGGGCAGAATATTTTCCCCCTCAAAACCAAAGTCTTGTTTGGCATGAATGTTTCTTTCTCCTCCAAAATCCTGTTTGGCATGATGAATGTTATTTCTCCACTTTAATCCTTAGTCCTGTTAGGCGTGATAAATGTTAATTCTCTATCTAAATCCTAAGTCACGTCAGGCAGAAATGTTTTTCTCTCCTCTTGAAATCTAAGTCATGTTAAGGGAGCACGGTAGCGGTTACGGGATTGGTCTCCAAGGCGAAAGGACTACAGTTCGATCCCGCCAGGGGTAGCTGCGTTGCGTTCTTGGGCAAGGTACATTAATCCCTATTGCCCATATGAGGCTGTGTACTAAGGTGTTCTGCACGTCGATGGTGCACTTGTCTTCAACCAATGTTGACCCTGCTTATACGGAGTAAGTACGTTGGCGCAGGGGCAGCGAAAGCTCGATAAAAGTGGAGGTACACAAATTTACAATGTGAAGCTCGATAAAAGCGAAAGCTCGAGAAAAGTGGTGGGGGCACAAATTTACAATGGTACCATGGTTCGACCCAATGTGAGAAAGATTACAATCGTTTATCGGTAAATATTCCACGACTCGCTATTGTCTCTCGCCAAGTTCAGATTAATATCCCGATGTGTGGTTGCTGTACCGTCCATTTCTTCTACTTCAACCATCTTCCAACCCGAAGGCGAGCCTTCGGGTTGGAAGATGGTTGAAATCGAAGAAACGCGACCGAAAATGGGATTCTTTTGCTAAATATTGTTTGGATTTGCAAATAATGTAGCAGGAATGCCTGTATGTTGACACGTTTGCATGCGCCCATTTTAACTCATTGTGTAACTGCAAAACATATCTGTGGAAAAAAGTGGAGAGTTACGTGCCCCTTGGCTCCGCCGGCGCCTCTGCGTTGAAGAATCTGACAGTTGATCGCCGATTCTCAGTGGTTTCTCTGGCTTCCTCTGCCCGCAAAACTTTCCGAAACGAGGTGAGCCGGCTGTAGAAAGTGTCGTCAGACCCTAATAAAAAAAAGTCATAAATGTTTTAAAATATAATAAAAATGTAACAAAAACATTGTTTCAGTTTTTCTATTAATGTAGCAGTACTGACCTCTTCTTCTTTAAACGCCTCAAAGAACTCTACAATATCGGCAGCTGTACCTATATAGACCAGTAATAACTGAGACAGTTGATCGTGTGTTAATTTACCCTTAGGTAGTATCCATCGTCCTAGTATCAATATTAATAAGAGTATTTGTTCTAATGTTCGTATCCATTGATCTGAAGAAAGAGCTAGCGGTATTCTTATTTCTAAAGGCACCTACAATAAATAAAAAGATTTTTATTTTACTCATAACAAAATCCATGTTTTTACAAAAAAATCTCTGTAGTTCTACAGTTTCCGATCAATAAGTAATTGTTTATTTTAACCTTTCGATGGGAAGGTTGGAAATAGAATGACACGTAAACCCGCAATAATAAAAAAATGGCCTCGCGATTTGATGCATGAGACTTCTCCGCTGATCTCTTCATACCTGGATTCCTGGAAAGTCAGCGACAAACATCGCAACTCACTCTGTTCCCCTAAAAATGCCTGAAAGCTTACAACGAAAATTTGTTAAAAAAAATGGTATCTACATTCCAATGTGTGATGTGGTCGAACCCCCGCTCTGTCATTTTCAAAAGATCTATTTTTTCTCTGGCTCTCGAAATGTAAACAAACAACGAAAGGTAAGGGTTCAGATTTTGTCCAAGAATTCTACCCCACACACCTTGATTTCTTTCAAAATGTTACTACATCAGTAATTTTAAAGGATGAGTTTAATTGTAAGAAAATGAGGGAGATCAGTGATACAATATTATTTAAACACGCCCTCTTAATTACGTCATAACGGTTTCTGCGTAATAATTTTTTTTTGTTTGCTCGAAAACACCTGGCAAGAATAAAAGAGAAAGTCACCAACAGTCACAAACAAACTGATTCCTTACAAAAACACACGTGGTAAGAAATATAGAATATACCCATAGTAGCTTGGTGTACCAAATGTTCATCACGAGTGGGAACACCACTTCACCCGAGTGGTGAACATTTGGTTAAAGAGTCGCTATTATTGTCGCTATTATCAGACGTACATACATACGTGCGAATCTGTTTTTGTTTACACGAGCATCAGTGGGCGGTACTTCCGCTGTCAATTTTATCGGCGAAACGAAATGGAAAATGAAACGGGTCCTTTTTCTTTTTAATAGCTTAATAACATACCATTTCGAGTTATGGATGCTTTATTACACTCTAAAATCAATTGGGTTAAAAATCAACCCAAATCAACTGGGTTGAGTGAACATGAACCCAACTGGGTTCATGTTCACTCAACCCAGGTGATTTGGGTTGATTTTTAACCCAACTGATTTCAGAGTGGAACACGGGACAATGCATGTTTGTTCAGTGTTTGTGTCTTATGGGGTAAACTCATTTAAAAACGTAATAAATAAGTGTCACTTTCATTTCACTCTTCGTGAGGCGACGTACGATAAATTTAGACAAGTTGCATTCAGGTCGACGTCACCAAAGGTCAGCTTGGATGCAGTTCCACTGTAGGTGTAAATTTTAACTACTGAAATCCCATTGCTGGCATGTTCATCACGGTTGGTGTGTAAAGCTAAAATTTATGTCATTGGCTTTTCATATATAGTAGAATAGATAACCATGGTGTAAAATATATATACCATCGGCACAACTTTGTTTCGTTAATTTGAGATCATCAAACAATTACTGAGAACTGAACCAATCATTACTGACAGGACCAATTTGTGCTTTCCGGGGGCTAGGGTGGAGGACCTAAGGGACAGAGTGGATGGATTAGTAAAGGGGTCAGGCCCAGACCCAGTGGTTGTTGTACGCGTGGGGACCAACAACATCAGGGAGAGAAAATCAGTTCAGCTTATTGAGACTTACAAGGACTTAATAACTCAACTGAATGCCAAGAATGCACAGGTAGTGGTTTCGGGGCTTTTCCCAGTACTAGGTGGTGGGGGCGAGCGTAATTCGCGGATCATTGGGACCAACGAGGAACTGGGGGAGTATTGTAAGGAACTTGGGATACCCTTTGTAGACAATTGGGGATAGTTTTGGGGCAGAAATGACCTATATGGAAGGGATGGTCTCCATCTTAGCCCAAGGGGTACAGAGGTTTTAGGAAGAAATATGTTGCAGGTGGTGGAGCCATTTTTGGTACAGGGAGGGGAGGGGGTCAGTGAAGGGGGGAATAATCACAGAAATTGTGTCACGAACCATAGGTGTAAAAAATGGGACAAGGGGGATAAGGAAAAGGGACCAAAAATCCAAATCAATAGGAATAGCTTCCGAAGGAAAGAACAGGTACACAAAGTGGGATATACAAACATACAGGAATTAGATAATAAAGGGACCAGTAGGCGGAAGCCAATGAACCTTGACACCCTGAAAGTGGGTTATAGCAACATCCAGGGTCTCCACCGGAAAGTAAGTGAAATTGCTACATTGATTGAGGCAGAGGAGTGTGACGTCATGGGCTTAAGCGAAACGTGGGTAAGACACGAGGAGCGGGTAGACCAAGTAAGGGGGTACGTATGGATAGGTGTAGGGCGAACGGAAGGCCAGAAAAAAGGGGGAGGGGTAGGCATGTACATTAAAGAGGATTTAAAACTATCGCTGATCACAGACCTGGAAAACATCAGCACCCCGGCTGAGGTATCGAAAGAAATTGGATGGGTAAGGATCAGTCTGAAAAACAAAAGTATTGCCCTTGGGGTTGTGTATTGTGCGGTGGAGGGAAGCAAACCCGAATGGAATGATTCGATATACTCAACACTGAGGTCCAATATCGCCGAATTACAAAACAAGGGGCTCGGTATAATGCTGATGGGTTACTTTAATGGCCACATAGGTAATGATGAAGAAGGCATAGAGGGTGGGGACAATAAAGTCAACAGGAATGGAAGGAAGCTGTTGAACTTCACAAACGAGCTCGGTCTGAAGATTCTGAACAGGGACGCGAGGTGTAAGGGGAAGTGGACCTGGGAGAGGAACGACAGAAAATCAATAATCGACTACATCCTCACAGATATTAATTTATGGAGGGAGGTGATAGGGGTAGAAGTGGACGATGAGGGTAAAATGGAGGTGGACAGTGATCACAACTTGATTACAGTGACGATCATGGCCAAAAAGTAAAAAGCAAAGGAAGCTCTAAGGAGATTTGGGAACTCAAAAAAGATGCTGACTGGGCGAAGTTCAATGAAAAACTGAAACCAAAGCTTGCAACCGTACCCAAGAGGGGCAGTGTCCAGAAGATGGCCGACGTCATAGTTGCGAGCCTGGTGGAGGCAGGAAAGGTCAGGGTGCCAACACGGGAACTTGGGTACAGAGTGAACGAAGAACTGAAAAGGGCCATAAAGGGAAGAAAAGCTAAATGTGCTGCATACAGGAGAAGTAGAAAACTTAAGGGGGCGGAAAGCAATGAGGCCACAGTTGCTAAGGAAGAATACCACCAAGCACGAAATAAAGTAAATAAGATTAAAGACGATAATCGGAGAGTACGAAATAGCAGTCTTATTAGGACGATAAGAACGACAGGGGGGTCGAGTTCGAACGTATTTTGGAAATGGGTGAATAAACGTAACAAAGGAAGTAACCCACAGAGTATTAAAGTAGATGGCAGAGTTACAGACGAGCAAGATCAAGTCGCATCAGAACTAGTCAAGCACTGGGAAAGGGTAAACGATAAGCGATGGGGCATGGGAAGCCCACCAGAGTGTCCGAATCAGGTCGAGGAAAACCTATCGAGCTTCGTGTGCAGCGAAATTAAAACGGAGGAGGTGCGAAAGGTGATATCAAAATTAAGGGATGGAAAAGCGGGAGGAGTGGATGAAATTCCTAACGAGTTTATCAAAAAAGGGGGAGAGGAACTCGTGAAAAGCCTAACTGCCATATTCAATCTAGCCATAGAAAATCCAGAGGTCCCAAAGGAGTGGAGAGAAAGTAAAGTGACATTTATTCACAAAAAGGGGGAAAAAGACGTTTTGGATAACTATCGAGGGATCTCTGTCAGTAGCAACATTGGAAAGGTTTTCTGTAAAGTCCTGTATGGGAGACTAGAGGAGGTGATTGAGGAGAAGGGTTTTTTGGGAGAAATCCAGAATGGCTTCAGGAAGGGAAGGAGAGTTACTGACCATCTTTTCACACTATCCCAAATGATAGAATCCGCGAAAGCAAAAAAAAGAAAAAGATGTTTATGGCCTTTTTGGATATCAAAAAGGCATACGATAGAGTATGGAGGGAAGGAATGTGGCGCAGGCTGGAGGCTATGGGCTTAGGAGGCGAGTTTGTTGGAATTATAAAAGCATTATATAAAGATGTACAGAGTGAACTTAGCCTGGGGAACATTACAACAAAACGTGTGCCTATGGAGATAGGCCTAAAACAGGGGTGTATCCTTTCGCCGATCCTGTTTGCATTGTACATCAAAAGTTTAGGAGATGAACACCTGCGTAGCTAGGAGGGGGTAGCAGTTGGGGACTTGAAGATCCCAGGGCTGTTTTTTGCAGACGATATGGTTCTAGTGTCAGAAAGCGAAGAGGGGCTAACGAAAATGCTGGAAATTGTTGGGAAATATGGGAGCAAATGGAGACTCGAACTTAATGAAAGCAAGAGCAAAATTATACCTGTGGGCCGCAAAGTGGACCCCACTCGAAGGTGGAGAGTGGGTGAGTTCAGCATTCCGGAAGGGAGCAGCAAACTTCTCAGTGTGGGAAAGACAGGTGATTACGAGTATTTGGGGGTAAATATAAACATTACAGGAAGAGGCATCTACCGGAACCACACAAATAAATTGATTCTGAAGGGGAAGCGAATCCTTAACCAAATTAAACTTATTGGGAGAAACAGTTTCAATAAGGTTTTCGTGGGGAAAACCATTTGGGAAATGGTGGGGCTGCCAAGTATAACATACGGTACGGAAGTGGTACCCCTAAACCAGACGGCCGTAAAGAGCTTGGAAATCCTGCAGAACGATGCAGGCCGATGGATAACGGGGTCTAGTAATGCCGCAGCGCTAGAAGCAATCAGGGGTGAGCTTGGGTGGATGAGGATCAAGGACAGGATAGATCTGTTGAAGCTCGGTTATCTTAATTATTTGGTAAATCTCCCCGACAGCCGATGGTGTAAAGCAATGTTCCTTAGAATTTTCAACTCAAATATCAAAACGGGGTGGATGGGCCAAGTGAGGGAGCTAGTAGAGAAATACTCATTGGAGATCTCGGACCTGGACGTTGGGGCAAACCAGGGTAAAAAAATCGTCAGAGAAAGGGTCATGGAGGATTGTAACCGTAATTGGCGAGAGGGGGTCAAATCAAAGAGGTCTTTGGGTGGCCTGCGTGATAAAGAGAAGCCAGGTTTTGAAGAGTACCTTGATGGCACCTTTGGGGGTCGCTGTTGTTCAAGCGGAGGTCGCGATCCCTGGAGCTGAGGGGAAAAATTGGGAAAGACGGTGAAAGGGAGTGCCAGATGTGTAACTTGGACATGGTGGAGACCCTGGAACACTTTCTTCTAGAATGCCCAAAGTATCAGCCTAAAAGAATGAGACTCACTGGGAGTATAATGGGGAAGTGGGATGGGAGAATGAAGGACATGTGGTTAGGGGGAGACTCAAAGGAGAGGGTTAATATGCTAATCGGAGAGATTGGGAAGAATGGGACAAGGGATATCACCAAGCAGTTCGTCTCCGAGTGTTGGGAGGAGAGGAGAAGCGTGGGAATAGGGAGGCAGTTGGGAGTACAGGGGTAACCATGGCCTTCTCGTCCGAGAACCGCGACAAATCAGCGGCTGGCCAAAGTGTTATTATTATTATTACTGACATGAAAAACTAAAAATCAATATCGACCTCGCTGAAAATAAGTTCAGAGAAACCATTGAAAAAATTGTCATAAATGGAAAATAACAGAAATAAAATAATATTTAAAAAAACGAACAGTATATTGACAATGAAAAACAACTATTCAGACGCATGAGTGCAAAGGGCGGTGAAGAATGTTTTATACCATGGTTACCTATTCTACAGTATAAGAAAAGCCTATGACATAAAATGTAAGCTGCCGTAGTACGAATCCCACCTGCGGCAACCGCGTCGACCTTTGGCAAGACACTCCATCCCCGTTTCCCACCTGGAGACACGGTGGCGTTGTGTATTAAAGCGTACTGCACATCGATGGAGCAAGTGCCTTCAACCGCTGTAACCCTGTTCTGCCGAGTTAATTCGTTTGAGAGCTTGACGGTTGCTCGCTGTCGCTAGGTGGTTGTCTTCGGATTCTCCAGCTCGTCCTCCATCCATAAAACTGTGTAACACGATATGACCCTGTCTGTTAAAAGTGTCGTTAAACATCAATAAGTAAATAAATTGACCAGCGAACTTGATTTCGATTATCGGTAAATAGCGAATTTATATACTGGCAAAACCCAAACTGTTTATAGGTAATCGGGTTATCACCTCGCGAAGACAATTGCTTTTTGCCTTTTCCGATTTACTCGGTATCTGGAGTCCTGAATGCGTCGTTAAATGATATGGCGCGAATAAAACAAAAACAAATCAAAGTTTTTAAAATACCCTTTTCCCTCTAACGTACCCTAACTCATACGTGTATGCAATGTACGACATGCTGATAAGATAAATACCAGTACCATTCAATGTAATTAATGATGACTAGTGGGATAATACTAATAGTTATCCTTGTATTTTCCAGGATGCATGGGAATTTACACCGGTTTGGGAACTCATACACCCTGAGGCGAAGCCGAAGGGTGTATGAGTTCCCAAACTGGTGTAAATTCATATACATCCTGGAAAACACAAGGATAACAGATTCATTTCCAAGAATTTTGGTGTATTTAATACTTTAACCAACATTGTGGGAAAAAACTAACAGAAAATTTGTGCTTTGTAAGTTTCTTAATAAATAAGAGCAGAACAATATGGATGTCATTGGAACTGGCCTAATGAGCCAGTTCCATTGACATCCATATTTGTAATATTTTATTGCACATAAATATTAAATTTCCTGAATTTTTATTTTTGTTGTAACATAACCGAGCAGAAGGTATGAATTGATAATTAAAAATGGGTACTTTTTTTAGCCATATAGTCTGCTATTGTGTACTCTTGTTTTTACACCGTGTTTAACCACGGTGTAAACAAAAACCACTGTGGAATGCAAGTTACACCGTACCTCTCAGGCAATCAAAACGCAGTATTTTGTTTCATTTGGAAATAAGCCATTTCATTTTGCCAGTAAGTGATTTTGACCAATCAGCTTCCGTTATTTCCCACTAAGAATGTGCCCATATTCGGCTGAAGCCCGTCGCTCCTACTAAATATATATTTTCCGTTTTAGGTGCCAGCACTCCATCTTGTTTTTGTGTCCATAATTCCCCCACCACACCTTTCCGGTTCAGCCATCTGAAAGTGATTCAATTAACCCTTTACCCAACGAAAAGGACAAAGCCAGCCAGTATTATTGAACAAAACTCTCCATTCAATTTCAAATTTTATTGTGTTGTCAATTTTTGTCTCAAAAACATGCTTATGACTCCTCATTATAGCATCGTACACAAAAGAAAACTAAAGTATTGCACGCATACCCAAAATCAATTTATAGTAACAGTGACCCTGATCTTTGACCTATTGACCCCAAATGCAATCCCAACGATTGACACCTCAAATGCAATCACAATATCAAGTTATGGCTTCGTACACAAAAGAAAACTAAATTTATTGCACGGAAACCGAAAATCTAATTATAGAAAAAGTGACCTTTAGCTTTGTCCTATTGACCCCAAATGCAATCCCAACGAACACCTCAAATGCAATCCCAATATGAAATTATAGCTTCGTACACAAAAGCAAATTAAAGTTATTGCATGGAAACCAAAAATCTATTTATGATAACAGTGACCTTGTCTTTTGATCTACTGATACCAAAATTAACCCCAATCATCATCCCATTTCAAGCAGCCTACTTGTGAAGTATTGCGTTATAATGCCAAGGTTTTGCGTAATAATGGCAGTTTTAACCCTTTACCTAACGTAACGGTCAAAACCGGCCAGCGCTATTCTCAAAAATCGCCAATTAATTTTCATTATTTTTTTTATTTATTGTTTCAAAAACATAGGTTATGACCCCTCGTTCGAACGAGCTCGTTCCAACGAGGGGTCATAACCTATGTTTTTGAGACAAAAATTGAAAAAAATTTGTTATTCAAGAATTATTTTTGCAAGTGTCGTCTGCTTTTCAGGTTAGGTAAAGGGTTAATATAATTCAGGTTCTCTTGTGTGTTTTAAACTAAATACTCATATTTAGGCGCCAGTGCACATTATTCAAATTCTTAACTTTTTAACAAAGAATTTATTACGCTCATAATTTAACTTTCCTAGGAGATATTATTAATTTTTTATCCACAATAGCAACGCGACTCCTCAAATAGGAGTGAACAAATTCGCTAACCCAATCATTTCATCTTGCTGAATTGTATTCAAATTTCCCACTTAGTGAAATAAGTTTTATTAATTTCATGCATGACATCTAAAAAATGTGCGTAATCTTCGTCACGGTGCAATCGTCACTGCTTAAATATGAGGAAGGGTGGAGACAGTAGTGAAGACTGCAAAACAAGGCATAACTGATTCCCGATGTGAATTTATCTACATGTATTTCGACTTGAATTCCATAATGCGAGGTTCTCACTTTCACGGTTCGGGGTGCCGGCAGCCCACGGTTTTAAACCGTGATTATCCCTGGTAAATCCATTCCGGGTCCGAAGACATGACCGTGGTGTTCCGAGATAAACCTTCGCTCTTTCGCCGCCTTGTTAGCTAAACTTGACATAGTCAAGATAAGCTATTGCCATCACGCGTGCGGAAGTCTGTTAGTCTATGAGTCTGTGACATCTGTTCACATTTTCCTTTAGCACGGGCTACCCCTCGCCGTTTTTGTCTGATCGTCACGAAATTTCATATGCAGGTTTGGGGTCATGTCTAGATGAGAACGTCTCCTTTTGGTCGCAATCGGGCAACCGGTATGGCTGCCCGAGCCCAAAACCCGAAAACCATTAGCACAGTCTACAGGTCGTATTTATGAAGGGATTTCATTGTAACTTGGTAGGATGCCTCTGTATAATGCCTAGATGAGAACGTCCCCTTTTGGGCATGATCTATCCATCAACCGTGTTGGCTGCCCAAGCCCGAAACCCAAAACTTTTAGCACAGTCTGCAGGTCATGTTTAATGTGGAGGGATTTCATTGTAACTTGGCAGAATGACTCCTTATGATGTCTAGATGAGCATTTCCCCATTTGGGCATGATCTGCCAACCATGACGACTGCCCGAGCCCAAAACCCGAAAACCTTTAGCACAGTCTACAGGTCATATTTATTGAGGAATTTCATTGTAACTTGGTGGGTTGACTTCATACAATGTCTAGATGAGAAAGTCCCCTTTTGGACGTGATTGGGCAACTGTGACGGCTACAGGGGCCCGAAGCCCGAAAACCTTTAGCACAGTCTAGAGGTCATATTTATGAAGGGATTTCATTGTAACTTGGTAGGATGACTCCAAATAATGTCTAGATGAGGACGTCCTATTTTGATCGCGATCATGCAGTCTTGATGGGTGCCCGAGCCCAAAAACCTTTAGCATAGGTAAAAGATCATATTTATGGAAGGATTTCACTGTAACCTATTAGGTTGACTCCATATAATGCCAAGATGATGACATCCCCTTTTGGTTGTGATTGTTCAGCTGTGATGGATACTAGTGCCCGAAGCCCAAAAACCTTGAGCACAGTCTAAAGGTCATATGTATAAAGGGATTTCATTGTAACTTTGTAGGATCACTCCAGATGATGCCCAGATGAGATTGTCCCCTTTTGGTTGCGATCATTCAACCATGATGGCATCCAGAGCCCAAAGCCCCAAAACCTTAAGCACAGTCTACAGGTCATATTTATGAAGGGATTTCATTGTAACTTGGTAGGTTGACTTCATATAATGTCTAGATGAGAACGTCCCCTTTTGGACATGATTGGGCAACTTTCACGGCTAAAGGTGCCCGAAGCCCGAAAACCTTTAGCACTGTCTACAGGTCATATTTATGAAGGGATTTCATTGTAACTTGGTAGGATGACTCCAAATAATGTCTAGATGAGAACGTCCCATTTTGGCCGTGATCATTCAGCCTTGATGGGTGCCCGAGCCCAAAAACCTTTAGCATAGGTAAAAGGTTATATTTATAGAAGGATTTCATTGTAACCTGTTAGGTTGACTCCATATAATGCCTAGATGATGACATCCCCTTTTGGTCGTGATTGGTCATCTGTGATGGCTACAGGTGCCCGAAGCCCGAATACCTTGAGCACAGTCTACAGGTCATATTTATGAAGGGATTTCATTGTAACTTCGCAGGATCACTCCAGATGATGCCCAGATGAGATTGTCTCCTTTGGTTGCGATCATTCAACCATGATGGCTGCCTGAGCCCAAAGACCGGAAACCTTTAGCACAGTCTACAGGTCATATTTATGAAGGGATTTCATTGTAACTTGGTAGGTTGACTTCATATAATGTCTAGACGAGAACGTCCCCTTTTGGACACGATTGGGCAACTGTGACGGCTTCGGGAGCCCAAAGCCCGAAAACCTTTAGAACAGTCTACAGGTCACAATGATGAAGGGATTTCATTGTAGCTTGATAGGATGACTCCAAATAGTGTCCAGATGAGAACGCCCCCTTTTGGTCACGATCATTCAGCCTTGATGGCTGACCGAGCCCATAAACTTTTAGCATGTCTATAGGTCGTATTTATGGAAGGATTTCATTGTAACTTGTTAGGTTGACTCCATATAATTCCTAGATGATGACATCCCCTTTTGGTCGTGGTTGGTCAACTGTGATGGCTACAGGTGCCTGAAGCCCGAAAATCTTGAGCACAGTCTACAGGTCATATGTATGAAGGGATTTCATTGTAACTTCATAGGATCACTCCAGATGATGTCCAGATGAGAATGTCCCCTTTTGGTCGCGATCATTCAGCCTTGACGGCTGTCCGAACCCAAAACCCCAAAACCTTTAGCATAGTCTATTGGTCATATTTATGGAAGGACTTTATTGTAACCCGTAAGTTTGACTCCATATAATGCCTAGATGATGACATCCCCTTTTGGTCGTGATTGGTCAACTTTGACGGCTTTAGGGGCCCGAAGCCCAAAAACCTTGAGCACAGTCTACAGGTCATATTTATGAAGGGATTCCATTGTAACTTTGTAGGATTACTCCAGATGATGCCCAGGTGAGAATGTCCCCTTTTGGTTGCGATCATTCAACCATGATGGCTGCCAGAGCCCAAAGCCCAAAAACCTTTAGCACAGTCTACAGGTCATATTTTTAAGGGATTTCATTGTAACTTGGTAGGTTGACTTCATATAATGTCTAGATGAGAACGTCCCCTTTTGACGCAATTGGAAAATTGGCGGCTACAGGGGCCCGAAGCCCGAAAACCTTTAGCACAGTCTACAGGCCATATTTATGAAGGGATTTTAATGTAACTTGATAGGATGACTCGTTTTAGAATAATTTCACTGTAACTTGGTAACTTTTGTTGATATACGTTAACTGTGAGGGCCACATACATTAACTATGAGGTCATATTAACCCACCCCTCAGCTCCTTAGTACAATGTACACCTCATATTATTTTTATCATAAGCATAGTATACAGGGAACAGAAATGAACATATTCCCAATTATCACAATTCTTGTCTTATTTCATAATCCTTTCATAAACATTGAACATTATCCTTTTCATCAAACACAGCACACAAATTAAGCTACAGTGTCATTGACACTTTCATTTTTTTTCCGTGGGGCGATTTTCAAAATGTTTGAAAATTTAATTTTTTCCGTCACCAACCGTAAGTGACCGTAGAAAAATGTAGACACCGGGTCACAACCGTAGCATATCCGTAGCCGATCCGGCATAAACTGTGATCAGAAATTGCGACCCTGTTGACCACGGAAAGCACCGGATAGACTGCAGATATGCTACGATTGTGTCCCGGTGAGAAAAAGTTGGTCTGGTGGGCCAAATATATAGTTTTGACCGACCAAACCTTGGGAGAACGTGACATGACCGTAAGATAAGTATAGACCACAGAAGAGGCGTTGCAAAACCGTAGCATATCAGTAACACCGTAGCATGGTCGATACAAACCGGAACAAACCGTTAGGACAGCCGTGGCTTTTACGTAGCGCTTCCGGCGGTTCCGTAGCATAACCGGAGGAAACCCGTCACATAACCTTAATTATCATTGGCGAATCCTTGGTGCTTCCTTAGCACAACCGTAGTACATCCTTAGCGCTTCCTTAGATCTTCCGTAGGTGCCGTAGTCACACCCTAGTGCCACCGTAGAAATTGTCTACCGTGGTCTAAGAACGCCGCTTCAATACCGTAGCAATCCGGGGTCCAAACCGTGAAAGTGAGACATCCCAATAATATTGATTAAAATAATATCTTACGCGAAAATTATCTCCCTTGAGATTACTGAACTTGCGAGACGAAATCCAATTAAGAAGGCAGTGAATGTGGGTGGTGAGGTGTGAAATTTCTGAGACTTGATGTGTGTGGATGAATGACAATGAGGTGTGAAATAGCGACACCAACTAGGGAATTGAAATTTGTTGGACAAATTACGGGCTTTCCCAACTTTTTAATGTGAAAAGGCAAACTGTAATGTACACAAAACTATCGATCAGTTTTGAAAACAGAAAATTTAGTGGAAATCAAAGTTTTTGTGATGCTGCTAGTTTTTATGCAGCCAAAACAGATATCTGAGATACAGCAGGACACCAAAACATTTAACACAAAATTAGCTCTTCAATAATTACAGAATATTTTCATAGAAAGCAAAACAAGCGATGTCCTTTGTGCTTTGGAAAAAAATAGTACATATGAATTATGGACGTACGGGCCGAGTTTCATGAAGGACTGTGCCCCAACCCACCCCTGAGTCAGGAAGGAGCCGATTTTTCGGCCAATATGCCAGAAAATTTCGGACAATTTAGTTGCCAGAAATGACCACAAAACATTTTGGTTTTCCTATCTCAGCACTTGGAAGTTGCAAGTAAACTGACCATTATACTGTACAAGTTGATTCAGTGGAATCGTATCCACGTTAATATTATTCATTTATAATCACACAAGTACACATAAAGAGCTCTATTACTGCATATTACGGGAGCGCGGTGGCTCAGAAGGTAGAGATGATTGTTGCAATCCAAGAAGTCCTCTGTTTGAATCCCGCCTGTGGCAACCACATTGTGTCCTTGAGCAAGACACTTCATCCCAATTTAATTTCCCACGTGGGGTGGGGGGGGGGGGGGGGTGAGGGGGGGGGGGGGGGGGTGAGGGGGGTATGATGGCGATGTGTACTAAGGGTACTTTGAGGGTGCACTTGTCTTCAACCAATGCTAACCCTCCTTTTGTGGAGTTAGTCTGTCGGGGAGTCTGAGTCGCTTGCCATTGCTCGGTGGTTCTCTCCAGGTACTCAATGGGGGGGGGGGGGGGGGGGGCTCTCCCATACCCGCATTTGGCATTTCCTCCTGAGATTCAACTTTTTCGGGCTAAAAGGGCTCCCCCCCCCCTGAAAAATAGCCCTGTACGCCTATGCAATGAATACCTGGACTTGAATAAATACCTATATTATGGTCATGATATAGCTGAAGATGCTGAAAGTAACCTTAAATATCAATAATTAATTTATTCTCTATCATTCTCTCTGTTTGTGAATGTGTGGGATTTGTCAACAAACGAGGGTAAGCTTCCTACTCCATGATTTCACAATTTTTCCAACATATCTGTTTCAGATACAATGAAATACATGTAATATGAGTTACTGTCACACACAAATTAGTTGTTTATTTGATATGGTTTAAATCATCTAGAGAGCTGGTATACACAGTGATGGGTACAGTGCAAGTCAAAATGAGTTGATTAAAGGGATGTTGAACAGCTTGTTAATATTTCTTGCATTACATTACTACTTTGCTATTTATTGACAGAAGGATTCCACAGAGGGTTTCCCTGACGGTATTTATTTATTGGTGTTTACGGTCACATACTTATCCACAATGGCTAATCGTGACCGTGACAGTTTTACGGGTGGGGGAAGTCGAAGGACCCAGAGAGAACCACCGAGCATCGACGAGCAACTGTTAGCCCAACATTCTAATTATGTTCAAGCTCCGCTGAAGCAGGGTACCAGCGGTTGAAGACATGTGCACCATTGACATGCAGAACGCCTTAGTACATGGCATCATTGTGCCCCCATGTTGGCCACCGGAATAAAGTGCCTTGCCCAAGAACATTACGTGGGTCGTCCCAGACAGGGATCAAACTCGGGACCTCTATCATAGAAGTCAAACAGTCTGTCACTGAGAAAATGTGCTTTTTTTCCTGGCGGTATTCATATTTGTACGACCAATCTGGTGTTGGATAACGCGGAACATCAAAACATATAACACAAAATTTGTTCTCCATTGAATTTTTAAAGCAGTTATGGAAAGCTCAAAGAGCTCTTTACTTTTTGTTTTTGGACAAGTGGGTATTCACTCAGTCATTTTTTGCAGACAGTGCTATTTCTAAGTGTCCAAAGCACATGTTTCATTAAGTCCCAGAATATAACTAAAGCCGGATTTATTGATTAAACATCTCTGCATATAGCAAAGCAAAGTGTCTCAAATTAACCCATTCCAAAATGATAGTAGCAGGTAACCAAAGTTGAATAATTTAGGTATTTCCAAATGGTACTCTTATTCTCGCTCTCATTGTGCTTGAGGGTTAAATCTGAGATTGAAAAGATGTACCAATCTTACTCAGGGAAGGTGAGTACAGAAAAGTACGAAATTAATCCGAAAATGAATTTTGTCTGATGGTACTATTATTTGTACGAGCAAAACTGGTACTGGATTTATTTATTTATTTATTTATTTATTTATTTATTTATTTATTTATTTATTTATTTATTTATTTATTTATTTATTTATTAGGGTTTAACGACACATTAACAGCCAAGGTCATATTATGTCGGTGACAGTGACAGTATGGGTGGCGCAAGCCGGAGTACCCAGAGAGAACCACCGAGCAATGACGAGCAGCTGCCAGCTCCCCAACATAGCGCCTCCGCACTGTAGCACAGTCAGGGTTAGACTGGTTGAAGACATGCACACCATCGACGTGCAGTATGCCTTAGTACACAGCGTCCAGACCAGTGAAGGCAGATGCACGAAATCTTCAGAAGTTGTTCTACTATCCCTGCTCGACAGAACAGTATCTTTGTCAAGTGGCGTGACCGCGTGGGAACAACGTGGATCGCGTGGAAACTGCGGGGACGATTCGTCCCTACTCTATTCCCAACGAAATGCCGTTTCCATTCACTATTTACCTATCACCAGTCGAGTTTGGCATTATTTCTGTCTAGTTGATGAACTGTCCAGCTTTAAATATTTGCACATTCATATGGGACAGAAAGTTTTGAGTTAAACTGCTTATTTTAGACCGTCCAGGCAGAAACTAACAACTCGATCCGGTGGAGCATTTATCTATTTATTTATTGGTGGTTAAGGTCACACATTTATGCACACTGGCTAATCATGACTGCAACAGTTTTACGGGTGGAGGAAGCCGGAGTACCCGGAGAGAACCACCGAGCAACGGTGAGCAACTGTCAGCTCCCCAACATACGAACTCCACACAAGCAGGGTTAGCATTGGTTGAAGACAAGTGCACGATCGACGTGCAGTACGCCTTAGTACACAACGCCACCGTGCCCCCACGCGGGCAGTGGAGATGAAGTGTCTTGCACAAGGACACAACGCGGTTGCCGCAGGTTGGATTTTCCGGTGGAGAAAAAGCCGTCTTCTGGCTAATTTAACATTCAAATTGAACAGTTACAATGTCGGATATACTCCAATTATGTCCCGACCTTGCAAGGCAGCAACTTGAAATTCTCAGAATGTTTTCTACTGTCCCTGCCCGACAGTTTAGTATCTTTGTCAAGTGCCGAGACCGCGTGGAAATACCGTGGATCAGGTGGAAACCGAGGGCACGATTCTCCCCACTTTATTCTCAATTCAACGAATTTTCCATTCATTATTTACCTGTCACCGGCTGAGTTAGGTATTATATCTGTCTATTTGATGAACTTTTCAACCTTAACTATTTGCGGCTTCATGTAGCACCACCGAAGGGCCACTGCATGGTTACCAATATATTCAGGGATTGATTTTACGAAAATAACAATTATTCCGACTATATCCACATGGGAACTCCTAAATATGCCAAGGGTTAAACTATTGATAATAACGTATAAAACAGAAGTTGTCATGCTATGCTTGCTGCATGCAGGAATAGAAAACATTCAGCGCTCAATGAATTAGGAATGGAGTAAATTGTCACTTAAACCTACGGAATTCTTAACAAAATGAGAGGTTTTTTTCGACGGCATCAATTTTTGTGCATTTGAGACAGGGATGGAGTTAAACTTTACAGCAACCTTATAACAGAAAATATTTTTGGAATTGAACTGTGAATCCGAATTTCGAAAGCATTTTCGGATATTCTATTCCAAACTACCACTGCACGCTTATCAATATTCAGTGATTTTATGAAAATTAAAATTATTCCGACCGTACCCATATGGGCAGTCTCAAATCTGCCAACGGTTAAACTTTTAATAATGACATATAAAACAAAAGTTGTCATACTATGACTGCTGTATACAGCCATAGAAAACGTTCAGCGCTCAATCAATTAGGAATGGAGTAAATCGTCACTTAAACTTACCAAATTCTGAAAAACAATAGTTTTTTTGGACTGCACCTATCTTTATGCACAGAACGAGCATAGGGTTCAACTTTACAACTAGACTTACAACAGCAAATATGCTCGGTAGGCAATTATAAATACGAACATGTAAATCATTTTTCGATATTCCTTTCGAAAATGGAAGAAAAGTGAGCTCCAAATTGGCCAGTTTTATGAAGAATTTTAGGGCACTCAAATTCAAGGCCAAAAAACTGGGTGATGGTTAAATCTTTGAATAAAATATATAACAGCAAAAATGTTCTTGGATGAAGGTCCAATCCTCTCATGGAAAAGGTTTTGAGACATTATGGCTCCAGTGCTGAGAAAGTGTATGTAAACGTTGGCGAAAATAACAATTATTCCGACAGTACCCTTATGGGAAGTCTCAAATCTGCCAAGGGTTAAACTTTTAATAATAATATATAGAACAAACTTTGTCATACTTTGACTGCTGCAAGCAGCTATAGAAAAAATTCAGAGCTCAAGCTATTATAAATGAAGTAAATCGCCACCTAAAGTTACCAAATTCTGAAAAATTGGAATTTTTTTGGAAGGCACCTATTTTTTTATGCAACCAGAATGGGATAGGGTTAAACTTTACAACCAAACTTACAACAACAAATATGCTCGGTAGTCAATTGTGAATACGTATATGAAAAGTGTTTGAAATTTAACCCTTTCCAAAATGATAGAAAAAGCAACCAAAGATGGCTAATTTTGGCATTTTCAAACGGTTCTCTTATTCTCGCCCTCATTGTGCTTGAGGGTTAAATCTGAGATTAAGAAGTAAACAGTAACTTTCTTCCACAATCATTGTTGCATCTAGCCATATCAAAATAATTGTTACAACTACTTTGTAATTAGAGAAATTTGCCCTTGAAGATGGCGAAAATAACAATTATTCCGACAGTACCCTTATGGGAAGTCTCAAATCTGTCAAGGGTTAAACTTATAATAATAACATATAGAACAAAATTTGTCATACTTTGACTGATGCAAGCAGCTACAGAAAACATTCAGAGCTCAAGCAATTAAAAATGGAGTAAATCGCCACCTAAACTTATCAAATTCTTAAAAAATTGGAGTTTTTTTGGACGGAACCTACTTTTATGCAACCAGAATGGGATAGGGTTAAACTTTACAACCAAACTTACAACAGCAAATATGCTCGGTAGTCAATTGTGAATACGTATATGAAAAGTGTTTGAAATTTAACCCTTTCCAAAATGATAGAAAAAGCAACCAAAGTTGGCTAATTTTGGCATTTTCAAATGGTACTCTTATCCTCGCCCTCATTGTGCTTAAGGGTTAAATCTGAGATTAAAAAGTAAACAGTAACTTTATTCCGCAATCATTGTTGCATCTATCCAAACCAAAATAATTGTTACAACAACCTTGTTATTAGAGAAATTTGCCCTTGAAGTTGGTCAATTTTGAAGAAAAAATCTATATTCATGTCATTTTTGGCCAGTGGGGGTTAATGTTGACAGATTTGAGTGGTGATTGTAGTGTATCATATTATGCTGTAAATGTGTGAAAAATTTGAGCGAAATAACTGTAAACAATTTTGAGACATTCGAAAAATGGTGAAATTTTGAAGGTTTTGGCAGAATATTTTGAAAATACGCGTTTTCACAGATATGACGATACCGCATTTCACTAGATGTTTTGACATTAAATAAGTGTGCCAAATTTGGTCAAAATCGTACAACTTGTTTTCGAGCAGTTCAACAGACAAAATTCAGGGAGGAAAAAAAAAAAAAAAAAAAAAAAAATAGAGAAGAAAAATTTTGAAAAAGAAGAATAACAATAGTCTTTGGGTTTGGGAAAGCCTAATTAAAGCAATTGCTGTTTAATTTCTCATCCATCTCTGCGTTATTGTGCAGTCCGATAATGTGTTTTCATAGCAATTTGGAAGTTTTAATTCAACAGAGGAAAAAAATTGGAAAACCACATCTGACAGACTTTTAGATTATTAAAAAGAACACTGTCTGTATTTTATGCAACGATGCGCACACTGTTGATACAATGAATATAAAAAAAGTTATAGATCACCAAAAGGGTCTGAAAAGGCAGTTTTCTATTTTTTTAAATGCTCCCTCTCAGTGTCAAATGCCTGAACAGCTTTAGCAAATTAAGGGGAGGTAATGTTATAGTGAATCGCATCAAGGGAAACATTTTCTTGGCCATGACCCCGCATTCCAAACTCAAAATACAATAGCTTGTACTCCAGTGGGGCATTCTATCGGTTTCTATAACGATATGCTCTTCTTTCGTGTTCTGAATTTTGAAACGGAGCTGGATTTATTCTGAAAATTTACTTTAATAACTCTCCGTCAACTTCCATTAATAAATATTTTAATATCAGTGAAATAACAGAAAATAGCATAGCAATTACTGAATACTGTTCAACTTCATGGAACATGGACACAAGATATTTTACGTTTATTCTAGGGAATACAGGGGCGGCGAAACGGGGGCGGGGGGGGGGGGGCTGGGATGGGCGGGGGGGGGGGGGGAGCTTCAGCCCCTCCACTTTTTTTGCCGGGCCATGTTTTTTTGTATGCACATATTTTAACACAACCAATGACTGGTGAAACAAGGGGCGGATCCAGAGCCTCCCCCATAATTTCTCCAGCTATGTTTCTCTCATACTGGTTCAGTTTCGATGGATTTCGGATCATTTTTTGCAGTAAGTGGCAGCAAACGCTAAAGTGTATAAAGTCTGTTAAAAAGTCAGTTGATTGAAATAGATCGTAATCTTACAGACATACAGGTACCAAATCCACCCCAGACAAGATAATCCACCCCCAGACAAGATAATCCACCCCCAGACAAGATAATCCACAGACAGTATAATTGATGTAAAGCATACAGGTGAGGTCTATTTTTCAGCTTTGGTCGTTACGACCAAAGCTGATAAACAGACCTCATCTGTATGCTTTACCGACGTTTTTAACGGCTCTCAAAGTGTGAAATCTTTCAAATACATCTCCAGAAAAATCTCAAAATATCCGCTCAGATGCATGGAAATGGGGGTTTTGGGACCCTGGAATTTAAAATTTTCGTACGACAACCATCCATCGTCCGATCCAGCCTCCCCCCCCCCCCCCCCCTCCCCTCTCCCTCCACTTTGAAAATTGTTCCGCCGCCTCTGGAATATGTGAACTTTATGAAGTTAATGTTTGAAATGCAACAGTTAATACGGTATGCAGATCTACATTATCTTCCCTTACAGCTTTGCAATGAGCAGAAAAACACAATATGCATCATTTTCTATTGTCCACCCCCACTGCGGACACAAAATCAGTATTTATGGGAAATATTTACTCAAGTGGTGAAGTGATTTTGTTCACCAACAAACGTTTTTCTGTATTTTATTGGATCATACCCACGGGGACGTACAGAGATTATTCTTCTCCCTTTTAACTACTTCCATTCATTCACTACAAAATAGCAATTTTTCAGTCCCAAATCCTCTCTTTTCCTCACCAACACAGAATAAAACTTTCCATTGAATGTTTTTTTTTGTTCACAGTGTTTCAACAATTTTTGTAAATATTTTATACCCGTTATCATACAGTGCAATACACTAACATGTTTATTAAAATTTTTTATTATTATTACAACTCTCATAACCAACAAAAAATAAACTCTCCTCACAATTATGTGATGTACATTGTTAACCCTTTACCTAACATGAAAAGCAGACGACACTTGCAAAAAAAATTCTTGAATAATTAATTTTTTTCATTTTTTCTTGAACAACTATTTTTTTAAATTTTTTTGTCTCCAAAACATAGGTTATGACCGCTCATTGGAACGAGCTCGACGAGCTCGTTCCAACGAGGGGTCATAACCTATGTTTTTGAGACAAAAAATGAAAATATTTTGAAAATTAATTGGCGATTTTTGAGAATAGCGCTGGACGGTTTTGGCCGTTACCTTGGGTAAAGGGTTAATTGAAACAAATTTCACATGTGCAACCACTGAGGGGGCCAAAACTATAAAACGTATACATTCTCTAGAATTGTATTTTCCAGTTATGACTTTAAATGGATTAAAAGAAGCGCGGTGGCGTTGCTGTAACCGGTTCTCGTCAGATCACCGAAGTTAAGCAATGTCGAGCCCGGTTAGTTCTCGGATGGGTGACCGTCTGAGCGATCGATTCGGACTCCCCCGTTGCGTCCTTGGGCAAGGCACTTAACCTCGATTGTCAACATGGGGGCACGATGACGCTGTGTACTAAGGCGTACGGGACGTCGATGGTGCGCATGTCTGCAACCAATCTAACCCTGCTTGTGCTGCAGTGCGGAGTTACGATGTTGAGGAGCTGGCAGCTGCTCGTCATTGCTCGGTGGTTCTCTCCGGGTACTCCGGCTTCCTCCACCCGTAAAACTCTCACGGTCATGATTAGCCACTGTGCATAAGTATGTGACCTTAAACACCAATAAATAAATAAATAAATGGATTAAAATGAACCATCAGCATTTTCAAAGAATTGCCATATATTTTAAATGCTAATGAGTCATTTTAGTCAGTTATATTAATAGTTAGAAAATTCTAGAAAATACAATTGTAGATGTTTTATTGTATTGGCTCCAGTTTTGAACAAATATTCCAAGTATAAGTATTAATTGTATGTCTGTATCCGAAACAACTGAAAAAAACCTGGCTTCAGTTTCTAATAATATGTTATCATGTTATGTGTCCCCAACAAATCATGCAGAACGAAAATGCATCACCAGATACAATAACTAAGATATAATACGAAAATAAAACGCATGCATATTGCCTCTCATTCTCTTTTTAGTTGACCATCAATTCCTAAAATTAACATACATTGGAAACTCCCCCAAATAGCTTTGCAAAAATTAATACAAATTATCCATATGCTTGGAGGAAGGAAAATACTCCGCCCATCCCCACCCCCCCCCCCCCCCCCCAAAAAAAAATAAAATAAAATGAAATAATTTGCTGTCAACCCACATGCATGAGACACCTGATTTGGATTCCGTGACATTTTTAATAACTATTGGTACATTCCAGTCAGTAAGAATCAGGAAGTCCAATATAATAATTACCTAAATATACAGAACTTTTATTGTGCTTGGCCATTTTTCGAGGTCTGACACCTACACGCAACTTGAGGAAAGCTGCAAACACAACTAAACTGAAAGGTCGGAAATTCACAGAATGTAGCCTTCCCAGAGTAGTGAGAGTACCCAGACACTGCCATTGGCAGTGTCTGGGTACTCTCACTAATCTGGGATGGCTACATTCTGTGAATTTCTGCAGCAAGAGAGTATTTAATAAAAAACGAAAAACCTAAGATTACGGGATATCGACGGTTTCGGTTTTTAAAAAAAACTAAAAACCTCGGTTCGGTTTCGGTTAACCTACAGCTCTACCAGTCAGGTGAGAATATTGTGGTAGATTGGAATAATAATTTACGGATGATTAATCAAAGAAGAATTATCTCAACGATAATGTTGAATAACCAGAGATCTGAAGATTAACAGCAGGCGCCTTGTCAATATAAAGTTACTTTAATGAAAGACAACAGGACATCAAAGGAAATACTCTGCAATAGACACGCCCTTGATACTGGAGCAATAGAGTATCAAGGGAGATAATCAACACATGGATGTGCTTTCTTCAAGTAAAACGCACATGACACTCCTCCCTTGCTTATTTTAACCCTTTCAATCCCAGTGGCCTTTTTTTCTGTCCAGGAACATTATACGTCATAATTTCATTGAGTAGGCTAGCTGCTAAGTGCTTGTGTGTGGGGGTAGATCAAGCAATATTTAGTGCTGCACGTCGAAAAATATAAATATGTCTACCCCCAAATAATGAATATGGACTTTTCGAATTGCTTCCGTTGAACTGACATGGAAGATACAACCAGTGTTCAAAACAGAGGCGGCGGACGTTCCAAAAAAGTGTGTGTGTGTGTGTGGGGGGGGGGGGGGGGGGGTCACACCTTTCTGGGTAGCGCAAGGGTGTAGGATGGAAAATAATATTTCTTCGGGGGGGGGGGGGGGGGTCGATGGTGGTGGGGCAATGCATTCATGGAAAATATATAAATGTATATACGCTATCCCTCACCCTTGACCCCACTCTATTTACGACACTAACCTCAGCGTATTTATTTCGTTTTGTTTTTACTTAAACCTTACAACCCTGGTGGTAACTTCCATATCAATTCAATAGCAGCAATGGGAAGAGGCCATATTCATTATTTGTGGGCAGACCAATTAATATTTTCAACGTGCAGCCTCGGGGCTGCAAGTTGAAAATATTGATTGGTCTTCCCCACACATTCACTTACCAGCTATCATACTTGATGAATTTATAAAGTATCATGTTCATGGGTCAGAAAAGCGGCCTCTGGAGTTTAAAGGGCTAATCATAACCTTGAAACAGTCCTTTGAAACATTACGCTGCATTTGGAGCTTTCTATTTTCAATAAAATCTTGAAAATCAGTGTGGTCAAATATGTATAGGTGATGTGTAGTGACCATAGGGGTTGTGTACGTTATGTTGGAAAATGACGTTCGGGTACCTATAATTGGTGAAAAAGTGGGGGCTCCGCCGCAACCGATTCAAAGGGTTAAGGAATGTGTTGTGGTTAAACATGGACATGTGTCAAATTTTAATGATAAAATTATGTATATTAAATGAAATAGAGCCAGGCTAGTTTGCGGCGTGTTTTATTTGGTTTATATGCAACTCATGGTACTACATATAAAATTTAGTAGAAATCGAGCAAATATTTAGTCCATTGCAATGGAAATGGGGTGGAGATAAAATGACGTTGTAGGACTGTTAGTTTTTTTTCTGGTCCACTCACAGTCCTAACTTTGAAAAAGGACAAAAATCCACCATTAGTGTTAGGATAACATGTAATGAAGCATACGATTGCTACGTGACTACGTGATTTGATCATCGAGTGGTTTGTTCAGTCTCTGAATATATTGTGTGCATAAATATAAAATTTCATTTCAATTAAACCCGTGGGTAGACCGTTGCTAAGGACAAAATTCTGTTGCTGAGGAAATCACCTGACACTATGGTTGCACTGGTAGATTAATTTTTGGTCCAGCTATGAAATAACATCAAACTCTACCAATTAGTTAACCGTTGCTAGGGAAGCACAGTGGTGGCTATTGAGACAACGTGCCTTCCTTGCAAAGTGTAGCAGTGTTCGTTGTTAGGGAGTCGCGTTAGTTGTTATTGAAGTCACGTGACATTTTTGCTTAAAATAGGCCCAGTAGTTTGCCCGTTGCTAGGGAGTCGCACTGGTTGCTATGGGTGTTCCGTGACATGGCCAATGGCCCAATAGATCGAATTCCCGAGGCATTATGGCTTCATACACCAAGTTTGGTTGAAATCGGTCCAGTAGTTTGCTCGTTGACATGGAGTCGCGTTGGTTGGTATGGGAGTTAAGTGACATGGTCAATGACCCAATGTGTCGAATTCGTAATGCATTGAGAGTCCATATACCAAATTCGGTTAAAGTCGGCGCAATAGGTTGCCCATTGTTAGTGAGTCGTCATGGTTACTATGGATGTCAAGTGACTCGATAAATGGCCCAATGCGTCGATCTCCCAATGCATTATGGGCTCAGATACCAAATTTGGTTAAAATAGGCCCAGTAGTTTGCCCGTTACTAGGGAGTCGCGTTGGTTGCTATGGGTGTTAGGTGACATGGTCAGTGGCCTAATAGATCAAATTCCCGAGGCATTATGGTTTCATACACTGAGTTTGGTTGAAATCGGCCCAGTAGTTTGTCCGTTGCTATGGAGACGCGTTGGCTGCTATGGGAGTTATGTAACATGGCCACTGACCCAACAGGTCGAATTTGTAATGCATTGTGGGTCCACATACTGAATTCGGTCAAAACTGACCCAGTACTTTCCCCGTTGCTAGAGAGCCGCCTTGGTTACTATGGACATGATAAATGACCCAACGGGGCGATTTTCCGAAGCATTGTGGCATCAGATACCAAATTTGGTTAAAATAGGCCCATTAGTCTTCCTGTTGTTAGGGCTGCTATGGGTGTTACGTGACATGATCAGTGACCCAATAGATCGAATTCCCGAGGCATTGTGGTTTCATACACCAAGTTGGTTGACATTGGCCCTGATAGTTTACCCGTTGCCATGGAGTTGCGTTGGTTGCTATGGGAGTTATGTTAGTTATATGGTTAATAACCCAATAGGTTGACTTCGTAATGCATTGTGGGTTCACGTACCAAATTCGGTTGAAAATCGGCGCAGTAGTCTGTCCGTTGCTTGGGAGTCCCGTGTTGCTATGGAAGTTAACCCTTTACCTAACGTAACGGCCCAAACCGGTCAGGGCTATTCTCAAAAATCGCCAATTAATTTTCATTATTTTTTCATTTTTTGTCTCAAAAACATAGGTTATGACCCCTCGTTGGAACGAGCTCGTCGAGCTCGTTCTAACGAGGGGTCATAACCTATGTTTTTGAGACAAAAAATGAAAAAAAATAGTTATTCAACAATTATTTTTGCTAGTGTCGTCTGCTTTTCATGTTAGGTAAAGGGTTAAGTGGCATGGTCAGCGGCTCGATAGATCGGATTCTTGCTATATTTTGGGTCAATCAAGTGAATAATTCCAACTTGTTGGGTGCGCGATGTTAACCCTCGTTTTATTTTTGCCTGAACCACTAGACACCCCATTCCGTTATTAACATTTCGAAATCATATTTTCCAAGAAGTGGTTTAAATGCTACATTTCGGACTTGAGCTTTTTTGAATAATCCTTGATTCACTGTGAAGTCTCGACGAATCACGTCTCGCGAAAAACTTCCGACGATAAAAAAAAATATGAGAACAATATAAAGGACGATTTCACTCGACGTCGGCTATCGCACTTTAAGGGGTCGTCCAACGTAACTTTGGGCATTTTTTTGAAAATGTTCACAATTCCCTAAATACGAATTAAAGCGGTGAATAACGACATATGAAATTTAGGCAAACCTGAAAGCGAGCTAAAGTGATGCATTAGGCCTAAAGTGCTGTAGGCCTACATTGACTGGTAAAGAATAGGGGACCAACCACAGTGGCTCTTCCCAATATTTGTAAACAGCAGTCTATTTCGAGATATTTTATCTGCATTTTGATTGGAAGATATTATTTTCCAGTGCCCTGATTGAAAGATAATTTTATCATTGCTTTGATTGGAAGATAAATTTATGGCGTCGTTGTTTTCCGGAATTTATCCGAAGAGTTACGAAAATTGCTGCGTTCATTTTTATTTTTTCACAAATAACATGTAGCATTTATTGTTACTATTACCAACTTTTAGTAGCCACATAAATATACTGCCAAAATGTAGTATCGTTCTTCGATAAATAAATCATTTCTTCAGTTGCGAATGTCAATTTCCGCCATGCGCAAACATGTCAGCGTCCTTGTGTACCACTTCCATTGAAAAAAATTGAAGTTGATGTCTTTGAGATTAGCTTGGCTTTGAGTTCATACAAACGGTACATACGTGTTGCCATATATCTTGCGAAGCAAGCGATCCTTCGGATCGCTTGCATGCGACCCTGCTGGTCGCTTTCGCTCGCTATTATATACCAAAATAATGACAAAAGTATACAAAACCCGAATTTATCCATTTTTTAATTTTTTTTAAAAAATTTTTTTTTTTTGCTTTTCGTGACAAAGAATATGCCAGCCGCATAAGTAACGGTCAGGGTTAACAAGGAATAGATCGGTAATTCGAATGTCTGAGTTGTAAATAATAGACTTCACACTCCATACTCGGATAAAGCATCTTTATCATTTCATCACCAACGTGGTGAGAACGCTCAGGGGGAAATGGATCACCACAAACGCTTGATTCTGTTCGGGAGACACGTTTGTTATGATCACGTGGGTTTTGGGCAAAGTTGGGAAATGATTTGATTTCCCACGATCTGAAATCTTCAAACATTTCACTGCTGTTTTTGAATCTGGGAGGCGATGTTAAGTACAACTCACGACACACCCATAGGAAAATATTCAACTGACAATGTGATAATTGCGAGATACAGTCCATAGTAGTGCTGTTGAGACTAGAAGCTGTACAATGTGACGCAAGTGTCACCAAGGGATTAATACGCCACCGCTTCGAACTATTATTATTTGGTTGGTGACGATGATCAAAACATAAAAGTGGAAAATTATATTTTAAAACAAAAATATATTCACATCAACATACATTACAGTCCTCACAATTGTATATTTAAGAAAAATTAATTTTACTGTCGCCGAACTATATTAGTGATGTAAAGAAGGCTTGATGAAGTCTGCTACGAAAAAAGAACACCAATGTCGAGCAGAATTATCAGAAAGGTTTCTTCCTGTTCACCAGATAAAGCGAAATGTCGTACCATCGTAAATTTAAATATCTCCCTCACACAACCGCATTGTGTATAAGACGGATCAACGTCGATTTTGAGCACTGTTAGCAACAGAAGGTTGCGAAAATCCATGTGTGTTGACACTGTGTGGACAAAAATAGAAAAAATCCTCTAGGCGGACCAAAATTCACACGAAATACCGAAATGAGACCACAAGTTGTCATAAGTGTTCAGATAAATGAATTTAATAACCAACACAATTCCGATATTGTTCAAGCCGGTAACCCTCCGCCTATAAAATTAGTATTGATAAGCAGATCAGTTGTTAATGCTCTTAAATCTCACGAGAAAACAACAGTTAAGCCTCCCCAAACACCAACTATGGGAGGCCGATAGTTCCAAAACAAAAGAAGCATACCAAATCAAGTACATAAATGAATTGGAAGCCAGGATTTCTGACTAAGTGTAGCCGATTGGTGAAAGTATTCTGCACGCAGGACAGGTCATTTTTGTTGTTTTGGCCACACTTGAACATTCAAATGACACTCTTGGCAGCTGTCCTTCCTCACGCAACCCCAGAAATGGACACATATAATACTAAATGAGGAAATTTGGCAGTTTACCCTTTTTGGTGTATCAGTCTCGTCGTATTTTACCAATTTGATAGAGATCTCCTGCAAATGGCACAGGATTGTGGGGAGTATGATCACAGCAGACTCACAAAAGCCACATTGGACATTCTTCGTTTTTCCTTGATGCACTCTCTCATGACTCCATAGTTATTCCTCTGAACTGTGTGGATTTGACCCTTGGTGAACTTCGTCAACATTGCATCCACAACATCAACATTCCCTCGTAGATAGAACGGTTAGATTGTCGAAATGACGTCCGAACGCTTTTGGAATTAAAGATAAATGAAATCAATAACCCTTTACCCAACGTAACGGCCAAAACCGGTCAGCGCTATTCACAAAAATCGTCAATTAATTTTCATTATTTTGTTAATTTTGTCTCCAAAACATGGTTATGACCCCTCAGTAGTATAACACGTATGAATCGTGCCTCATTACCCGGACTTGTGCAACTAGTGTTAAATTCCCATAGGAACCGGACTTTTTCCGGTGCAACTTTTGCCGGTGCAAAAGTACGGCCCCTTTCAGCTAGATCCGCCAAGCAGTGTAGTACTGCATATATAGTATGCTATGGCACGTATATTGGCTATAGGTATATATTATGGATAAGTGATGGAAAGATGGTGGGAAAATTGGGTTTTCTTGAAAGTTTTTCCCGCGAAACGGTTGACGTTGCTATTGACGTCATGATACGCGCGCGACGTCATAGAGATGCTGACCGCTATTATTGTCCAGTATACAATCGGACATAAAGTTATTTGGGTCAGTGGTTGTCGGACTTCTCGTATGGGGTGGCGGCGATATGGTAGTGGTGGTATATATCCATGTAGGTCACAAGTTAGCCCTTAGTACTATTAATCCACCGTATGCTTCATATTATCCTATGTCTGCTATAGCTAAGTCAAGCAGTAGGGTGGGTGGGTGGTAGTGTGGTATTGCGAGATAGTCATTGGTGGTTTAGATTGGCAGTACAGGATGAATGATATGTTGGTCTATTACCCCCTTAGTACTATTAACCTACCGAATCCTTTGTATTATCTTATGGCTGGTATTGGTAGTTTAGTGTTAGGCCAGGCAGTATTATACTAGGTTGTTTAGAACGGGTGGCATATGATGCATGGTATATACCCCTGTAGGTCCAGTCCTCGATGTTATTAACCAGCCGATTGCTTTGTACTATTCAATGACTGGTATAGGGAGTACGTTATGGCAGGTCAAGTGGTATTGTGGGGGTGGGGGTGGGGGTGGGGGTAATGCCTGGCAGTATAGAACTGCGGTATAGTATGGACGATATATACCTCTGTGGGCCCCTGCAGGTCCTATGTTAGCCCTTAGTACTATTAATTCACCTGATGCTTTGTTATCCTATGACTGGTAGTATGCAATGCTAGGCATAGGGGTATTGTGGGTAGGGGTACTGCCTGGTAGTTTAGAACGGTACTATAGTATGGGCTGTATATACACCTATAGGCCCCCTGTTAGTGCTTGGTACTATTAACCAACCGACCTACTATCACCAAACTTGGTATATTTGTTAACGACCCTCCGGCTTTGAACATTCTGGAATTAGATTTTTCACTTTCGACATTTATTCAAAACAATGTCAATTCCAACGTTTTTCTCTACATTTTAATATCAACTCCTGTATCAAGCCTCCCTCTTTCATATGAAGTTGTGCACCTTTATTTTTCAATTTCAGTTCGAGACACCCGATGCCAGCGATGCTAATTTTACGTTTTTCCTGTATCTTCTGTTTTTCAGCCTCATTTTGAGCCTCAATCTTTCGAAATTTTGCTAACATAATGTCTACAAAAACTACATCTCAATATGTTGGTCCGTTCTAGAAATTCCCATCCGTTATGTTCGAACTCTCAGGTGATGTCAGAAGGCGTTATAGGGTCAAAAATGAAAACGTGTCGATTTTGGGGGAAATTTTAGTATGTTGTGGAGGTATAAAATTAAGAGACAGCTGTTTTTTTTTTTATTTTTCTCCATTTTTGACCTTTTGACGTCAGTTTGACGAAGAAATTGCCCCATTAAAAGCTTTCGGCCAAAGGCCTTCATCAGTTTTGCTAGCTTAAGAAAACACTACAAACTCGGTTGAATGCAAATTTCACAGTTGTGAAATTTGTATTCAACCGAGTATGTAGTGTTTTCTGAAGCAACTACAGTTGTGAAATTTGTATTCAACCGAGTATGTAGTGTTTTCTGAAGCTAGCAAAACTGATGAAGGCCTTTGGCAACTGTGAAATTTGCATTCAACCGAGTTTGTACTGTTTTCTGAAGCTAGCAAAACTGATGAAGGCATTTGGCCGAAAGCTTTTAATAGAGCAATTTCTTCATTTATTACCGTGGTCCCTTTATCTGGACCTTACGGAACAGGTCTATTTGACGTTTTTTATTAACGTTTAATACCTGCCCGCTTGTTGAATGTTCACTTTCGAAATTTATGAAAAAATATTCTCCAGTAAAAACGATATCTAAAAAAATTTAAGTTTGTCCGATTTTTGCGGTTCGGAATTTGCACATGATCAATTTGTTTCACCACCTCGTGAACAGTTATGATTTAATTCTTAAATAAATCACTGCCCGCTTAGCGCATTCCAGTATTCTATTACACCAGGGCTGAAAAATAATCTATACAAAACAAGAATCTCGGGGGGGGGGGGGGGGGGGGACAGAGAGACAGAGACAGAGACAGAGACAGAGAGTGAGAGAGAGAGAGAGAGAGAGAGAGAGAGAGAGAGAGAGAGAGAGAGAGAGGGGGGGTGGGGGTGGGGGCGCATATCTGATTATAGCATTGTTTAAGTAGCCTGTTATGGAAAGTCTGGTCAAAAGCTAATATGACTCTAGACTCTGAGTATTTGAAACAGAAAAATGTCCCATCTTCCGCGGTTGCAATTGTTGTTGACAGACAAAGCTTAACAAAAACTTTGTTTGCTTTTTAAAGAATTTATGTCTGCGAAAAACAAATGTTGATGGTGTACATTTTTTCAGGACTGACAGCATATTTTAGTTATTAGGTCCCATAAAGTAGATCTTTTGTTTCTCACACCATATTTTTTAAAAATCCATGTGCGCGGGCAGTATTTTATTTTTTATTGTTTTAATTATTTCTTTGCCAGCAAAATTCCTGTTCTGGGTTTATTTTATGTTTTAAGTCTCGGAATCTACAGAATAGCATGGGTGGTGGTGTAATTCGTCCCTTGAGTGAAAGAAGGCTTTGCAAAGTCTTGTTGCACTCAAGGGACAACAAATTTATAAATTTTATTAACTTGGGTACAATTTCAGACATTAACCTTTCGATTTTTATTTTTTTAAGTTCGCATTGGTTATAAAAAGAGAGAGCATGCGACAGCCAAAAAGAACATGCGGGAGTGTTTGAGAAACATATTTTAACCTTTTTTTATACTTTACTGACAAAAAATAATTATATTTGAAAGATAACACGATGTTACAAGTCTTCGTGTAACTCGCCGGTGTCGCGATGCAACAGCTCAAACATCATAAATGGGCGTATTTGGCGCATTGATTGACAAACCATCTTCAATCGGCAGACCACTGATTTCTTATCACAGGATTTCTGGGACGCAAATTGGTCACAAAAAATAGTGTCTTACCTGTCGCCACCTGGCGGGGGTGAAAGCAGTTATGGGTATGAACAATGTTCAACAACAAATTTTTTTTCTCGAACGTTTTCAATTTACTGACACCATGTAATCGCCGATCGTGTTTTAATCCTTTACCCAACGCAGACGATATCAAAATTTATTATTTTAAAAATAATTTTTTTAAAATTTTTCAAAAAATTTCAACAAAACCATATCATGTGACCCCTCATTGGAACGAGCTCAATGAGCTCGTTCCAATGAGGGGTCACATGATATGGTTTTGTTGAAATATTTTGAAAAATTTAATTTTTTCAACTGCTCAGTTTGCATATTACGCGGGCGGATGCGGGCAATTCGTTAGGTAAAGGGTTAAAGATTACACCTCGGTGTCTGTAAAACATGAACATGAGGATGAAGTGTACATTTTCCAGAGCAGTGCTAAATGAATACCGGTACATGCAACATGTTTTGGTTACCGTTGATAAAACACAATCGATATTGGAATATTGATAATCCGCTACCAATTTTCATGTTAAGACAACACGATGACGGTTGGTGCAGGTAAAAGCTTTCATGTCATCATCAAACATCAACAATGGGGAAGTTACAGCGTTGTTTGACTTTGTCATCTTGGGGGGGGGGGGGGGGGGGGGGGGGGAGTTGTGACGCTGTTGGCGTTCGTTTCAGTAATCCAAACATTTTGAAATCAGCAGCTCATAGACACTTGGTCAAAGTTTCAACACAAATTTATTTAAAGTAAATCGATCTTTACACACATTATATTACCTAGAATGGTACAGGACACTTTTACTGGACACTAAACTGCTAATTTTAAAACATTACATTTAGGCCCCACAAAGTAGATCTTCCGTTTCTCATGCTTTTTTGTACAATTGCATGTGGGCGGGCGGTTTTTTATTTTTATTTTTATTTTTGTAATTAATTCTTTGCCACCAAAAGTTCAGTTTTCTTGGTTTGTTTTATGTTTTAGGCCTCATAATCTACAGAATAGCATGGATGGGGGTGTATTTCGTCCTTCGAGTGCAAGAAGGCTTTGCAATGCTAAAGCATTGCAAAGCCTTGTTGCACTCAAAGGAGAAATTTATTAATTTTATCAACTTGAGTAAAATATCCATAAAAAATTTAATTTTTATCTTTTTAAGTTTGCATTGGTATAAAAAGTGAGCACGAGACAGCCAAAAGGACCCGGGGGGGGGGGGGGGGCGGGCTGAGAAACATATTTTTAACTTTTAGGTCTTACTAATTGTTAGTGACACAAGGTAAACTAATATTTCTCTTACAATATACTATTAGCCGCGACGCTAACCTCAATCAGAAGTAGTGCAAATTGCACTTGATCTTTCTCACAGATCAGCTATTTGCGGCAATACACTGGATCACAACACACAAGTCAAAAATAGAGGTAATTATAATTTTAAAAAATCTCACCCCTAATACGCTTCCAAGGGTGGCGCTAAGTTCTTCGTTAGTCTGGTTAGCCTCATCCAGTGTGTGATTTTTATCTGCTCTGTAAATCCTTCTGTCCATTTCATGTAACTCCAGGAACCATATGGACGGAACTACACTTAACAAGTAAATAAATACACTCGGACAAAACCTGTAATACAGACAGAATATATCAAAACCAACGAAAAGCGCCCACAAGCTACGGACAAAGTCTAGAATACAAAAAGAATATGAATCATACCCTACCCAACTCGTCAAAGCAGAAAGATTATAACTAAATCAATGCAAAGCACCCCTAGACACAACGCAAAGATCTGGAATATTAAAGATATATATCTAACCTAATGTAAAGCGCCCACTGGCCACTTCGCCAAAACCCAGAACATAGAACGAATATATCTAATCCAATTTAGACCGACCCCCAACGATAATGCCAAAAACATGGAATAGTGAAGAAATATATCTAAAGTAATGTAACCCCCCCCCCCCCTCTCCTCCCCCAGCCACCTCGCCAATACCTGGAATACAGAACAAATCTATCTAAACTATTTTAAAACATCTCTACAAAATCTGGAATATAGAAGAAATGTATCCAAACTATTGCCAGGCACGCCTAGCCACACCAGAAGGCAGGTATCTAAACTGATGTAAATGACCCCCTAGTCACCCAGAAGGAATGTATCTAAACTAATGTACATGGTCCTCTAGCCACCCCAGAAGGAATATATCTAAACTAATGTACACGATCCTCTATCCAACACCAGAAGGAATATATCTAAATAATGTACACAATCCTCTATCCAGCTCCAGAAGGAATATATCTAAACTAATATTCACAATCCTCTAGCCACCCCAGAAGGAATATATCTAAACTAATGTACACGATCCTCTAGCCACCCCAGAAGGAATATATCTAAACTAATGTGCATGATCCTCTAGCCACCCCAGAAGGAATATATCAAAACTAATGTGCATGATCCTCTAGCCACCCCAGAAGGAATATAGCTAAACTAATGTAAATGTTCCTCTAGCCACCCCAGAAGGAATATAGCTAAACTAATGTAAATGATCCTCTATCCACCTCCAGAAGGAATATATCCAAACTAATGTAAATGATCCTCTAGCCACCTCCAGAAGGAATATATCCAAACTAATGTACATGATCCTCTGGCCACCTCCAGAAGGAATATATCTAAACTAATGTAAATGATCCTCTAGCCACCCCAGAAGGAATATATCTAAACTAATGTAAATGATCCTCTAGCCACCTCCAGAAGGAATATATCTAAACTAATGTAAATGATCATCTAGCCACCTCCAGAAGGAATATATCCAAACTAATGTAAATGATTCTCTATCCACCTCCAGAAGGAATATATCTAAACTAATGTAAATGATCCTCTAGCCACCTCCAGAAGGAATATATCTAAACTAATGTAAATGATCCTCTATCCACCTCCAGAAGGAATATATCCAAACTAATGTAAATGATCCTCTATCCACCTCCAGAAGGAATATATCTAAACTAATGTAAATGATCCTCTATCCACCTCCAGAAGGAATATATCTAAACTAATGTAAATGATCCTCTAGCCACCTCCAGAGGGAATATATCTAAACTAATGTAAATGATCCTCTATCCACCTCCAGAAGGAATATATCTAAACTAATGTAAATGACCTCTAGCCACCTCCAGAAGGAATATATCTAAACTAAAGTAAATGATCCTCGATCCACCTCCAGAGGGAATATATCTAAACTGATGTAAATGACCTCTAGCCACCCCAGAAGGAATATATCTAAACTAATGTAAATGATCCTCTATCCACACCAGAAGGAATATAGCTATACTAATGTAAATGACCCTCTATCCACCTCCAGAAGGAATATATCTAAACTAATGTAAATGATCCTCTATCCACCCCCAGAAGGAATATAGCTATACTAATGTAAATGATCCTCTATCCACCTCCAGAAGGAATATATCTAAACTAATATAAATGATCCTCTAGCCACCTCCAGAAGGAATATATCTAAACTAATGTAAATGATCCTCTAGCCACCTCCAGAAGGAATATATCTAAACTAATGTAAATGATCCTCTATCCACCTCCAGAAGGAATATATCTAAACTAATGTAAATGACCATCCAACCACCTCCAGAAGGAATATATCTGAACTAATGTAAATGATCCTCTAGCCACCTCCAGAAGGAATATATCTATACTAATGTAAATGATCCTCTAGCCACCTCCAGAAGGAATATATCTAAACTAATGTAAATGACCTCTAGCCACCTCCAGAAGGAATATATCTAAACTAATGTAAATGATCCTCTAGCCACCCCAGAAGGAATATATCTAAACTAATGTAAATGACCTCTAGCCACCTCCAGAAGGAATATATCTAAACTAATGTAAATGATCCTCTAGCCACCTCCAGAAGGAATATATCTAAACTAATGTAAATGACCTCTAGCCACCTCTAGAAGGAATATATCTATACTAATGTAAATGATCCTCTATCCACCTCCAGAAGGAATATATCTAAACTAATGTAAATGACCTCTAGCCACCTCCAGAAGGAATATATCTAAACCAATGTAAATGATCCTCTAGCCACCTCCAGAAGGAATATATCTAAACTAATGTAAATGATCCTCTATCCACCTCCAGAAGGAATATATCTAAACTAATGTAAATGATCCTCTATCCACCTCCAGAGGGAATATATCTAAACTAATGTAAATGATCCTCTATCCACCTCCAGAAGGAATATATCTAAACTAATGTAAATGATCCTCTATCCACCTCCAGAGGGAATATATCTAAACTAATGTAAATGATCATCTATCCACCTCCAGAGGGAATATATCTAAACTAATGTAAATGATCCTCTATCCACCTCCAGAAGGAATATATCTAAACTAATGTAAATGATCCTCTATCCACCTCCAGAGGGAATATATCTAAACTAATGTAAATGATCATCTAGCCACCTCCAGAAGGAATATATCTAAACTAATGTAAATGATCCTCTATCCACCTCCAGAGGGAATATATCTAAACTAATGTAAATGATCATCTAGCCACCTCCAGAAGGAATATATCTAAACTAATGTAAATGATCCTCTATCCACCTCCAGAAGGAATATATCTAAACTAATGTAAATGATCCTCTATCCACCTCCAGAGGGAATATATCTAAACTAATGTAAATGATCATCTAGCCACCTCCAGAAGGAATATATCTAAACTAATGTAAATGATCCTCTAGCCACCTCCAGAAGGAATATATCTAAACTAATGTAAATGATCCTCTATCCACCTCCAGATGGGATATATCTAAACTAATGTAAATGATCCTCTATCCACCTCCAGAAGGAATATATCTAAACTAATGTAAATGATCCTCTATCCACCTCCAGAAGGAATATATCTATACTTATGTAAATGATCCTCTAGCCACCTCCAGAAGGAATATATCTAAACTAATGTAAATGATCCTCTAGCCACCTCCAGAAGGAATATATCTAAACTAATGTAAATGATCCTCTATCCACCTCCAGAAGGAATATATCTATACTTATGTAAATGATCCTCTAGCCACCTCCAGAAGGAATATATCTAAACTAATGTAAATGATCCTCTATCCACCTCCAGAAGGAATATATCTATACTTATGTAAATGATCCCATAGCCACCTCCAGAAGGAATATATCAAAACTAATGTAAATGATCCTCTATCCACCTCCAGAAATAATATATCTAAACAAATGTAAATGATCCTCTATCCACCTCCAGAGGGAATATATCTAAACTAATGTAAATGATCCTCTAGCCACCTCCAGAAGGAATATATCTAAACTAATGTAAATGATCCTCTATCCACCTACAGAAGGAATATATCTAAACTAATGTAAATGATCCTCTATCCACCTCCAGAAGGAATATATCTAAACTAATGTAAATAATCCTCTATCCACCTCCAGAAGGAATATATCTAAACTAATGTAAATGATCCTCTATCCACCTCCAGGGGGAATATATCTAAACTAATGTAAGTGATCCTCTAGCCACCTCCAGAAGGAATATATCTAAACTAATGTAAATGACCATCCAACCACCTGCAGAAGGAATATATCTAAACTAATGTAAATGATCCTCTAGCCACCTCCAGAAGGAATGTATCTAAACTAATGTAAATGATCCTCTATCCACCTCCAGAAGGAATATATCTAAACTAATGTAAATGATCCTCTAGCCACCTCCAGAAGGAATATATCTAAACTAATATAAATGATCCTCTAGCCACCTCCAGAAGGAATATATCTAAACTAATGTAAATGATCCTCTAGCCACCTCCAGAAGGAATATATCTAAACTAATGTAAATGATCCTCTATCCACCTCCAGAAGGAATATATCTAAACTAATGTAAATGACCATCCAACCACCTCCTGAAGGAATATATCTAAACTAATGTAAATGATCCTCTATCCACCTCCAGAAGGAATATATCTAAACTAATGTAAATGACCATCCAACCACCTCCAGAAGGAATATATCTATACTAATGTAAATGATCCTCTAGCCACCTCCAGAAGGAATATATCTAAACTAATGTAAATGATCCTCTATCCACCTCCAGAAGGAATATATCTAAACTAATGTAAATGATCCTCTATCCACCTCCAGAAGGAATATATCTAAATAATGTAAATGATCCTCTATCCACCTCCAGAAGGAATATATCTAAACTAATGTAAATAATCCTCTATCCACCTCCAGAAGGAATATATCTAAACTAATGTAAATGATCCTCTAGCCACCCCAGAAGGAATATATCTAAACTAATGTAAATGATCCTCTATCGACCTCCAGAAGGAATATATCTAAACTAATGTAAATTATCCTCTATCCACCTCCAGAGGGAATATATCTAAACTAATGTAAATGATCCTCTAGCCACCTCCAGAAGGAATATATCTAAACTAATGTAAATGATCCTCTAGCCACCTCCAGAGGGAATATATCTAAACTAATAAAATGATCCTCTATCCACCCCAGAAGGAATATATCTAAACTAATGTAAATGATCCTCTATCCACCTCCAGAGGGAATATATCTAAACTAATGTAAATGATCCTCTATCCACCCCAGAAGGAATATATCTAAACTAATGTAAATGATCCTCTATCCACCTCCAGAAGGAATATATCTAAACTAATGTAAATAATCCTCTATCCACCTCCAGAAGGAATATATCTAAACTAATGTAAATGATCCCCTAGGCACCCCAAGAAGGAATATATCTAAACTAATGTAAATGATCCTCTATCCACCTCCAGAAGGAATATATCTAAACTAATGTAAATGATCCTCTATCCACCTCCACAAGGAATATATCTAAACTAATGTAAATGATCCTCTATCCACCTCCAGAGGGAATATATCTAAACTAATGTAAATGATCCTCTATCCACCCCAGAAGGAATATATCTAAACTAATGTAAATGTTCCTCTATCCACCTCCAGAAGGAATATATCTAAACTAATGTAAATAATCCTCTATCCACCTCCAGAAGGAATATATCTAAACTAATGTAAATGATCCTCTAGCCACCCCAGAAGGAATATATCTAAACTAATGTAAATGATCCTCTATCGACCTCTAGAAGGAATATATCTAAGCTAATGTAAATTATCCTCTATCCACCTCCAGAGGGAATATATCTAAACTAATGTAAATGATCCTCTAGCCACCTCCAGAAGGAATATATCTAAACTAATGTAAATGATCCTCTAGCCACCTCCAGAAGGAATATATCTAAACTAATGTAAATGATCCTCTAGCCACCTCCAGAGGGAATATATCTAAACTAATGTAAATGATCCTCTATCCACCCCAGAAGGAATATATCTAAACTAATGTAAATGATCCTCTAGCCACCTCCAGAAGGAATATATCTAAACTAATGTAAGTGATCCTCTAGCCACCTCCAGAAGGAATATATCTAAACTAATGTAAATGACCATCCAACCACCTGCAGAAGGAATATATCTAAACTAATGTAAATGATCCTCTAGCCACCTCCAGAAGGAATGTATCTAAACTAATGTAAATGATCCTCTATCCACCTCCAGAAGGAATATATCTAAACTAATGTAAATGATCCTCTAGCCACCTCCAGAAGGAATATATCTAAACTAATATAAATGATCCTCTAGCCACCTCCAGAAGGAATATATCTAAACTAATGTAAATGATCCTCTAGCCACCTCCAGAAGGAATATATCTAAACTAATGTAAATGATCCTCTATCCACCTCCAGAAGGAATATATCTAAACTAATGTAAATGACCATCCAACCACCTCCTGAAGGAATATATCTAAAGTAATGTAAATGATCCTCTATCCACCTCCAGAAGGAATATATCTAAACTAATGTAAATGACCATCCAACCACCTCCAGAAGGAATATATCTATACTAATGTAAATGATCCTCTAGCCACCTCCAGAAGGAATATATCTAAACTAATGTAAATGATCCTCTATCCACCTCCAGAGGGAATATATCTAAACTAATGTAAATGATCCTCTATCCACCCCAGAAGGAATATATCTAAACTAATGTAAATGATCCTCTATCCACCTCCAGAGGGAATATATCTAAACTAATGTAAATGATCCTCTATCCACCCCTGAAGGAATATATCTAAACTAATGTAAATGATCCTCTATCCACCTCCAGAAGGAATATATCTAAACTAATGTAAATAATCCTCTATCCACCTCCAGAAGGAATATATCTAAACTAATGTAAATGATCCCCTAGGCACCCCAAGAAGGAATATATCTAAACTAATGTAAATGATCCTCTATCCACCGACAGAAGGAATATATCTAAACTAATGTAAATGATCCTCTATCCACCTCCACAAGGAATATATCTAAACTAATGTAAATGATCCTCTATCCACCTCCAGAGGGAATATATCTAAACTAATGTAAATGATCCTCTATCCACCCCAGAAGGAATATATCTAAACTAATGTAAATGTTCCTCTATCCACCTCCAGAAGGAATATATCTAAACTAATGTAAATAATCCTCTATCCACCTCCAGAAGGAATATATCTAAACTAATGTAAATGATCCTCTAGCCACCCCAGAAGGAATATATCTAAACTAATGTAAATGATCCTCTATCGACCTCCAGAAGGAATATATCTAAACTAATGTAAATTATCCTCTATCCACCTCCAGAGGGAATATATCTAAACTAATGTAAATGATCCTCTAGCCACCTCCAGAAGGAATATATCTAAACTAATGTATATGATCCTCTAGCCACCTCCAGAAGGAATATATCTAAACTAATGTAAATGATCCTCTAGCCACCTCCAGAGGGAATATATCTAAACTAATGTAAATGATCCTCTATCCACCCCAGAAGGAATATATGTAAACTAATGTAAATGATCCTCTATCCACCTCCAGAGGGAATATATCTAAACTAATGTAAATGATCCTCTATCCACCCCAGAAGGAATATATCTAAACTAATGTAAATGATCCTCTATCCACCTCCAGAAGGAATATATCTAAACTAATGTAAATAATCCTCTATCCACCTCCAGAAGGAATATATCTGAACTAATGTAAATGATCCCCTAGGCACCCCAAGAAGGAATATATCTAAACTAATGTAAATGATCCTCTATCCACCTCCAGAAGGAATATATCTAAACTAATGTAAATGATCCTCTATCCACCTCCAGAAGGAATATATCTAAACTAATGTAAATGATCGTCTATCCACCTCCAGAAGGAATATATCTAAACTAATGTAAATGATCCTCTATCCATCTCCAGAAGGAATATATCTAAACTAATGTAAATGATCCTCTATCCACCTCCAGAAGGAATATATCTAAACTAATGTAAATGATCCTCTATCCACCTCCAGAGGGAATATATCTAAACTAATGTAAATGATCCTCTATCCACCTCCAGAAGGAATATATCTATACTTATGTAAATGATCCTCTAGCCACCTCCAGAAGGAATATATCTAAACAAATGTAAATGATCCTCTAGCCACCTCCAGAAGGAATATATCTAAACTAATGTAAATGATCCTCTATCCACCTCCAGAAGGAATATATCTATACTTATGTAAATGATCCTCTAGCCACCTCCAGAAGGAATATATCTAAACTAATGTAAATGATCCTCTATCCACCTCCAGAAGGAATATATCTATACTTATGTAAATGATCCCATAGCCACCTCCAGAAGGAATATATCTAAACTAATGTAAATGATCCTCTATCCACCTCCAGAAATAATATATCTAAACAAATGTAAATGATCCTCTATCCACCTCCAGAGGGAATATATCTAAACTAATGTAAATGATCCTCTAGCCACCTCCAGAAGGAATATATCTAAACTAATGTAAATGATCCTCTATCCACCTACAGAAGGAATATATCTAAACTAATGTAAATGATCCTCTATCCACCTCCAGAAGGAATATATCTAAACTAATGTAAATAATCCTCTATCCACCTCCAGAAGGAATATATCTAAACTAATGTAAATGATCCTCTATCCACCTCCAGGGGGAATATATCTAAACTAATGTAAGTGATCCTCTAGCCACCTCCAGAAGGAATATATCTAAACTAATGTAAATGACCATCCAACCACCTGCAGAAGGAATATATCTAAACTAATGTAAATGATCCTCTATCCATCTCCAGAAGGAATATATCTAAACTAATGTAAATGATCCTCTATCCACCTCCAGAAGGAATATATCTAAACTAATGTAAATGATCCTCTATCCACCTCCAGAGGGAATATATCTAAACTAATGTAAATGATCCTCTATCCACCTCCAGAGGGAATATATCTAAACTAATGTAAATGATCCTCTAGCCACCTCCAGAAGGAATATATCTAAACTAATGTAAATGATCCTCTATCCACCTCCAGAAGGAATATATCTAAACTAATGTAAATGATACTCTATCCACCTCCAGAAGGAATATATCTAAACTAATGTAAATGATCCTCTATCCACCTCCAGAAGGAATATATCTAAACTAATGTAAATGATCCTCTATCCACCCCCAGAGGGAATATATCTAAACTAATCTAAATGATCCCATAGCCACCTCCAGAAGGAATATATCTAAACAAATGTAAATGATCCTCTAGCCACCTCCAGAGGGAATATATCTAAACTGATGTAAATGATCCTCTATCCACCTCCAGAAGGAATATATCTAAACTAATGTAAATGATCCTCTATCCACCTCCAGAGGGAATATATCTAAACTAATGTAAATGATCCTCTATCCACCTCCAGAAGGAATATATCTAAACTAATGTAAATGACCATCCAACCACCTCCAGAAGGAATATATCTAAACTAATGTAAATGATCCTCTATCCACCTCCAGAAGGAATATATCTAAACTAATGTAAATGATCCTCTATCCACCTCCAGAAGGAATATATCTAAACTAATGTAAATGATCCTCTATCCACCTCCAGAAGGAATATATCTAAACTAATGTAAATGACCTCTAGCCACCTCCAGAGGGAATATATCTAAACTAATGTAAATGACCTCTAGCCACCTCCAGAAGGAATATATCTAAACTAATGTAAATGATCCTCTATCCACCTCCAGAGGGAATATATCTAAACTGATGTAAATGATCCTCTAGCCACCTCCAGAAGGAATATATCTAAACTGATGTAAATGATCCTCTAGCCACCTCCAGAAGGAATATATCTAAACTAATGTAAATGACCCTCTATCCACCTCCAGAAGGAATATATCTAAACTAATGTAAATGATCCTCTATCCACCTCCAGAAGGAATATATCTAAACTAATGTAAATGATCCTCTAGCCACCCCAGAAGGAATATATCTAAATTGATGTAAATGATCCTCTATCCACCCCCAGAAGGAATATATCTAAACAAATGTAAATGATCGTCTATTCACCTCCAGAATGAATATATCTAAACTAATGTAAATGATCCTCTATCCACCTCCAGAAGGAATATATCTAAACTAATGTAAATGACCTCTAGCCACCTCCAGAGGGAATATATCTAAACTAATGTAAATGACCTCTAGCCACCTCCAGAGGAAATATATCTAAACTAATGTAAATGACCTCTAGCCACCTCCAGAAGGAATATATCTAAACTAATGTAAATGATCCTCTATCCACCTCCAGAAGGAATATATCTAAACTAATGTAAATGATCCTCTAGCCACCTCCAGAGGGAATATATCTAAACTGATGTAAATGATCCTCTAGCCACCTCCAGAAGGAATATATCTAAACTGATGTAAATGATCCTCTATCCACCTCCAGAAGGAATATATCTAAACTAATGTAAATGATCCTCTATCCACCTCCAGAAGGAATATATCTAAACTAATGTAAATAATCCTCTATCCACCTCCAGAAGGAATATATCTAAACTAATGTAAATGATCCTCTATCCACCCCAGAAGGAATATATCTATACTTATGTAAATGGTCCTCTAGCCACCTCCAGAAGGAATATATCTAAATTTATGTAAATGATCCTCTATCCACCTCCAGAGGGAATATATCTAAACTAATGTAAATGATCCTCTAGCCACCCCAGAAGGAATATATCTAAACTAATGTAAATGATCCTCTATCCACCTCCAGAGGGAATATATCTAAACTAATGTAAATGATCCTCTATCCACCTCCAGAGGGAATATATCTAAACTAATGTAAATGATCCTCTATCCACCTTCAGAAGGAATATATCTAAACTAATGTAAATAATCTTCTATCCACCTCCAGAAGGAATATATCTAAACTAATGTAAATGATCCTCTATTCACCTCCAGAGGGAATATATCTAAACTAATGTAAATGATCCTCTATCCACCTCCAGAAGGAATATATCTAAACTAATGTAAATGACCTCTAGCCACCTCCAGAAGGAATATATCTAAACTAATGTAAATGATCCTCTAGCCACCCCAGAAGGAATATATCTAAACTAATGTAAATGATCCTCTAGCCACCCCAGAAGGAATATATCTAAACTAATGTAAATGATCCTTTATCCACCTCCAGAAGGAATATATCTAAACAAATGTAAATGATCCTCTATCCACCTCCAGAGGGAATATATCTAAACTGATGTAAATGATCCTCTAGCCACCTCCATAAACTAATGTAAATGATCCTCTAGCCACCTCCAGAAGGAATATATCTAAACTAATGTAAATGATCCTCTAGCCACCTCCAGAGGGAATATATCTAAACAAATGTAAATGATCCTCTATCCACCTCCAGAGGGAATATATCTAAACTGATGTAAATGATCCTCTAGCCACCTCCATAAACTAATGTAAATGATCGTCTATCCACCTCCAGAATGAATATATCTAAACTAATGTAAATGATCCTCTATCCACCTCCAGAGGGAATATATCTAAACTAATGTAAATGATCCTCTATCCACCTTCAGAAGGAATATATCTAAACTAATGTAAATAATCTTCTATCCACCTCCAGAAGGAATATATCTAAACTAATGTAAATGATCCTCTATTCACCTCCAGAGGGAATATATCTAAACTAATGTAAATGATCCTCTATCCACCTCCAGAAGGAATATATCTAAACTAATGTAAATGACCTCTAGCCACCTCCAGAAGGAATATATCTAAACTAATGTAAATGATCCTCTAGCCACCCCAGAAGGAATATATCTAAACTAATGTAAATGATCCTCTAGCCACCTCCAGAAGGAATATATCTAAACAAATGTAAATGATCCTCTAGCCACCTCCAGAAGGAATATGTCCAAACTAATGTAAATGATCCTCTATCCACCCCCAGATGGAATATATCTAAACTAATGTAAATGATCCTCTAGCCACCCCAGAAGGAATATATCTAAACTAATGTAAATGATCCTCTATCCACCTCCAGAAGGAATATATCTAAACTAATGTAAATGATCCTTTATCCACCTCCAGAAGGAATATATCTAAACTAATGTAAATGATCCTCTAGCCACCCCAGAAGGAATATATCTAAACTAATGTAAATGATCCTCTAGCCACCCCAGAAGGAATATATCTAAACTAATGTAAATGATCCTTTATCCACCTCCAGAAGGAATATATCTAAACAAATGTAAATGATCCTCTATCCACCTCCAGAGGGAATATATCTAAACTGATGTAAATGATCCTCTAGCCACCTCCATAAACTAATGTAAATGATCCTCTAGCCACCTCCAGAAGGAATATATCTAAACTAATGTAAATGATCCTCTAGCCACCTCCAGAGGGAATATATCTAAACAAATGTAAATGATCCTCTATCCACCTCCAGAGGGAATATATCTAAACTGATGTAAATGATCCTCTAGCCACCTCCATAAACTAATGTAAATGATCGTCTATCCACCTCCAGAATGAATATATCTAAACTAATGTAAATGATCCTCTATCCACCTCCAGAGGGAATATATCTAAACTAATGTAAATGATCCTCTATCCACCTTCAGAAGGAATATATCTAAACTAATGTAAATAATCTTCTATCCACCTCCAGAAGGAATATATCTAAACTAATGTAAATGATCCTCTATTCACCTCCAGAGGGAATATATCTAAACTAATGTAAATGATCCTCTATCCACCTCCAGAAGGAATATATCTAAACTAATGTAAATGACCTCTAGCCACCTCCAGAAGGAATATATCTAAACTAATGTAAATGATCCTCTAGCCACCCCAGAAGGAATATATCTAAACTAATGTAAATGATCCTCTAGCCACCTCCAGAAGGAATATATCTAAACAAATGTAAATGATCCTCTAGCCACCTCCAGAAGGAATATGTCCAAACTAATGTAAATGATCCTCTATCCACCCCCAGATGGAATATATCTAAACTAATGTAAATGATCCTCTAGCCACCCCAGAAGGAATATATCTAAACTAATGTAAATGATCCTCTAGCCACCCCAGAAGGAATATATCTAAACTAATGTAAATGATCCTCTATCCACCTCCAGAAGGAATATATCTAAACTAATGTAAATGATCCTCTATCCACCTCCAGAAGGAATATATCTAAACTAATGTAAATGATCCTTTGTCCACCTCCAGAAGGAATATATCTAAACTAATGTAAATGATCCTCTATCCACCTCCAGAAGGAATATATCTAAACTAATGTAAATGATTCTCTAGCCACCTCCAGAAGGAATATATCTAAACTAATGTAAATGATCCTCTATCCACCTCCAGAAGGAATATATCTAAACTAATGTAAATGATCCTCTATCCACCTCCAGAAGGAATATATCTAAACTAATGTAAATGATCCTTTATCCACCTCCAGAAGGAATATATCTAAACTAATGTAAATGATCTTCTAGCCACCCCAGAAGGAATATATCTGAACTAATGTAAATGATCCTCTATCGACCTCCAGAAGGAATATATCTAAACTAATGTAAATGATCCTCTATCCACCTCCTGAAGGAATATATCTAAACTAATGTAAATGATCCTCTATCCACCACCAGAAGGAATATATCTAAACTAATGTAAATGATCCTCTATCCACCTCCAGAAGGAATATATCTAAACTAATGTAAATGATTCTCAAGCCACCTCCAGAAGGAATATATCTAAACTAATGTAAATGATCCTCTATCCACCTACAGAAGGAATATATCTAGACTAATGTAAATGATCATCTAGCCACCTCCAGAAGGAATATATCTAAACTAATGTAAATGATCCTCTATCTACCCCCAGGTGGAATACATCTAAACTAATGTAAATGATCCTCTATCCACCTCCAGAAGGAATATATCTAAACTCATGTAAATGATCCTCTATCCACCTCCAGAAGGAATATATCTAAATTGATGTACAGGATACTCTAGCCACCTCTAGAAGGGATATATCTAAACTAATTTAACCCGAACCCTAACCACCTACAGAAAGAATGTATCCAAACTATAACAAAGCACCCCTAGTCACCTCCAGAAGGAATATACCTAAACTATTGTAAAGGACATCCTAACCCCTCATGGAAAGAATATATCTTTACTATTGCAAAACGCCCCAGCCACCAACACAAAGAATATAACTATACTATTCCAGAGCGCCCCTAGCAACCCGCTGAAAGAATATATCTAAACTACTGCAGAGGACCCCTAGCCACATACATAATGAATATATCTAAACTATCGCACAGCACCCCTATTGTTAAAGCACACCTAACCTCCCCAGAAGGTTTATATCTGAACTGTTGTAAAGTACACCCTAACCACCTTTAGAAGGTATCTATCTGAACTATTGTAAAGCACACCCCAACCTCTTCCAGAAGGTATATATATGAACTATTGTAAAGCAACCACTAACCTCATCCAGAAGGTATATATCTGAACTATTGCAAAGCACACCCTAACCTCCTCCAGAAGGTATATATCTGAACTATTGTAAAGCACACTGTAACCTCCTCCAGAAGGTATATATCTGAACTATTGGAAAGCATACCCTAACCACCCCCAGAAGGTCGTAACCTCTTTCAGAAGGTATATATCTGAACTAATGTAAAGCATACCCTAACCACCTCCAGAAGGTATATACCTGAACTATTGTAAAGCACTCTGTAACCCCCTACAGATGGTATATATCTGAACTATTGTAAAGCACACACTAACCTCCTCCAGAAGGTATATATCTGAACTATTGTAAAGCACACCCTAAACTGCCCCAGAAGTTATATTTCTGAACTATTGTAAAGCACACCCTAACCTTCTCCAGAAGGTATATAACTGAACTTTTGTAAAGTACACCCTAACCTTCTACAGAAAGTATATATCTGAACAATTGTAAAGCACACCCTAACCTCCTCCAGAATGTATATATCTGAACTATTCTTAAAGCACACCCTAACCTCCTCCAGAAGGTATATATCTGAACTATTCTTAAAGCACACCCTGTCCATATTGTCAAAACCTGGAATGCAGTGGGAATATATCTAGTCTATTGTAAAATGTCCCTAGCCACATCTTTGAAACTTGGAATTCACGATGGAAATAATGTATAATGTAAAGCCTTCTCAAGGCACCTCGTCAAAACATGGAAAACAGTAGGGATATATCTAGTCTATTGTAAAGCGCCCCCTAGCTACATTGTCAAAACTTGGAATACAGAAGCAATATATTTAGTCTATTGTAAAGTGCCCCCCAGCCACATTGTGAAAACCTGGAATACAAAAAAAATATATCGAGTCTATTGTAGAGCGCCCCCTAGCCATACTGTCAAACCCGGGGATACAGAAGGAATACATCTAAACTAATATAGAATGTCTCCTAGCCACCTACAGAATAAATATATCTAAATTAACGTAGGGCATATCACGTTTCGATTGATGATTGATTCAGTGACAATGATCTGATAAACTGTTAACCCTTTACCCAACGTAACAGCCAAAACCGGCCAGCGCTATTCTCAAAAATCGCCAATTAATTTTCATTATTTTTTTCATTTTTTGTCTCAAAAACATAGGTTATAACCCCTCATTGGAACGAGCTCGTCGAGCTCGTTCCAACGAGGGGTCATAACCTATGTTTTTGAGACAAAAAAATGAAAAAATTTAGTTATTCAAGAATTATTTTTGCAAGTGTCGTCTGCTTTTCAGGTTAGGTAAAGGGTTAAAGGGGAATTGAGGTGTTCTCTGCACACTTTTCGTTGAGTGCATATATATGTTGGAGACACTCATCAGAACGGAATGGTAAAAGCTATTTGTTCAAAAGCTAACATTCAAACGCTTTATTTAATCGATATGAGTACATGCAAAGAGCAAAAATATGACAAAGAGCTGTATGTTGTCACATGGAGAACGGAGAGAGAACCCATACCCAACTAATTTAGTAGAAAATAGTGAGAGTAGTTTTTCCCACCGTCCACGCCCACCAATAATGTAAATTCTACAGGGATAAGGAGCAGACTAATGTGAATGCGAATCTTTGGAGAAAACTGAATCAATGTAAATATATTGCTTTCTGTGTAAGTAAATCGCCTACCATTCGTTTCTTGATATTTTAGAAAACGAATCTCCCAAATTGTATGAAATGCTGAGACTTTCGCAGTACCATGGTTCAGTCATTTCTAACAACTGATTGTGCACCTACTATATACCATGAAAAAATCTAAAAATTCTGAAAAGGTTTGCTTCGTAAACTTCTTTCAATGATACATTCGACTAAGCTCTCAAGCCCAGTCTAATTCTGTAAGGAATTCCATGCTCTTATGGCCTGGAACCAGTCTAATTCTGTAAGGAATTCGTCGCTGTTATGGCCTGGAACCAGTCTAATTCTGTAAGGAATTCCATGCTCTAGTGGTCTGGAACCAGTCTAATTCTGTATGGAATTCGACTCTGTTATGGCCTGGAACCAGTCTAATTCTGTTAGGAATTCAACGCTCTTATGGCCTGGAACCAGTCTAATTCTGTAAGGGATTCCACACTCTTGTGGCCTGGACTGTGTAAACTCATTCTGGACTGTGTAAATTGTGTAGGCACTCTGTATAAACTCATTCTGTGACTGTGTAAACTGTGTAGACAGTCTGTGTAAAGTCATTCATGTAAGGAATTCGACCTTGTTATTGCCTGGAACCAGTCTAATTCTGTAAAGAATCTGACGCTGTTATGGCCTGGAACCAGTCTAATTCTGTAAGGAATTCGACGCTCTTATGGCCTGGAACCAGTCTAATTCTGTAAGGAATTCGATGGTGTTATTGCCTGGAACCAGTCTAATTCTGTAATGAATTCGTCGCTGTTATGGCCTGGAACCAGTCTAATTCTGTGAGGAATTCGACGCTCTTATGGCCTGGAACCAGTCTAATTCTGTAAGGAATTCGACGCTGTTATGGCCTGGAACCAGTCTAATTCTGTAAGGAATTCGACGCTGTTATGGCATGGAACCAGTCTAATTCTGTTAGGAATTCGATGCTGTTATGGTCTGGAACCAGTCTACGTCTGTAAGGAATTTGAAGCTCTTATGGCTTGGAACCAGTCTAATTCTGTAAAGAATAACTTATGGCCTGGAACCAGTCTAATTCTGTGAGGAATTCGACGCTGTTATAGCCTGGAACCAGTCTAGCCCTTACATAATTCAACACATACATTCAGATTCACTCACTAGTTGGTGGGAAAAGCGAATCAACGCAAAAAAAGTTGCCCAATGGAGACTTGATTTTATTACCTGCCGGTTCTTTGAAATTCCAATCTGCAGCAACACTAAACCATGCAAAAATGAAAATCCGTTCTGCGCACGTGTGGAACAGGAATCGTTGAATGACTTTTCTAAATAGAAGCGAATTTTCACTGGAATTTTCTACAAATTGTGCACGGCAATTACAATTTGAATCCCTAGCAACTGCTAAAAATCGTCCTCTGAGTTCCAATGTGTTGCCTGTGTTAATAAGCACATAGAACACATTGGAACACTGGCGACGAAATGGTAACACGGGTTCCCCGTGCAATTTTGCTCTGCGATAAAATGTGTTCTTTGTGTTGATAGTTGTTAGATTGGATGGATTCTTGGGTGTTCTTCTAATAATTGTTTTTTACAGATGTGAAGGCGTGTAATAATCACAAAACGATACACATGTGCCTTTGCAGAAAGATAAAACTCGAGGCCTGTGGCCTCTCGTTTTATCCTTCTGAGCAGGAACTAGTGCCATATCGATTAATCCATTCACATGCGTGTGTCGTTCTGTGTATTTACCGAATTTTTTAATGACATTACCAGTAGGAATAGAGAATCACGACAGCCGCAGTTTTATAATTGCTCCACGGAGTTCAACTAATTGTGTAAATATATTGGTAGTTTCAAGATAAACAAATATTTATCAGTTGGAATATCTATAACTGTGATGTGAAAGAATATGTAGAAATCTCTGTGAGTGAAGGAACATCACATGACATTAAAGGCAGTCTGTGTAAACTCATTTCTTATAAAACAGAATCTAGATTGGAGAAATGGAACATCACATGGTATTAAAGGCAGTCTGTGTAAACTCATTTCTTATAAAACAGCATCTAGCTTGGAGAATTGGAACATCACATGGCATTAAAGGCAGTCTGTGTAAACTCATTTCTTATAAAACAGCATCTAGATTGGAGAAATGGAACATCACATGGCATTAAAGGCAGTCTGTGTAAACTCATTTCTTATAAAACAGCATCTATCTTGGAGAAATGGAACATCACATGACATTAAAGGCAGTGTGTGTAAACTCATTTCTTATAAAACTGCATCTAGATTGGAGAAATGGAACATCACATGGCATTAAAGGCAGTGTGTGTAAACTCATTTTTTATAAAACAGCATCTAGATTGGAGAAATGTGCAAGCGCTTGTCTGTGCATTCGTCACTTCCTTTTGGAGTTATTATGAAGCAGACTCTTAGGTCAGGCTTGAATGAGAAAAGACGTAGAGGTGAAGTTATCAACATTTAATAAAAAGAGAATTACAGATAATTTTGGGCCTGCAAATGGCGATGCGATTGGTTCGATGGCATGTTTTAAAACACCAAAAGTTTCGAATTACTTCGATTCCTTTGTTCGCTATCCTGTGTTTTTATGTTTCAGATAGACGATCTGCCATAATAGTGCCATGGTGCTGTTTCAAGAAAACGCGTTTCATTTAATTGTTCTACAATTGCAATAAACATTTTAAAATATTTTAAGGAAATCTTTTGAAGAAATTTCATAGAAAAGTCAACTTTCTAAACATAGTGTAGTACTGTTTAAACATTGGAACATCCAACATTTTCCAATTTTTTGAGCAAGTTGACTTCCAATTTGAGATCATTTGCGTATCATTGAACAATTAGGTGGCGGATAAGGACAAATTTGGGGATATTTTATCAACATATTGGTAGGATTGGGTTGATAATAAAAATTATTACGCTCGTTTGACTTCAAAAATGTACGTTTACAGTAATTACTGTAGCCTCAAAATAAAAATGGCTTAGGCAATTTTTCATTGGTACAGAGAATTAGCACCCGTGTGAACATTCTTGTACAATTTTCCAATAAAGTGTACAACAGATTTCCAGTTTTGATAATATTATATATATATATATTTCAATTATTGTTAAAATTTAAAATCTAAAAATGAGTAAATTTCATATAAATAAATGTTTTTATCGGAGTTTGTTGGGAGCGCGGTGGCTCAGTGCTAGACTGTTGGACTTCTATGCTAGAGGTCCCGAGTTCCATTGCCCGTCCGGGACGACCCGCGTTGTGTCCATGGGCAAGGCACTTTATCCCGGTTGCCTACATGGGGGCACGATGACGCCTTGTACTAAGGCGTAATACACGTCGATGGTGCACATGTCTTCAACCGCTGTAACCCTGCTTGAGCGGAGCTTGCACAGAGTTAGTATGTTGAGGAGCTGACTCGTCGATGCTCGGTGGTTCTCTCCAGCTTCCTCCACCCGTAAAACTGTCATGGTCTCGATTAGCCACTGTGCATAGGTATGTGACCTTAAACACCAATAAATCAATAAATCAGAGTTTGTTAAAACTGCCAGGAAAGGGTAATAAATCGACCGATAAAGTAATTCATTGTGAACCCTCTCTTGTAGAAGGGCCTTTAAGGGTTTCCCATTTTTCTGGAAGACAAGAGTGAAGTGGTGGCAAAGGTCGTGTCTGGGGTGGACATAACAATAAAGGGAATATGATCTAAATAAAAGGATTTATCTAAATATAGATTTTGGTCTGAAAACCACGAGAAACGGTACGTATCACATTATGTGTTCCGATTCCGTATCATATGGACGACTCATTCTGATTCCGTATCATATAGACGTCTCGTTTCCGGTAGAGCTACGGGCTATCATAACAGGCACATAGATACATTCTATGAGCGTTTCAGTGGTCGACCGAACATTGTCCCAAAAATGTTTGAAAATAATTTAACCCTTTGGCTATCATGAAAAGCAGACGACACTTGCAAAAAAAATTCTTGAATAACTAATTTTTTTTATTTTTTGTCTCAAAAACATAGGCTATGACCCCTCGTTGGAACGAGCTCGACGAGCTCGTTCCAACGAGGGGTCATAACCTATGTTTTTGAGACAAAAAATGAAAAAATAATGAAAATTAATTGGCGATTTTTTGAGAATAGCATTGGTCGGTTTTTGCCGTTACGTTGGGTAAAGGGTTAAGATTTAATCTGTTTATGTGACAGAATTGTTAAATAAATGAATTATCATGATAATGTGCATGTCCTGTGATTTGTATCAGATTCTCGGTGGTGTCCAAAATGGGATCACAACTCAACGGCAAGGCCGGCTTGTTGAGATCCCATTCTGGACACCACCTCGAATCTGATACAAATCACAGGACATGCACATTATCATGATAATCTGTATGTACTAATCGAAGGTAAGATCTAAGTACATGGATGAAACATAACAAACTTCGAGGTTTGGTCAAGATGGTCCAGTTTCGGAGAGTCAAAATGTTTTTGAAAATACATAGTCGAGGGATAGAATGATCGTTAAGTCTGAAAAGTTTGGCAATGTGTTGGTACAACCAAATAATTCAAAACATGACATGGGCTTAGGTACCGATGTTGAAACTCGAAGTTATGAGCATGCACAGAATGTCAATCGATATAGACCAGAGCATATAAAATGTCTATCACGTGTGGCTAGATTCCAACAGGATGAGCAGAGAAATAGTTCTCCTATGTTTCGACAGGCTCAAAATGTCAAGCCGGGGGACATTTATTTACTCTGGCGGTCTACTATCCCAATGCATCCTGAGAGTTTAAACATAAGATACCCCACACTTTTGCGTATCTGAATACTGAAATATATTAAGATAAAGGACAAAATATCTATCCAAATAAAATGTATCTTGATTATTCAAATCCCGGGGTTATCAGATCTCAAATCCGACCAATTCACATGCACAAACACACAAACTAAATAGTCCTATAAGTGAACCTAGGCAACTCGTTCAGCCTGATATCTCAGGTACACCACACTGGTTTGTTCAAACAGAACTTGGCGAGAAAGTTCTATCGGATCGGAAAACGGCGTGATGGCCATGGTCATTTTTAACGAGCTTGAGTGAAGGGGGATGATTTTGCTTCTGAGTGGCATGGTTCAGGCTCGCATGCAAGTAACATTGGGGAAGAAATGACTGAAGTTCATTCTTCCGTGTTCGTTAAAAATTCACAAATTACTGAAGTGGAAAACAGAAACGGTAGCTGAATCTTTTCCATTGGTAAAAAATCCTCGCAATTTTGCATTAGATCGGGAACAGCCAAAGAATTCGGTAGTGGTGCATCAAATTCCGAGCAATTAACAGTTTCAGCAAAGTCTAAAAGATCAGGTCCATCATTCAAGGTCACAGTGAAAATGTAAGGACAAATGGTTTATGCTACAATAGATACAGCAGCTCATGTTACCATCATTTCTTACAAACTATATAAAAAATGTGCAAATAAATCTGAAGTGTATGAAGAAACAATTCTTCGAACAGCCAGTAGACGTACATCAATTGAAACACAGTATACAGTACGTGGAGAGTGGATTGTAACTAAATCACCCGGGGAGTGGAGTTATCACCCAAAGTATTATTTTCAAATTCTGTACATGTGGGCAAAAACACAAGCAATGTTTCAGCCAATGGACCTCCGGGTAAAACCCGGAGGTCCATTGGCTGGAACTTTGCTTGTGCCTGTTATGCCTTGCGACAAATTTGCAATTATTGCTCGAGTGGAATATCCACTCTACAGGTGATTTAGTGTTAATACACTCTCCACGTACTGTACAACTCCCACTGACATTCAACCTCCAGATTCACATTTTTCACACTCAGTGTTCATATCTCCAATCGAAGACGATATGTTATTGGGAATTGATTTTCTGAAATCAAAACCAACATTAGCCATGTTTGTTTGTGATTAATATTTCTGACAATAATATTATTTTTGATCAAAATTATGCTGTTGCCCAGGCAACAGAAATAGAAACTGAAAATAGTGAAATTTCAAACAGAATTAAGTTTGGGGGAGACCGAAACAAAATAAAGTCGTTCCTAAATATGTGATTCAGTGTCTGTTGAAAATGGAGATAATCAAAATAATATTTGAGAAAATTTAGCACATTTACAAGACTTATTTCGAAGATCTAGTAAAGATTTAACAGTGAATAAAAACAGAAATTATAATAATTCTTTACTGAATGTAATGACTATTTACCCAAAATGAATTTGACTTTGGTAATTTCACAACAATTACTCATTCTATAGATACCGGTGATGCAAAACCGACCAAAAGGTAAAGGCATCGCATACCTGCTTATTTTATAAAAGAAAAAGCACATTTGGAAAAAAAAGTTAACCACATGAGTTATTAGACCATCGATATCGGGGTGGGCATCTGCACCAGTTTTGAGAGCAAGACGAGACGAATCGGTACAGTGATGCGTAGATTACCAGGTGATGAGTGCTATGACGTCAAACGACCTGTATTCTTTGCCGTTGGTGAATGACTGTCTTGACACATTATATGGCAATATTTGGTTTTTCAAGTTGGATGCGAATTCAGCTTATTGGAAGATAAACATTGATGAAATGATAAAAAAGAAAGCTGCATTCATTCACCACAACATATGGTCTTTTTGAATTTAATAAAATAAGTTTCGGATGCACGCGCGCTCTATTCCAAAACCACGAACCTCATTTTTTAAAAGGCCTAACATGGGATAAAGTACAAGTTTTTTTGCTTTTGGATGATGGGCTTATTGCGAGTAGAAATTTTGAAGATCATTTAAATAACTTGAGACAAGCATTGAAACTATTCAGACAGCATCATCTAAAATTGAAACCGAAGAAATGTAAGCTGTTTAAAACAGATTGAATTTTTGGGCCGTTTAGTTATCCCGAATGGAATTAACTTTGGAGATGAAGTCATTAAAGCCAACACCTGCTAGTTAAAAACAAGTTCAGACATTTTGGGGTCTTGTTAATTAGTACCGTGCATGTATTTAAGATTATGCTAAATCGACTACACCATTCTGTAGCATTACCTCTAAAACATTACACGAGAAGAGGTAGAAATAGAAGCTTTTAGAACGATTAATCCATTTGAGCTCATGAGCCCGTTGTTCCAGTTCAGGAACATGATACGTTAAAATCGCTTTAACCCTTTAGCTAACATGAAAAGCAGACGACACTTGCCAAAAAAATTCTTGAATAACTATTTTTTTCATTTTTTGTCTCAAAAACATAGGTTGTGACCCCTCGTTGGAACGAGCTCGACGAGCTCGTTCCAACGAGGGGTCATAACCTATGTTTTTGAGACAAAAAATGAAAAAAAATAATGAAAATTAATTGGCTATTTTTGAGAATAGCGCTGGCCGGTTTTTGCCGTTACGTTGGGTAAAGGGTTAAGGAGGACGACTGCTAAGTGAACGTGTTGGATAGACCAATTAATATTTTTAACGTGCAGTCTATTGAATTGGTCTATCCTGACATAATGAATATGGACTCTTCCAATTGCTGCCATTGACTTGGCATGGGAGATACCACCCGGGCTACACACTGACACACCCACACAATCACACCCTTACACACTGATACACACACAATCACACCCTTACAAACTGACACATGCACAATCACACCCCTACACACTGACACATACACAATCACACCCTTACACACTGACACATACACAATCACACCATTAAACACTGACACATACACAATCACAACCTTACACACTGACACATACACAATCACACCCCTACACACTGACACTGACACATACACAATCACACCCTTACACATACACAATCACACCCTTACACACTGACATATACACAATTACACCCTTACCCACTGCCACATACAGAATCACACCCTACACACTGACACATACAAAATCACACCTTTACACACTGACACATACACAATCACACCCTTACACGCTGACACATGCACAATCACACCATTACACACTGACACGTACATAATCACACCCTTACACACTGACACATACACAATCACACCCCTATACACTGACACATACACAATCACACCATTAAACACTGACACATACACAATCACACCCCTACACACTGACACATACACAATCACACCCCTACACACTGACACATACACAATCACACCCTTACACACTGACACATACACAATCACACCCCTACACACTGACACTGACACATACACAATCACACTCTTACACATACACAATCACACCCTTACACACTGACATATACACAATTACACCCTTACCCACTGCCACATACAGAATCACACCCTACACACTGACACATACAAAATCACACCCTTACACACTGACACACACACAACAATCACACCATTACACACTGACACATACATAATCACACCCTTACACACTGACACATACACAATCACACCCCTACACACTGACACATACACAATCACACCCTTACACATACACAATCACACCCTTACACACTGACATATACACAATTACACCCTTACCCACTGACACATACACAATCACACCATTAAACACTGACACATACACAATCACACCCTTACACACTGACACATACACAATCACACCCCTACACACTGACACATACACAATTACACACTGACACATATACAATCACGCCCTTACACAATGACACATACACAATCACACCCCTACACACTGACACATACACAATCACACCCTTACACACTGACACATACACAATCACACCCCTACACACTGACATATACACAATCACACCCTTACACACTGACACATACACAATCACACCCTTACACACTGACACATACACAATCACATCCCTACACACTGACACATACACAATCACACCCCTACACACTGGCACATACACAATCACACTCTTACATACTGGCACATACACAATCACACCCATACACACTGACACATACACAATCACACCCTTACACACTGACACATACACACTCACACAATTACACACTGACACATATACAATCACACCCTTACACATTGACACATACACAATCACACCCCTACACACTGACACATACACAGTCACACCCTTACACATACACAATCACACCCTTATGCACTGACACATACACAGTCACACCCTTACACACTGACAATATACACAATTACACCCTTATCCACTGACACATACACAATCACACCCTACGCACTGACACATACACAATCACATCCTTACACACTGACACCCACACAATCGCACCCTTACATGCTGACACAAACACAATCACACCCCTACATACTGAAACATACACAATCAGACCCCTACACACTGACACATACACAATCAGATACGTACACACTGACACATGCACAATCACACCCTTACACACTGACACAATCGCACTTACACACACCAGTATGTGATGAACACCTTACAAATAGGGTTTAATCCCGGGAAAGGGAATTTTTTGGTTCTCGTTTTTGAAAGTTAGTCACGATACCGGGAATTTTCCGATTGTCGTTTCTGAATATCAGTCCTGATACCCGGGAAATTCATAGGACAAAACCGGGAATCAAAGGTGGCGTTCCGCAACCTTTGATTCCCGATTCTAGTCTATGAATTCCCAGGGCATTAGCACTCATTTTCAGAACCAGTAACTGAGAAATTCCCATTCGCGAGATTAAACCATAGCTCCAACGGCGACGCTGTTCTCAGAAGAAACTGATATTCGCCGTTATCTCAAAAACTATAACACGCAATCATTGGTACCATGGTCTATGAATTTCCCGAGTATCCTGATTGACTGTCATAATCTGGAGCCGCAGAGCTCTGAAATTCCCGTTCCCGGTAATAAACCTTACTTACAGAAACACATACACATATAGAGGAAGAGAAATGCACTCAATCACAAAGAAGGTTAATGCAGTCTGCTGCTATTTACAACTGTCAACATGTATAATGGAGATTGAGAAGCTTTATAGGGGGTCCCTCTTTACATTGATTGACTAGGCTATACTACTTACAATTTCCACACGTAATTATTACTTTTCATACATAAACTCGATCAATCATGCTTATTACTACTCAAGACAGTTCCCAAAGACAAACCTTATTGCTACTGACACATAGGAAAGCTAGTAAAACAAAACTAACCTTTGATAGCTAATGTCATGAAGGCTGGAGCAACAAATTGAATGGTGTGGGCAGATCAAATGAAAGGGTATTTTGGAAAAGAACTTACCGGAAGTACATATATTGCCTAAATTTTACATAAATCAGTCAAGAGTTAACTCTTTGCATGTTCCTGGCAGATATTCCTGCTCAGGACAGGTTTTCTTTTGTCACTGAAATATGTATAATTTGGACACATTTAATTAAATTTACCCTCTACAAGTTGAATTTTTATTTAATCTTATTTGTTTTACAAGGATTGGCGAACAAGTTATGCAACTTATATTAACGCCTCTCCTTGGCCCAATGAGGCAGGTGTGTGGGATGACCTTCGTAGCGGCAACTTCGTGGCCTCGCTCTTCTCGAATACTACGAAGGGATCTTTACCCTGCACGGAGTGTGTCTCTCCGTACAGAGGACAGCCATTTTACGTCACCACCAGACAGGACGGTACGCTGTGACAGCATCAACCCCACAACTGATGCTGACAGAGAGTGTTCGGACACCTCAAGAACTTTCCCCGACCGGGAATCGATCCCGGGACCTCTGGTATGAGAGATCAGCGCACTTATCCACTCGACCATCACTCTCTACAAGTTGAATTGACCACCTTTTTACCAATGATTTCTTGAGTTAAATTTAGACGAATTTTCCATTAAATCTAGTCATGGCTGCTTAACAGCATATCTTGAAAATATCTAGCAGGGTAAGAGTTAATTAACACCTAGCACTCTGGTAGTGCAGCAGAATTTTCTCCAATAACTCTGTTTTCCTCTTGTTTAACTATAAATTTAACCAATTATATCTTGTTTGACAGAGCTCACAGAGCTCTGTCAAACAAGGTATATTTGGTTAAATATCAAACTGCATTATGGGAAATATTTGCTGCTAAAAACTTGACCATTTTGACATCAGTGTTCAGAGGGTTAACTATTACGATAACCTTCCTTCTCACCGTAACAAGTAAGTTATATAATTGAATTACAGTGACGAGATGGACCGTTGGGTCGTGGAAAAATGTGTCTTAACCCCTAACCCAAGCGTTAAGCTATATAAATCATCATTTAAAATCTTTGTCAGTTTTTGCTGCCCAGAAACGTACCAGTAAAGGGTGACCATACACACTATTACATCCACCAAAATATGCCAGCTACCAGGTTGAGTTGTTCAGGGTACATACCTTAATTGACAGCCACCCAGCTTGGATGCATAACGCCTTCTATGCTGGGTTCTATATAAGGCAACACAACTGTTTGTAGCGACCGCCAGGTTTGATTGAATGTTGCGCACCCCTCCCCCAACATTCTTTCTGCTGAGTTCTATCTGTGGTAGCAACCGCCAGGTTTTATTGTATGTGGCGAATGCCTCCCGTAACACTCTTTATGCTGGGTTCTGTCTGTAGTGGCCATCACCAGGTTTGATTGTATGTGGCACACGCTCCCCGTAACACCCTTTATGTTGAGTTTTATCTACAGTAGCCACCACCAGATTTGATTGTATATGGCGCACGCCTCACGAAACACGAAACACTCTTTTTACTGGGTTTTATATGTAGTAGCAACCACCAGGTTTGATTGTATGTGGCGCACACCTCCCGTAGCACTCTATGTGCTGGGTTCTATATGTAGTAGCCACCACAAGGTTTGATTGTATGTGGCCCACGCCTCACGAAACACGAAACACTCTTTATACTGGGTTATATATGTAGTAGCGACCACAAGGTTTGATTGTATTTGACGCACACCTTCCGTAGCACTCTCTGTGCTATGTTCTATATGTAGTAGTGACCACAAGGTTTGATTGTATGTAGCCCACGCCCCCCCCCCCCCCGTAACACTCTTTATGCTGTGTTTTATATGTAGCAGCGACCACCAGGTTTGATTGTATGAGGCGCACACCTCCCGTAACACTCTTTATGCTGGGTTTTATATGTCATAGCGACTATCAGGTTTGATTGTATGTGGCGCACGCCTTCCGTAACACTCTTTATGCTGGTTTCCATCTGCAGTGGCGACCACAAGGTTTGATTAAATGTGGCACACGCCTCCTGTAGCATTCTTTATACTGGGTTCTATAAGTAGTACCGACCACCACGTTTGACTGTGTATTGTATACGAGTCCTTGTTTAACTGTTTCTTTATCTTTATTGAAGTTTAACGACACTTTCAACTGCCAGGGTCACATCGTGTCGACCATTTACAGGCGGACGAAGCCGGCTAACATGGAGAAAACCACCGGGCAACGCAAAGTAACCATTCGATTGCAGCTTACCAACCCAGCATAATGTTGTGTTGTTGGGTTGTGCATGACATATATCCCCGATTGCTGTCATGGGTTGTGTATGACATATACCCCCAATTACTTTCATGGGTTGTGTAAAGGTATACCTTCATCGGGTGTCATCTTGTTGGGTTGTGTATGGCATATAACCTCTTTAGCTTTCATCATGTTGGGTTGTTTATGACATATGCCCCCATTGGGTGTCATCATGGGGGATGTGTATGACATACCCTCAACAACTGCCACCATGTTAGGTTGTGTATGACATACCCGCATTAACCGTCACCATGTTGGGTTGTGTTTGACATATACCCCCATTAGGTGTAATCATGTAGGGTTGTGTATGACATATACCCCTCAATAGGTGTCAACGTGTTGGATTGTGTATCACATATGCCCCCATTAACTGTCATCATGTTGGGTTGTGTATGGCATACCCTCATCAGGTGTCATTATGTTGGGTTGCGTATGACATATACCCTAATTAGCTGTCATCAGGTTGGGTTGTGTATGGCATATGCCATCTTTAACTGTCCTCATGTTGGGTTGCGTATGACATATAACGCCAATTTCTAGAATCATGTTGGACTGTATATAGCACATAGCCTTTATAGCTGTGTTAGGTTGTGTGTGCCATATGACTTCAATAACAGTCATCATGTTAGGTTTGGTATAAACTTATTTTGTGTGGAAATATATAGAGAGTAATCGCTTGACAGGACTTGTTACGTGAAATAATTCATGAGAGGTGAGGGACGTTGTACAAACACGAGTGTTTTACAATATAGTCCCTCGCCTCGAATGAATTATTTCATGTAACCAGTCCAGTCAAGCGATTACTCTGTTTATTACTTATCATTATTAACGATAATTATATTATTTAACCCTTTACTTAACGTAACGGCCAGCGCTATACTAAAAAATTGCCAATTAATTTTCATTATTTTTTCATTTTTTGTCTCTAAAACATAGGTTATGACCCCTCATTGGAACGAGCTCGTCGAGCTCGTTCCAATGAGGGGTCATAACCTATGTTTTTGAGACAAAAAATGAAAATAATAGCTATTCAAGAATCTTTTTTGCAAGTGTCGTCTGCTTTTCATGTTAGGTAAAAGGTTAAAAAAACAAAAAAAACAATGAAGTCCCCATTACACCCACGGCAAAGCGTCTTCGTTTGCGCGCACGGATACATGACCCAATTGTTGATTGCATAATTCACTTGTGAAGTTATCGTTTATAATCAAACCCGGAAATCCCAGTCCATCACACTTTGAAAAGTAATAAATCACTATTAACAGTCGTGATGTTGGATTGTGTATGGCGTATACCCTTAATACCTGTCATCATGTTTGATTGTGCATGGTATATGCCACCAATAACAGACATCATGTTGAGTTTTGCATGGTATATACCAAATGTCATCATGTTGGGTTGTACAACGCATATATCTCCAATAGCCGTCATCATCTTTTGTTGTGTATGACATGCATACCCTCTGTAGCTGTCATAATGTCGTGTTCTTGGTGGCATATGCCCTCAATAACTATCATCATTTTGCGCTGTGTGTAGCATATTCCCTCATTAGATGTCACCATGTTGGATTAAGTATGAAATTTGCCCTCAATAACTGCAATCATGTTGGTTGTGTATCGTATCTACCACTAATAACTGTCACTATGGTGGGTTGTGAATGGCAAATACCTTCAGTGACTGTCAGCATGTTGGGTTGCATACGGCATATACCCTCAGCAACTGTCATCATGTTGGGCTGTGTTTCGAATATACCTTCAAAGGCTGTTATCATGTTGGGTTGTGTTTCGAATATACTCTAAAAACTGTCATCATATTGGGTTCTACATGGACTATACCCTCAACTAGAAAACTGTCATCATATTGGGTTCTATATGGCATATTTCCTCAATAACTGTCATCAAGCTGATTTCTGCACGGCATATACCCTCAATAGCTGCTATCTTGTTAGGTTTTGCATAACATATACCCTCGATAACTGTCACCATGTTGGGCTGTGTACGGCATATACCAATGCTGTTATCATGTTGGGTTCTGTATGGCGTGTACCCTCATTAGTTGTCATATTTATTATTTATTTATTGGTGTTTAAGGTCAATTAGCTGTCATAAGGTTGAGGTATAAATGGCATACACCTCCAGTAACAAGATCATGTTGAACTGTGTATTGAATATTCTTTGATAGTTGTCATCATCTTGGGTTGTTTTTCTAACAATCATATAGATTTTGGCCTGAAAACCACGAGAAACGGTACGTATCACATAATGTGTTCTGATTCCGTATCATATAGACGACTCATTCTGATTCCGTATTATACAGATTCAACTTCCGGTAAACACCGCTATGACAAATAATATCATTATATGCATTGTTATTACGCATTAAAATATGAAATTCAAAATTTTGACCAATTCCAACCCAATTTAAACTGAAAAACGGAAAAACAGGCTTTATGTAACGGGATTGTTAGATAAATGTATTATCATGACCAAATGCATGTCCTGAAATTTGTATCAGATTCTCGGTCGTGTTTACGATCGGATCACAACTCGCCCTGACGGGCTCGTTGCGATCTGATTGTAAACACGACCTCGAATCTGATACAAATTACAGGGGACATGCACATGGTCGTGATAATGTATATGTATAGCATATACGCTCATTATATACCCATAATATCTGTTATGTTGGTAGTGTATGACATATGCCCTCATTGGTTGTCATCGTGGTGGGTTGTGAATGCCTATAGCCATAATATCTGTTATTACTTTGGGTAGTGTATGGCATATTTCTCACATAGCTGCCAGCATGTTGTATTATCTGTGGCATACACCCACAATAATTCATAATGTTTGGTTGTGTATGGATTAAACTTTTATCAACTGTCATCATGTATTGTGTGTGGCACTTATCCTCAATAGCTGTCATTGTGATGGTTTGGGTAAGGCATATATCTACAATGACTGCCATCATGGTGGGTTGTGGAAGACGTATAGCCTAAATGACTGTCATCATGGTGGGTTGAATAAGGCGTATGCCCTCAATGACTGCCATCATGTTAGGCTGTGTAAGGCATATTCCATCAATGACTGTCATAATGGGGATTGTGTAAGACGTATACCTCAGTGACTCAATGTTGGGTTGTTTAAGGCATATACCCCAAAAATCATCATCATGGTGGGGCGTGTAAGATGTATACATTCAATTACTTTCATCATGGTGGGTTGTGTAAGAGGGATACCCCTCAATAACTGTCATCATGTTGGGTTGTGTAAGATGTATACCCTCAATGACTGTTACCATCGTAGGTTATGTAAGATGTACACCCTCAAATAAACCCATCATGGTGGGTTGTGTAAGGCATATACCCCCAATGAGTGTCATCATGGTGGGTTGTTCAAGGCATATTCCATAAATGACTGTCATCATGGTGGGTTGTGTAAGGCATATACCCTCAATGAGTCATCATGGTTGGTTGTGTTAAGCAGATATCCCCAATGAGTTTCATGTTGGGGTATCTAAGATGTATACCCTCAACTGTCATCATGATGGGGTAAGACGTATACACTCAATGACTGTCATCATTTTAGGTGGTGTAAGGCATATACCGTCAATGACTGTCATCATGTTGGGTGGTGACAGATGTATACCCTCAATGACTGTCATCATGGTGGGTGGTGTAAGATGTATACCCTCAATGCCTGTCATCATGGTGGGTTGTGTAAGATGTATACCCTCCATGCCTGTCATCATGGTGGGTTGTGTAAGATGTAAACCTTCCATGCCCGTCATCTTAGTGGGTTATGTAAGATGTACAACCTCAATGCCTGTCATCATGGTGGGTTGTGTAAGATGTATACCCTCAATGACTGTCACCATGGTGGGTGGTGTAAGGTGTATACCCTCAATGCCTGTCATCATGGTGGGTTGTGTAAGATGTAAACCTTCCATGCCCGTCATCTTAGTGGGTTATGTAAGATGTACAACCTCAATGCCTGTCATCATGGTGGGTTGTGTAAGATGTATACCCTCAATGACTGTCGTCATGGTGGGTGGTGTAAGATGTATACCCTCAATGCCTGTCATCATGGTGGGTTGTGTAAGATGTAAACCTTCCATGCCCGTCATCTTAGTGGGTTATGTAAGATGTACAACCTCAATGACTATCATCATGGTGGGTTGTGTAAGATGTATACCCTCAATGACTGTCATCATGGTGGGTGGTGTAAGATGTATACCCTCAATGCCTGTCATCATGGTGGGTTGTGTAAGATGTAAACCTTCCATGCCCGTCATCTTAGTGGGTTATGTAAGATGTACAACCTCAATGACTGTCATCATGGTGGGTGGTGTAAGATGTATACCCTCAATGCCTGTCATCATGGTGGATTGTGTAAGATGTAAACCTTCCATGCCCGTCATCTTAGTGAGTTATGTAAGATGTACAACCTCAATGACTATCATCATGGTGGGTTATGTACGATGTATACCTTTAACTGCTGACACCGTGGTGGGTCAAGTAAGGTGTATACCCTCAATGACTGTCATCATGGTTGGATGAGTAAGGCGTATGTTCTCAATGAATGTCATCATGGTGGGTTATGTAAGATGTATACCCTCGATGGCTACTGGCACAACATGGAAGGTTTTGTAAGACGTATACCCTCAATGACTTTCATCATGGTGGGTTATGCAAGGCATATATACTCGATGACTGTGATCATGGGGATATTTAAGATGTATACCTTCAATGATTTTCATCATGGTGGGTTGTATAAGACGTATACTATCAATGACTGGCATCAAGTTGCGTTTGTGTAAGATGTATACCCTTAATGATTGTCATCACGATGGTTATGTAAGATATATACCTTCAATGATTGTCATCACGATGGTTATGTAAGATGTATACCCTCAATGACGGTCAACATGGTGGATTATGTAATGGGTATACCTTCAAGAACTGTCGTCATGTTGGGTTATATAAGATGTATACTCTCAATGACTGTCACCATGGTAGGTTATGTAAGGTGTGCAACCAATGACTGTCATCATGTTGGGTTGTGTAAGGTGAGGACCCTCAATGATTGGTATCATGGTGGTTGTATTAGATTATACCCTCAATTACTGTCATTCAGGTGGTGTAAGGCATATACCATCAATGATCTTCATCGTAGTGGATTGTGTAAATTGTATACCCGCAATTACTGTCATCATTTTAGGTGGTTTAAGGCATATACCATCAATGACTGTCATCATGGAGGGTTGTGTAAGGTGTACATCCGCAATGACTATCATTATGGTGGGTTGTGTAAGGCATGTACCCTCCATGACTGTCATCATGTTGGGTTGTGTAAGATGTATACCCTTAATGACTGTCATCACGGTGGGTAGTGAAAGGCATATAACCCAAATGACTGTCATCATGATGGATTTGTAAAGTGTATACCTTCCATGACTGTCATCATGGTGGGTTGTGTAAGGCATATATCGCCAATGACTGCCATCATGGTGAGTGGTTTAAGGCGTATACCTTCAATTACTGTTATCATGATGGGTTATATAAGACGTATACCCTCAGTTACTGTCATCATTTTAGGTTATTTAAGGCATATACCTCAACGACTCATCATGGTGGCTTGTGTAAGGTGTAAACCCTCAATGACTGTCATCATGGTGGATGGCGTAAGGTATAATCCCTAAATGACTCATGGTGGTAGGTGGTGTGAGGCATATACCCTCAATGACTGTCATGCTGGGTTGTGTAAGATGTATACCTTCAATAAATGTCATGATGATGGGTTATGTATACCCTCAATGGTGTAAGGCATTACCCTCAATGACTGTCATCATGGTGGGTTGTGTAAGGTGTATATCCTCGGTGACTGTCATCATGGTGGGTGGAGTGAGGCACATACCCTGCCATCATGATGAGTTATGTAAGATGTATACACTCAATGACTGACATCATGATGAGTTACGTAAAATGTATACCCTCAATGACTGTCATCATGGTGGGTTATGTACGATGTATAACCTCGATGATTTTCATCATGGTGGGTTGTTTAAGACGAATACTATCATTGGCTGTCATCAGGATGGGTTATGTAAGACATATACCCTCAATGACTGTCATCACGGTGGGTTTTGTAAGGCATATACCCTCCATGACTGTCATCACGGTGGGTTGTGTAAGGAATATACCCTCTATAACTGTCACCATGTTGGATTATGTAAGATGTATACCCTTAATGACTGTCATCATGATGGGTTATGTCAAATGCATACCCTCGATGACTGTCATCATGGCTGGTGGTGTAGGGTATCTTCCCTGTCATCATGGTAGGTTATGTAAGATGCATACCCTCAATGACTGTCATCATGGTGGGTTGTGTAAGGCGAAAACCCTCAATGGCTGTCATCATGGTGGGTTGTGTAAGGCGAAAACCCTCAATGGCTGCCATCATGGTGGGTTGTGTGAGGCATATTCCATCAATGACAGTCATCATGGTGGGGCATGTAAGGCATATACCCTCAATGAGTGTTATCATAGTGGCTTGTGTAAGACCCTCAATAATTGTCATTACGACGGGTTATGTAAGCCATATACCCTCAATTATTGTCATCAATCTGGTGGTGTAAGGCATATACCCTTCAGGACTGTCATCATGTTGGGTTGTGTAAGATGTATACTCTCAATGACTGGCGTCATGGTGGGTTGTGTAAGCATATTCCATCAACGAATGTCATCATGGTGGGTTGTGAAAGGTATATGCCCTCAGTGACTGTCATCATGGTGGTTGTGTAAGATGTATACCCTCAATGACTGTCATCATGGTGGGTTATCTAAGACATTTACGCTCAGTGACTGTCATGGTGGTGGGTTGTGTAAGATGTATACCCTCAATGACTGTCGCCATGGTGGGTTATATAAGATATACACTCAATGACTGTCATCATGGCGGGTTGTGCAAGGCATATGCCCTCAATGACTGTCATCATAGAGGGCCATGTAAGATGTATAACCCTCAATGACTACTGTCAACATTGTGAGTTTTGAAACACATATACCCTCAAATGGCTGTCATCATGGTGGGTTATATAGGACGTATGCCCTCAGCGACTGTCACCAGGGTGGGTTATTTAAGATGTATACCCCCAATGATTTTCATGATGGTGGTTGTGTAAGACGTATAATATATCAATGACTGTCATCATGGGGTTATGAAAGATGTGTACCCTCAATGATTGTCATGATGATGGGTTATGTAAGGTGTATACCCTCAGTGACTCTCAACATTGTTGGTTATGTAGGATGTTTTCCCCGAATAATTGTCATGATAGTGGGTTATGTAAGATCTATGCCCTCAATGACTGTCATCATGGTGGGTTATGTAATATGAATACTCTCAATGATTGTCATCATTGTGGGTTGTGTAATGCATATACCCTCACTGAATGTCATTATGCACCAGTTGTTATATATAAACCTACAGACAAACCATCAAATCCAAAGGCAGTGCTCAATCATCCAGTATTTATTATATATAAACCTACAGACAAACCATCAAATACAAAGGCAGTGCTCAATCATCCAATCTTTATTATATATAAACCTACAGACAAACCATCAAATACAAAGGCAGTGCTCAATCCTCCAATCTTTATTATATATAAACCTTCAGACAAATCATCAAATACAAAGGCAGTGCTCAATCCTCCAATCGTTATTATATATAAACCTACAGACAAACCATCAAATACAAAGGCAGTGCTCAATCCTCCAATCTTTATTATATATAAACCTTCAGACAAATCATCAAATACAAAGGCAGTGCTCAATCCTCCAATCGTTATTATATATAAACCTACAGACAAACCATCAAATACAAAGGCAGTGCTCAATCCTCCAATCTTTATTATATATAAAACCTTCAGACAAACCATCAAATACAAGAGCAGTGCTTAATCCTCCAATCTTTATTATATATAAACCTACAGACAAACCATCAAATACAAAGGCAGTGCTCAATCCTCCAATCTTTATTATATATAAACCTACAGATATACCATCAAACACAAAGGCAGTGCTCAAGCCTCCAATCTTTATTATATAAACCTACAGACAAACCATCAAAATAAAGTCAATGCTCAATCCTCCAATCTTTATTATATATAAACCCACGGACAAACCATCAAACACAAAGGCAGTGCTCAATCCCCCAATCTTTATTATATATAAACCTACAGACAAACAGTCAATATAAAGTCAGTGCTCAATCCTCCAATCTTTATTATATATAAACCTACAAACAAACCATAAAATACAAAGGCAGGGCCCAATCCTCCAATCTTTATTATATATAAACCCACAAACAAACCATCAAATACAAAGGCAGTGCTCTATCCTCCAATTTTTATTATATATAAACCCACAAACAAAACACCAAATACAAAGGCAGTGCTCAACCCTCCAACCTTTATTATATTTAAACCTACAGACAAACCATCAAATACAAACGCTGTGCTCAATCCTCTAATCTTTATTATATATAAACCCACAAACAAACCATCAAATACAAAGGCAGAGCTCTATCCTCCAATCTTTATTATATATAAACCTACAGACAAACAGTTAATATAATGTCAGTGCCTAATCCTCAACTCTTTATTATATATAAAACTACAGACAAACCATCAAATACAAAGGCAGTGCTCAATCCCCTGATCTTTATTATATATATATAAACCCACGGACAAACCGTCAACGCAAAGTCAGTGCTCAGTCCTCCAATCTTTATTATATATAAACCTACAGACAAACCATCAACTACAAAGGTAGTTCTAAATTCCCCAATCTTCACTATATATACACTTACAGACAAACCAACAATATAAAGTCAGTGCTCAATCCTCCAATCTTTATCACATATATAAACCTACAGACAAACCATCAAATACAGAGGCAGTGATCAATCCCCCTAATCCTTATTATATATAAACCTACAGACAAACCATCAAATACAAAGACAGCGCTCAACCCTCCCCTCTCTATTATGTATAAACCTACAGACAAACAGTCAACTGAAAGTCAATGCCAAATCATCCAATCTTTATCACATATAAGTCAGTGCCAGTTCTGCATTGTATATCTGATGTAAACCTACGGGCAAACCATCAAATACAGAGGAAGTGCTCAATCATCCAATCCTTATTATATATAAACCTTCAGACAAATCATCAAATACAAAGGCAGTGCGCAATCCTCCAATCGTTATTATATATAAACCTACAGACAAACCATCAAATACAAAGGCAGTGCTCAATCCTCCAATCTTTATTATACATAAACCTTCAGACAAACCATCAAATACAAGAGCAATGCTCAATCCTCCAATCTTTATTATATATAAACTTACAGACAAACCATCAAATACAAAGGCAGTGCTCAATTCCCCAATCTTTATTATATATAAACCTACAGACAAACCATTAAATACAAAGACAGTGCTCAATCCTCCAATCTTTATTATATATAAACCCATGGACAAACCATCAAACACAAAGGCAGTGCTGAATCCCCCAATCTTTATTATATATAAACCTACAGACAAACAGTCAATATAAAGTCAGTGCTCAATCCTCCAATCTTTATTATATATAAACCTACAAACCATAAAATACAAAGGCAGGGCCCAATCCTCCAATCTTTATTATATATAAACCCACAAACAAACCATCAAATACAAAGGCAGTGCTCTATCCTTCAATTTTTATTATATATAAACCCACAAACAAACCACCAAATACAAAGGCAGTGCTCAACCCTCCAACCTTTATTATATTTAAACCTACAGACAAACCATCAAATACAAACGCTGTGCTCAATCCTCTAATCTTTTTTTATATATAAACCCACAGACAAACCATCAAATACAAATGCAGAGCTCTATCCTCCAATCTTTATTATATATAAACCTACAGACAAACAGTTAATATAATGTCAGTGCCTAATCCTCAACTCTTTATTATATATAAAACTACAGACAAACCATCAAATACAAAGGCAGTGCTCAATCCCCTGATCTTTATTATATATATATAAACCCACGGACAAACCGTCAACGCAAAGTCAGTGCACAGTCCTCCAATATTTATTATATATAAACCTACAGACAAACCATCAACTACAAAGGTAGTTCTAAATTCCCCAATCTTCACTATATATACACTTACAGACAAACCAACAATATAAAGTCAGTGCTCAATCCTCCAATCTTTATCACATATATAAACCTACAGACAAACCATCAAATACAGAGGCAGTGATCAATCCCCCTAATCCTTATTATATATAAACCTACAGACAAACCATCAACTACAAAGGTAGTTCTAAATTCCCCAATCTTCACTATATATACACTTACAGACAAACCAATAATATAAAGTCAGTGATCAATCCTCCAATCTTTATCACATATATAAACCTACAAACAAACCATCAAATACAGAGGCAGTGATCAATCCCCTAATCCTTATTATACATAAACCTACAGACAAACCATCAACTACAAAGGTAGTTCTAAATTCCCCAATCTTCACTATATATACACTTACAGTCAAACCAACAATATAAAGTCAGTGATCAATCCTCCAATCTTTATCACATATATAAACCTACAGACAAACCATCAAATACAGAGGCAGTAATCAATCCCCCTAATCCTTATTATATATAAACCTACAGACAAACCATCAAATACAAAGACAGTGCTCAACCCTCCCCTCTCTATTATATATAAACCTACAGACAAACAGTCAACAGAAAGTCAATGCCAAATCATCCAATCTTTATCACATATAAGTCAGTGCCAGTTCTGCATTGTATATCTGATGTAAACCTACAGGCAAACCATCAAATACAGAGGAAGTGCTCAATCATCCAATCCTTATTATATATAAACCTACAGACAAACCATCAAATACAAAGGCAGTGCTCAATCCTCCAATCGTTATTATATATAAACCTACAAACAAACCATCAAATACAAAGGCAGTGCTCAATCATCCAATCCTTATTATATATAAACCTACAGAGAAACCATCAAATACAAAGACAGTGCTCAATCCTCCCCTCTCTATTATATATAAACATACAGACAAACTGTCAACAGAAAGTCAATGCCAAATCATCCAATCCCTATCACACATACAAACCTACAGACAAATTGTGAATACAAAGTCTGTGCTCAATCCTCCAATCTTTATTACAGATAAATCTACAGACAAACCATCAACATAAAATAAATGCTTTATCCTCAACTCTTCATCATATGTAATCCTATAGACAAGCAGTAAATATAAAGTCATTTTTCAATTCTCCAATCTTTGTCATTTATGAACCTCTAGAAAACCTGTCAATATAAAGCCTTTGCCCAGTTCTCCGTTGTTTATCTTATGTAAACCTACAGACAAACAGTCAATATAAAGTTTGTGCCAGTTCTCCATTGTTTATCTTATGTAAACCTACAGACAAACAGTCAATATAATTAATGTCAGCGCCAGTTCTCCATTGTTTATCTCATATAAACCTACAGATAAACAGTCAATATAAAGTCAGTGCTAGTTCTCCATTGTTTATCTTATGTAAACCTACAGACCATAAGTCAATATAATGTCAGTGCCAGTTCTCCATTGTTTATCTTATGTAAACCTACAGATAAACAGTCAATATAAAGTCAGTGCCAGTTCTCCATTGTTTATCTTATGTAAACCTACAGACAAACAGTCAATAGAGTGTCATGCCAGGCCTCCATTGTTTATCTTATGCAAACTTACGGACCAACAATCAATATAATGTCAGTGCCAGTTCTCCATTGTATATCTTATGTAAACCTACAGACAAACAGTCAATATAGTGTCATGCCAGGCCTCCATTGTTTATCTTATGTAAACCTACAGACCAACAGTCAATATAATGTCAGTGCCAGTTCTCCATTGTTTATCTTATGTAAACCTACAGACAAACAGTCAATAGAGTGTCATGCCAGGCCTCCATTGTTTATCTTATGTAGACTTACGGACCAACAGTCAATATAATGTCAGTGCTAGTTCTCCATTTTTTATCTTATGTAAACCTACAGATAAACAGTCAATATAATGTCAGTGCTAGTTCTCCATTGTTTATCTTATGTAAACCTACAGACAAACAGTCAATATAATGTCAGTGCCAGTTCTCCATTGTTTATCTTATGTAAACCTACAGACCAACAGTCAATATAATGTCAGTGCCGATTCTCCATTGTTTATCTTATGTAAACCTACAGACAAACGGTCAATATAATGTCAGTGCCGGTTCTCCATAGTTTATCTTATGTAAACCTGCAGACAAACCGTCAATATAAAGTGTGTGCCAGTTCTCCATTGTTTATCTTATGCAAACCTACAGACGAACCGTCAATATAATTAATGTCAGTGCTAGTTCTCCATTGTTTATCTTATGTAAACCTACAGACCAGCAGTCAATATAATGTCAGTGCCAGTTCTCCATTGTTTATCTTATGTAAACCTACAGACAAACATTCAATATAATGTCAGTGCCAGTTCTCCATTGTTTATCTTATGTAAACCTACAGACAGACAGTCAATATGAAGTCAGTGCCAGATCTCCATTGTTTATCTTATGTAAACCTACAGACAAACAGTCAATATAAAGTAAGTGCCAGTTCTCCATTGTTTATCTTATGTAAACCTACACACCAACAGTCAATATAAAGTCTGTGCCAGTTGTCCATTGTTTATCTTATGTAAACCTACAGACAAACAGTCAATAGAGTGCCATGCCAGGCCTCCATTGTTTATCTTATGTAAACTTACGGACCAACAATCAATATAATGTCAGTGCCAGTTCTCCATTGTTTATCTTATGTAAACCTACAGACAAACAGTCAATATAGTGTCATGCCAGGGCTCCATTGTTTATCTTATGTAAACCTACAGACCAACAGTCAATATAATGTCAGTGCCAGTTCTCCATTGTTTATCTTATGTAAACCTACAGACAAACAGTCAATAGAGTGTCATGCCAGGCCTCCATTGTTTATCTTATGTAGACTTACGGACCAACAGTCAATATAATGTCAGTGCTAGTTCTCCATTTTTTATCTTATGTAAACCTACAGATAAACAGTCAATATAATGTCAGTGCTAGTTCTCCATTGTTTATCTTATGTAAACCTACAGACAAACAGTCAATATAATGTCAGTGCCAGTTCTCCATTGTTTATCTTATGTAAACCTACAGACCAACAGTCAATATAATGTCAGTGCCAGTTCTCCATTGTTTATCTTATGTAAACCTACAGACAAACAGTCAATATAAAGTAAGTGCCAGTTCTCCATTGTTTATCTTATGTAAATCTACAGACCAACAGTCAATATAAAGTCTGTGCCAGTTGTCCATTGTTTATTTTATGTAAACCTACAGACAAACAGTCAATATAATGTCAGTGCTAGTTCTCCATTGTTTATCTTATGTAAACCTACAGACAGACAGTCAATATGAAGTAAGTGCCAGTTCTCCATTGTTTATCTCATGTAAACCTACAGACCAACAGTCAATATAATGTCCGTGCTAGTTCTCCATTGTTATCTTATGCAAACCTACAGACGAACCGTCAATATAATTAATGTCAGCGCCAGTTCTCCATTGTTTATCTTATATAAACCTACAGATAAACAGTCAATATAATGTCAGTGCTAGTTCTCCATTGTTTATCTTATGTAAACCTGCAGACCAGCAGTCAATATAATGTCAGTGCCAGTTCTCCATTGTTTATCTTATGTAAACCTACAGACAAACAGTCAATATAATGTCAGTGCCAGTTCTCCATTGTTTATCTTACTTAAACCTACAGACAAACAGTCAATATAATGTCAGTGCTAGTTCTCCATTATTTATCTTATGTAAACCTACAGACAAACAGTCAATATAATGTCAGTGCTAGTTCTCCATTATTTATCTTATGTAAACCTACAGACAAACAGTCAATATAATGTCCGTGCTAGTTTTCCATTGTTATCTTATGTAAACCTACAGACCAACAGTCAATATAGTGTCATGCCAGGCCTCCATTGTTTATCTTATGTAAACCTACAGACAAACAGTCAATATAGTGTCATGCCAGGCCTCCATTGTTTATCTTCTTTAAACCTACAGACAAACAGTCAATATAATGTCAGTGCTAGTTCTCCATTGTTTATCTTATGTAAACCTACAGACAAACAGTCAATGTAGTGTCATGACAGGCCTCCATTGTTTATCTTATGTAAACCTACAGACAAACAGTCAATATAGTGTCATGCCAGGCCTCCATTGTTTATCTTATGTAAACCTACAGACCAACAGTCAATATAATGTCAGTGCTAGTTCTCCATTGTTTATCTTATGTAAACCTACAGACAAACAGTCAATATAGTGTCATGCCAGGCCTCCATTGTTTATCTTATGTAAACCTACAGACAAACAGTCAATATAGTGTCATGCCAGGCCTCCATTGTTTATCTTATGTAAACCTACAGACAAACAGTCAATGTAGTGTCATGACAGGCCTCCGTTGTTTATCTTATGTAAACCTACAGACAAACAGTCAATATAGTGTCATGCCAGGCCTCCATTGTTTATCTTATGTAAACCTACAGACCAACAGTCAATATAATGTCAGTGCTAGTTCTCCATTGTTTATCTTATGTAAACCTACAGACCAACAGTCAATATAATGTCAGTGCCAGTTCTCCATTGTTTATCTTATGTAAACTTACAGACCAACAGTCAATATAGTGCCATGCCAGTTCTCCATTGTTTATCTTATGTAACCCTACAGACAAACAGTCAATATAATGTCAGTGCTAGTTCTCCATTGTTTATCTTTTGTAAACCTACAGACCAACAGTCAATATAATGTCAGTGCCAGTTCTCCATTGTTTATCTTATGTAAACCTACAGACCAACAGTCAATATAATGTCAGTGCTAGTTCTCCATTGTTTATCTTATGTAAACCTACAGACAGACAGTCAATATAATGTCAGTGCCAGTTCTCCATTGTTTATCTTATGTAAACCTACAGACCAACAGTCAATATAATGTCAGTGCCAGTTCTCCATTGTTTATCTTATGTAAACCTTCAGACAGACAGTCAATATAATGTCAGTGCCAGTTCTCCATTGTTTATCTTATGTAAACCTACAGACCAACAGTCAAAATAATGTCAGTGCCAGTTCTCCATTGTTTATCTTATGTAAACCTACAGACCGACAGTCAATATAATGTCTGTGCCAGTTGTCCATTGGTTATCTTATGTAAACCTACAGACAATCAATATAATGTCAGTGCTAGTTCTCCATTGTTTATCTTATGTAAACCTACAGACAAACAGTCAATATAATATCAGTGCCAGTTCTCCATTGTTTATCTTATGTAAACCTACAGACCAACAGTCAATATAATGTCAGTGCCAGTTCTCCATTGTTTATCTTATGTAAACCTACAGACCAACAGTCAATATAATGTCAGTGCTAGTTCTCCATTGTTTATCTTATGTAAACCTACAGACAAACAGTCCATATAAATCAGTGCCTGATCTCCATTGTTTATCGTATGTAAACTTACAGACAAACAGTCAATATAATGTCAGTGCTAGTTCTCCATTGTTTATCTTATGTAAACCTACAGACCAACAGTCAATATAATGTCTGTGCCAGTTCTCCATTGTTTATCTTATGTAAACCTACAGACCATCAGTCAATATAGTGTCATGCCAGGCCTCCATTGTTTATCTTATGTAAACCTACAGACAAACAGTCAATATAAATCAGTGCCAGTTCTCCATTGTTTATCTTATGTGAACCTACAGACAAACAGTCAATATTATGTCAATGCTAGTTCTCCATTGTTTATCTTATGTAAACCTACAGACAAACGGTCTATAGAGTGTCATGCCAGGCCTCCATTGTTTATCTTATGTAAACCTACAGACAAACAGTCAATATAAATCAGTGCCAGTTCTCCATTGTTTATCTTATGTGAACCTACAGACAAACAGTCAATATAGTGTCAGTGCTAGTTCTCCATTGTTTATCTTATGTAAACCTACAGACAAACAGTCAATATAGTGTCATGCCAGTTCTCCATTGTTTATCTTATGTAAACCTATAGACAAACAGTCAATTTAATGTCAGTGCCAGTTCTCCATTGTTTATCTTATGTAAACCTACAGACAAACAGTCAATATAAAGTATGTGCCAGTTCTCCATTGTTCATCTTATGTAAACCTACAGACCAACAGTCAATATAAAGTCTGTGCCAGTTGTCCATTGTTTATCTTATGTAAACCTACAGACGAACAGTCAATATAATGTCAGTGCTAGATCTCCATTGTTTATCTTATGTAAACCTACAGACAGACAGTCAATATAAAGTCAGTGCCAGTTCTCCATTGTTTATCTTATGTAAACCTACAGACGAACAGTCAATATAATGTCAGTGCCAGTTCTCCATTGTTTATCTTATGTAAACCTACAGACCAACAGTCAATATAAAGTCTGTGCCAGTTGTCCATTGTTTATCTTATGTAAACCTACAGACAAACAGTCAATATAATATCAGTGCTAGTTCTCCATTGTTTATCTTATGTAAACCTACAGACAGACAGTCAATATGAAGTCAGTGCCAGTTCTCCATTGTTTATCTTATGTAAACCTACAGACCAACAGTCAATATAATGTCCGTGCTAGTTCAACATTGTTATCTGATGCAAACCTACAGACGAACCATCAATATAATTAATGTCAGCGCCAGTTCTCCATTGTTTATCTTATATAAACCTACAGATAAACAGTCAATATAATGTCAGTGCTAGTTCTCCATTGTTTATCTTATGTAAACCTGCAGACCAGCAGTCAATATATTGTCAGTGCCAGTTCTCCATTGTTTATCTTATGTAAACCTACAGACAAACAGTCAATATAATGTCAGTGCTAGTTCTCCATTGTTTATCTTATGTAAACCTACAGACAAACAGTCAATATAATGTCAGTGCCAGTTCTCTATTGTTTATCTTATATAAACCTACAGACAAACAGTCAATATAATGTCAGTGCTAGTTCTCCATTGTTTATCTTATGTAAACCTACAGACAAACAGTCAATATAATGTCAGTGCCGGTTCTCCATTGTTTATCTTATGTAAACCTACAGACAAACCGTCAATATAAAGTGTGTGCCAGTTCTCCATTGTTTATCTTATGCAAACCTACAGACGAACCGTCAATATAATTAATGGCAGTGCTAGTTCTCCATTGTTTATCTTATGTAAACCTACAGACCAGCAGCCAATATAATGTCAGTGCTAGTTCTCCATTGTTTATCTTATGTAAACCTACAGAAAGACAGTCAATATGAAGTCAGTGCCAGTTCTCCATTGTTTATCCTATGTAAACCTACAGACAACCAGTCAATAGAGTGTCATGCCAGGCCTCCATTGTTTATCTTATGTAAACCTGCAGACAACCAGTCAATATAATGTCAGTGCTAATTCTCCATTGTTTATCTTATGAAAACCTACAGACAAACAGTCAATATAAAGTCTGTGCCAGTTCTCCATTGTTTATCTTATGTAAACCTACAGACCAACAGTCAATATAGTGTCATGCCAGGCCTCCATTGTTTATCTTATGTGAACCTACAGACAAACAGTCAATATAATGTCAGTGCTAGTTCTCCATTGTTTATCTTATGTAAACCTACAGACAAACAGTCAATATAGTGTCATGCCAGGTCTCCATTGTTTATCTTATGTGAACCTGCTGACAAACAGTCAAGGTATTGTCATGCCAGGCTTCCGTTGTTTATCTTATGTAAACCTACAGACGAACAGTCAATATAATGTCAGTGCCAGTTCTCCATTGTTTATCTTATGTAAACCTACAGACAAACAGTCAATATAAAGTAAGTGCCAGTTCTCCATTGTTTATCTTATGTAAATCTACAGACCAACAGTCAATATAAAGTCTGTGCCAGTTGTCCATTGTTTATCTTATGTAAACCTACAGACAAACAGTCAATATAATGTCAGTGCTAGTTCTCCATTGTTTATCTTATGTAAACCTACAGACAGACAGTCAATATGAAGTAAGTGCCAGTTCTCCATTGTTTATCTCATGTAAACCTACAGACCAACAGTCAATATAATGCCCGTGCTAGTTCTCCATTGTTATCTTATGCAAACCTACAGACGAACCGTCAATATAATTAATGTCAGCGCCAGTTCTCCATTGTTTATCTTATATAAACCTACAGATAAACAGTCAATATAATGTCAGTGCTAGTTCTCCATTGTTTATCTTATGTAAACCTGCAGACCAGCAGTCAATATAATGTCAGTGCCAGTTCTCCATTGTTTATCTTAAGTAAACCTACAGACAAACAGTCAATATAATGTCAGTGCCAGTTCTCCATTGTTTATCTTACTTAAACCTACAGACAAACAGTCAATATAATGTCAGTGCTAGTTCTCCATTATTTATCTTATGTAAACCTACAGACAAACAGTCAATATAATGTCAGTGCTAGTTCTCCATTATTTATCTTATGTAAACCTACAGACAAACAGTCAATATAATGTCCGTGCTAGTTTTCCATTGTTATCTTATGTAAACCTACAGACCAACAGTCAATATAGTGTCATGCCAGGCCTCCATTGTTTATCTTATGTAAACCTACAGACAAACAGTCAATATAGTGTCATGCCAGGCCTCCATTGTTTATCTTCTTTAAACCTACAGACAAACAGTCAATATAATGTCAGTACTAGTTCTCCATTGTTTATCTTATGTAAACCTACAGACAAACAGTCAATGTAGTGTCATGACAGGCCTCCATTGTTTATCTTATGTAAACCTACAGACAAACAGCGAATATAGTGTCATGCCAGGCCTCCATTGTTTATCTTATGTAAACCTACAGACCAACAGTCAGTATAATGTCAGTGCTAGTTCTCCATTGTTTATCTTATGTAAACCTACAGACAAACAGTCAATATAGTGTCATGCCAGGCCTCCATTGTTTATCTTATGTAAACCTACAGACAAACAGTCAATATAGTGTCATGCCAGGCCTCCATTGTTTATCTTATGTAAACCTACAGACAAACAGTCAATGTAGTGTCATGACAGGCCTCCGTTGTTTATCTTATGTAAACCTACAGACAAACAGTCAATATAGTGTCATACCAGGCCTCCATTGTTTATCTTATGTAAACCTACAGACCAACAGTCAATATAATGTCAGTGCTAGTTCTCCATTGTTTATCTTATGTAAACCTACAGACCAACAGTCAATATAATGTCAGTGCCAGTTCTCCATTGTTTATCTTATGTAAACTTACAGACCAACAGTCAATATAGTGCCATGCCAGTTCTCCATTGTTTATCTTATGTAAACCTACAGACAAACAGTCAATATAATGTCAGTGCTAGTTCTCCATTGTTTATCTTTTGTAAACCTACAGACCAACAGTCAATATAATGTCAGTGCCAGTTCTCCATTTTTTATCTTATGTAAACCTACAGACCAACAGTCAATATAATGTCAGTGCTAGTTCTCCATTGTTTATCTTATGTAAACCTACAGACAGACAGTCAATATAATGTCAGTGCCAGTTCCCCATTGTTTATCTTATGTAAACCTACAGACCAACAGTCAATATAATGTCAGTGCCAGTTCTCCATTGTTTATCTTATGTAAACCTTCAGACAGACAGTCAATATAATGTCAGTGCCAGTTCTCCATTGTTTATCTTATGTAAACCTACAGACCAACAGTCAATATAATGTCAGTGCCAGTTCTCCATTGTTTATCTTATGTAAACCTACAGACAAACAGTCAATATAATATCAGTGCCAGTTCTCCATTGTTTATCTTATGTAAACCTACAGACCAACAGTCAATATAATGTCTGTGCCAGTTGTCCATTGGTTATCTTATGTAAACCTACAGACAATCAATATAATGTCAGTGCTAGTTCTCCATTGTTTATCTTATGTAAACCTACAGACAAACAGTCAATATAATATCAGTGCCAGTTCACCATTGTTTATCTTATGTAAACCTACAGACCAACAGTCAATATAATGTCAGTGCCAGTTCTCCATTGTTTATCTTATGTAAACCTACAGACCAACAGTCAATATAATGTCAGTGCTAGTTCTCCATTGTTTATCTTATGTAAACCTACAGACAAACAGTCCATATAAATCAGTGCCTGATCTCCGTTGTTTATCTTATGTAAACCTACAGACCATCAGTCAATACAGTGTCATGCCAGGCCTCCATTGTTTATCTTATGTAAACCTACAGACAAACAGTCAATATAAATCAGTGCCAGTTCTCCATTGTTTATCTTATGTGAACCTACAGACAAACAGTCAATATTATGCCAATGCTAGTTCTCCATTGTTTATCTTATGTAAACCTACAGACAAACAGTCTATAGAGTGTCATGCCAGGCCTCCATTGTTTATCTTATGTAAACCTACAGACAAACAGTCAATATAGTGTCAGTGCTAGTTCTCCATTGTTTATCTTATGTAAACCTACAGACAAACAGTCAATATAGTGTCATGCCAGTTCTCCATTGTTTATCTTATGTAAACCTATAGACAAACAGTCAATTTAATGTCAGTGCCAGTTCTCCATTTTTTATCTTATGTAAACCTACAGACAAACAGTCAATATAAAGTAAGTGCCAGTTCTCCATTGTTCATCTTATGTAAACCTACAGACCAACAGTCAATATAAAGTCTGTGCCAGTTGTCCATTGTTTATCTTATGTAAACCTACAGACGAACAGTCAATATAATGTCAGTGCTAGACCTCCATTGTTTATCTTATGTAAACCTACAGACAGACAGTCAATATAAAGTCAGTGCCAGTTCTCCATTGTTTATCTTATGTAAACCTACAGACGAACAGTCAATATAATGTCAGTGCCAGTTCTCCATTGTTTATCTTATGTAAACCTACAGACCAACAGTCAATATAAAGTCTGTGCCAGTTGTCCATTGTTTATCTTATGTAAACCTACAGACAAACAGTCAATATAATGTCAATGCTAGTTCTCCATTGCTTATCTTATGTAAACCTACAGACAGACAGTCAATATGAAGTCAGTGCCAGTTCTCCATTGTTTATCTTATGTAAACCTACAGACCAACAGTCAATATAATGTCCGTGCTAGTTCTCCATTGTTATCTTATGCAAACCTACAGACGAACCATCAATATAATTAATGTCAGCGCCAGTTCTCCATTGTTTATCTTATATAAACCTACAGATAAACAGTCAATATAATGTCAGTGCTAGTTCTCCATTGTTTATCTTATGTAAACCTGCAGACCAGCAGTCAATATAATGTCAGTGCCAGTTCTCCATTGTTTATCTTATGTAAAGCTACAGACAAACAGTCAATATAATGTCAGTGCCAGTTCTCCATTGTTTATCTTATGTAAACCTACAGACAAACAGTCAATATAATGTCAGTGCCAGTTCTCTATTGTTTATCTTATATAAACCTACAGACAAACAGTCAATATAATGTCAGTGCCGGTTCTCCATTGTTTATCTTATGTAATCCTACAGACAAACCGTCAATATAAAGTGTGTGCCAGTTCTCCATTGTTTATCTTATGCAAACCTACAGACGAACCGTCAATATAATTAATGTCAGTGCTAGTTCTCCATTGTTTATCTTATGTAAACCTACAGACCAGCAGCCAATATAATGTCAGTGCCAGTTCTCCATTGTTTATCTTATGTAAACCTACAGACAAACATTCAATATAATGTCAGTGCTAGTTCTCCATTGTTTATCTTATGTAAACCTACAGACAGACAGTCAATATGAAGTCAGTGCCACTTCTCTATTGTTTATTCTATGTAAACCTACAGACAACCAGTCAATAGAGTGTCATGCCAGGCCTCCATTGTTTATCTTATGTAAACCTGCAGACAACCAGTCAATATAATGTCAGTGCTAATTCTCCATTGTTTATCTTATGAAAACCTACAGACAAACAGTCAATATAAAGTCTGTGCCAGTTCTCCATTGTTTATCTTATGTAAACCTACAGACCAACAGTCAATATAGTGTCATGCCAGGCCTCCATTGTTTATCTTATGTGAACCTACAGACAAACAGTCAATATAATGTCAGTGCCTGTTCTCCATTGTTTATGTTATGTAAACCTACAGACAAACAGTCAATATAGTGTCATGCCAGGTCTCCATTGTTTATCTTATGTGAACCTACTGACAAACAGTCAAGGTAGTGTCATGCCAGGCTTCCATTGTTTATCTTATGTAAACCTACAGACGAACAGTCAATATAATGTCAGTGCCAGTTCTCCATTGTTTATCTTATGTAAACCTACAGACAAACAGTCAATATAAAGTAAGTGCCAGTTCTCCATTGTTTATCTTATGTAAATCTACAGACCAACAGTCAATATAAAGTCTGTGCCAGTTGTCCATTGTTTATCTTATGTAAACCTACAGACAAACAGTCAATATAATGTCAGTGCTAGTTCTCCATTGTTTATCTTATGTAAACCTACAGACAGACAGTCAATATGAAGTCAGTGCCAGTTCTCCATTGTTTATCTCATGTAAACCTACAGACCAACAGTCAATATAATGTCCGTGCTAGTTCTCCATTGTTATCTTATGCAAACCTACAGACGAACCGTCAATATAATTAATGTCAGCGCCAGTTCTCCATTGTTTATCTTATATAAACCTACAGATAAACAGTCAATATAATGTCAGTGCTAGTTCTCCATTGTTTATCTTATGTAAACCTGCAGACCAGCAGTCAATATAATGTCAGTGCCAGTTCTCCATTGTTTATCTTATGTAAACCTACAGACAAACAGTCAATATAATGTCAGTGCCAGTTCTCCATTGTTTATCTTACTTAAACCTACAGACAAACAGTCAATATAATGTCAGTGCTAGTTCTCCATTATTTATCTTATGTAAACCTACAGACAAACAGTCAATATAATGTCAGTGCTAGTTCTCCATTATTTATCTTATGTAAACCTACAGACAAACAGTCAATATAATGTCCGTGCTAGTTCTCCATTGTTTATCTTATGTAAACCTACAGACAAACAGTCAATATAGTGTCATGCCAGGCCTCCATTGTTTATCTTCTTTAAACCTACAGACAAACAGTCAATATAATGTCAGTGCTAGTTCTCCATTGTTTATCTTATGTAAACTTACGGACCAACAGTCAATATAGTGTCATGCCAGGCCTCCATTGTTTATCTTATGTAAACCTACAGACGACCAGACAATATAGTGTCATGCCAGGCCTCCATTGTTTATCTTATGTAAACCTACAGACAAACAGTCAATATAGTGTCATGCCAGGCCTCCATTGTTTATCTTATGTAAACCTACAGACAAACAGTCAATATATTGTCATGCCAGGCCTCCATTGTTTATCTTATGTAAACCTACAGACAAACAGTCAATGTAGTGTCATGACAGGCCTCCATTGTTTATCTTATGTAAACCTACAGACAAACAGTCAATATAGTGTTATGCCAGGCCTCCATTGTTTATCTTATGTAAACCTACAGACCAACAGTCAATATAATGTCAGTGCTAGTTCTCCATTGTTTATCTTATGTAAACCTACAGACCAACAGTCAATATAATGTCAGTGCCGGTTCTCCATTGTTTATCTTATGTAAACCTTCAGACAGACAGTCAATATAATGTCAGTGCCAGTTCTCCATTGTTTATCTTATGTAAACCTACAGACCAACAGTCAATATAATGTCAGTGCCAGTTCTCCATTGTTTATCTTATGTAAACCTACAGACAAACAGTCAATATAATATCAGTGCCAGTTCTCCATTGTTTATCTTATGTAAACCTAAAGACCAACAGTCAATATAATGTCTGTGCCAGTTGTCCATTGGTTATCTTATGTAAACCTACAGACAATCAATATAATGTCAGTGCTAGTTCTCCATTGTTTATCTTATGTAAACCTACAGACAAACAGTCAATATAATATCAGTGCCAGTTCTCCATTGTTTATCTTATGTAAACCTACAGACCAACAGTCAATATAATGTCAGTGCCAGTTCTCCATTGTTTATCTTATGTAAACCTACAGACCAACAGTCAATATAATGTCAGTGCTAGTTCTCCATTGTTTATCTTATGTAAACCTACAGACAAACAGTCCATATAAATCAGTGCCTGATCTCCATTGTTTATCGTATGTAAACTTACAGACAAACAGTCAATATAATGTCAGTGCTAGTTCTCCATTGTTTATCTTATGTAAACCTACAGACCAACAGTCAATATAATGTCTGTGCCAGTTCTCCATTGTTTATCTTATGTAAACCTACAGACCATCAGTCAATATAGTGTCATGCCAGGCCTCCATTGTTTATCTTATGTAAACCTACAGACAAACAGTCAATATAAATCAGTGCCAGTTCTCCATTGTTTATCTTATGTGAACCTACAGACAAACAGTCAATATTATGTCAATGCTAGTTCTCCATTGTTTATCTTATCTAAACCTACAGACAAACAGTCTATAGAGTGTCATGCCAGGCGTCCATTGTTTATCTTATGTAAACCTCCAGACAAACAGTCAATATAGTGTCAGTGCTAGTTCTCCATTGTTTATCTTATGTAAACCTACAGACAAACAGTCAATATAGTGTCATGCCAGTTCTCCATTGTTTATCTTATGTAAACCTATAGACAAACAGTCAATTTAATGTCAGTGCCAGTTCTCCATAGTTTATCTTATGTAAACCTACAGACAAACAGTCAATATAAAGTAAATGCCAGTTCTCCATTGTTCATCTTATGTAAACCTACAGACCAACAGTCAATATAAAGTCTGTGCCAGTTGTCCATTGTTTATCTTATGTAAACCTACAGACGAACAGTCAATATAATGTCAGTGCTAGATCTCCATTGTTTATCTTATGTAAACCTACAGACAGACAGTCAATATAAAGTCAGTGCCAGTTCTCCATTATTTATCTTATGCAAACCTACAGACGAACAGTCAATATAATGTCAGTGCCAGTTCTCCATTGTTTATCTTATGTAAACCTACAGACCAACAGTCAATATAAAGTCTGTGCCAGTTGTCCATTGTTTATCTTATGTAAACATACAGACAAACAGTCAATATAATGTCAGTGCTAGTTCTCCATTGTTTATCTTATGTAAACCTACAGACAGACAGTCAATATGAAGTCAGTGCCAGTTGTCCATTCTTTATCTTATGTAAACCTACAGACCAACAGTCAATATAATGTCCGTGCTAGTTCTCCATTGTTATCTTATGCAAACCTACAGACGAACCATCAATATAATTAATGTCAGCGCCAGTTCTCCATTGTTTATCTTATATAAACCTACAGATAAACAGTCAATATAATGTCAGTGCTAGTTCTCCATTGTTTATCTTATGTAAACCTGCAGACCAGCAGTCAATATAATGTCAGTGCCAGTTATCCATTGTTTATCTTATGTAAAGCTACAGACAAACAGTCAATATAATGTCAGTGCCAGTTCTCCATTGTTTATCTTATGTAAACCTACAGACAAACAGTCAATATAATGTCAGTGCCAGTTCTCTATTGTTTATCTTATATAAACCTACAGACAAACAGTCAATATAATGTCAGTGCCAGTTCTCCATTTTTTATCTTATGTAAACCTACAGACAAACAGTCAATATAATGTCAGTGCCAGTTCTCTATTGTTTATCTTATATAAACCTACAGACAAACAGTCAATATAATGTCAGTGCCAGTTCTCCATTGTTTATCTTATGTAAACCTACAGACAAACCGTCAATATAAAGTGTGTGCCAGTTCTCCATTGTTTATCTTATGCAAACCTACAGACGAACCGTCAATATAATTAATGTCAGTGCTAGTTCTCCATTGTTTATCTTATGTAAACCTACAGACCAGCAGCCAATATAATGTCAGTGCCAGTTCTCCATTGTTTATCTTATGTAAACCCACAGACAAACATTCAATATAATGTCAGTGCTAGTTCTCCATTGTTTATCTTATGTAAACCTACAGACAGACAGTCAATATGAAGTCAGTGCCACTTCTCCATTGTTTATCCTATGTAAACCTACAGACAACCAGTCAATAGAGTGTCATGCCAGGCCTCGATTGTTTATCTTATGTAAACCTGCAGACAACCAGTCAATATAATGTCAGTGCTAATTCTCCATTGTTTATCTTATGAAAACCTACAGACAAACAGTCAATATAAAGTCTGTGCCAGTTCGCCATTGTTTATCTTATGTAAACCTACAGACCAACAGTCAATATAGTGTCATGCCAGGCCTCCATTGTTTATCTTATGTGAACCTACAGACAAACAGTCAATATAATGTCAGTGCTAGTTCTCCATTGTTTATCTTATGTAAACCTACAGACAAACAGTCAATATAGTGTCATGCCAGGTCTCCATTGTTTATCTTATGTGAACCTACTGACAAACAGTCAAGGTAGTGTCATGCCAGGCTTCCATTGTTTATCTTATGTAAACCTACAGACGAACAGTCAATATAATGTCAGTGCCAGTTCTCCATTGTTTATCTTATGTAAACCTACAGACAAACAGTCAATATAAAGTAAGTGCCAGTTCTCCATTGTTTATCTTATGTAAATCTACAGACCAACAGTCAATATAAAGTCTGTGCCAGTTGTCCATTGTTTATCTTATGTAAACCTACAGACAAACAGTCAATATAATGTCAGTGCTAGTTCTCCATTGTTTATCTTATGTAAACCTACAGACAGACAGTCAATATGAAGTCAGTGCCAGTTCTCCATTGTTTATCTCATGTAAACCTACAGACCAACAGTCAATATAATGTCCGTGCTAGTTCTCCATTGTTATCTTATGCAAACCTACAGACGAACCGTCAATATAATTAATGTCAGCGCCAGTTCTCCATTGTTTATCTTATATAAACCTACAGATAAACAGTCAATATAATGTCAGTGCTAGTTCTCCATTGTTTATCTTATGTAAACCTGCAGACCAGCAGTCAATATAATGTCAGTGCCAGTTCTCTATTGTTTATCTTATGTAAACCTACAGACAAACAGTCAATATAATGTCAGTGCCAGTTCTCCATTGTTTATCTTACTTAAACCTACAGACAAACAGTCAATATAATGTCAGTGCTAGTTCTCCATTATTTATCTTATGTAAACCTACAGACAAACAGTCAATATAATGTCAGTGCTAGTTCTCCATTATTTATCTTATGTAAACCTACAGACAAACAGTCAATATAATGTCCGTGCTAGTTCTCCATTGTTATCTTATGTAAACCTACAGACCAACAGTCAATATAGTGTCATGCCAGGCCTCCATTGTTTATCTTATGTAAACCTACAGACAAACAGTCAATATAGTGTCATGCCAGGCCTCCATTGTTTATCTTCTTTAAACCTACAGACAAACAGTCAATATAATGTCAGTGCTAGTTCTCCATTGTTTATCTTATGTAAACTTACGGACCAACAGTCAATATAGTGTTATGCCAGGCCTCCATTGTTTATCTTATGTAAACCTACAGACAACCAGACAATATAGTGTCATGCCAGGCCTCCATTGTTTATCTTATGTAAACCTACAGACAAACAGTCAATATAGTGTCATGCCAGGCCTCCATTGTTTATGTTATGTAAACCTACAGACAAACAGTCAATATAGTGTCATGCCAGGCCTCCATTGTTTATCTTATGTAAACCTACAGACAAACAGTCAATGTAGTGTCATGACAGGCCTCCATTGTTTATCTTATGTAAACCTTCAGACAAACAGTCAATATAATGTCAGTGCCAGGCCTCCATTGTTTATCTTATGTAAACCTACAGACCAACAGTCAATATAATGTCAGTGCCAGTTCTCCATTGTTTATCTTATGTTAACCTGCAGACAAACACTCAATATAATATCAGTGCCAGTTCTCCATTGTTTATCTTATGTAAACCTACAGACCAACAGTCAATATAATGTCTGTGCCAGTTGTCCATTGGTTATCTTATGTAAACCTACAGACAATCAATATAATGTCAGTGCTAGTTCTCCATTGTTTATCTTATGTAAACCTACAGACAAACAGTCAATATAATATCAGTGCCAGTTCTCCATTGTTTATCTTATGTAAACCTACAGACCAACAGTCAATATAATGTCAGTGCCAGTTCTCCATTGTTTATCTTATGTAAACCTACAGACCAACAGTCAATATAATGTCAGTGCTAGTTCTCCATTGTTTATCTTATGTAAACCTACAGACAAACAGTCAATATAAATCAGTGCCTGTTCTCCATTGTTTATCGTATGTAAACTTACAGACAAACAGTCAATATAATGTCAGTGCTAGTTCTCCATTGTTTATCTTATGGAAACCTACAGACCAACAGTCAATATAATGTCTGTGCCTGTTCTCCATTGTTTATCTTATGTAAGCCTACAGACCAACAGTCAATATAGTGTCATGCCAGGCCTCCATTGTTTATCTTATGTAAACCTACAGACAAACAGTCAATATAAATCAGTGCCAGTTCTCCATTGTTTATCTTATGTGAACCTACAGACAAACAGTCAATATTATGTCAATGCTAGTTCTCCATTGTTTATCTTATGTAAACCTAAAGACAAACAGTCAATAGAGTGTCATGCCAGGCCTCAATTGTTTATCTTATGTAAACCTACAGACAAACAGTCAATATAGTGTCAGTGCTAGTTCTCCATTGTTTATCTTATGTAAACCTACAGACAAACAGTCAATATAGTGTCATGCCAGTTCTCCATTGTTTATCTTATGTAAACCTATAGACAAACAGTCAATTTAATGTCAGTGCCAGTTCTCCATTGTTTATCTTATGTAAACCTACAGACCAACAGTCAATATAATGTCAGTGTCAGTTCTCCATTGTTTATCTTATGTAAACCTACAGACAATCAATATAATGTCAGTACCAGTCCACTGTTCTTTATAGCATACAATGCTACAGACAAACAGTCAATACAAAGTCAGTGCTCAATGCCCCAATCTTTATCGTTAATAAATCGACAGAAATACCGTCAGTATAAACTCAGTGTTCAATTTTCCATTCCCTACCATATTTTTTTATTTTATTTATTGGTGTTTAAGTTCACATATTTCTGTACGATGGCTAATCATGACCACGGCAGTTTTACGGGTGGAGGAAGCCGGAGTACCCGGAGTGAACCACCGAGCAACTGTCACCTCCTCAACATACTAACTCCAAACAAGCATGGTTAGCATTGGTTGAAGACAGGTGTACCATAGACGTGCAGTACGCCTTAGTACACAACGCCACCGTGCCCCCACGTGGGCAATGGTGGTGAAGTGTCTTGCTCAAGGCACAACGCGGTTGCCGCAGGTGGGATTCGAACCGAGGACCTCTCGACTGGCAGCCTGCACCTCTACCAACTTAGCCACCGCCTCCCTCCCTACAATATATTAACATACAGACAAAGGGTTAATATAAAGTTAGTGTTCCTCCATTCTTTGTAATATATAAACCTACAGACAAACAGTCCATATAAAGTCAATACTCAACGCTCCATTCTTTATCATTTATAAACCTTCCGACAAACAGTCAACATAAAGTCAGTGTTCAATCCTCCAATCTTTCTCAAATTTTAACTTACAGTCAGTAAGAAGCCAGCTCTCAATTTGGCCATCTTTATCATATATAAACACAGAGAAAAACAGTCACTATAAAGTCACTGTTCAATGCTCCAATCTTTATCAAATATAAACTTACAGTCAGTAAGAAGTCAGCTCTCAATTTGGCCATCTCCATCATATATAAACACACCCAAAAACAGTCACTATAAAGTCACTGTTCAATGCTCCAATCTTTATCAAATATAAACTTTCAGTCAGTAAGAAGTCAGCTCTCAATTTGGCCATCTCCATCATATATAAACATACAAAAAAAAACAGTCAATATAAAGTCACTGTTCAATCCTCCAATCTTTATCATTAACTCTTTGGACACTGATGGTATCGTCCATGTCAGTTCAATGATAGTAATTGGAAGAGTCCATGTTCATTATTTGGGGATAGACCAATTAATATTTTCAACATGCAGCCCTGGGGCTGCATGTTGAAAATATTAATTGGTCTACCGCTCACATTCACTTATCAGCCATCTTACTTAATGAAATTATGACGTTTCATGCTTCAGGGCCGGAAAAAACGGCCACTCGGGTTCAAAGGTTAATAAACCTGTTGACAAACCATCAATGTAAAGTCAGTGTCCTATCTTCTATTCTTTATCATATAAAAACCCACCGACACCCAGTTAAAATAAAGTCAATGTCCATTCCTCCAATCGTCATCATCAATGAAGCTATGGAGTGCTCAGATGCGATCTTCCTTGTCCAGGCTCGATTAACTGCTGAGCCAAAATTGTATCACAGAAACAAAATTTAAGCTTTGTAAATACGTTTTCATTTACAACTCACCATTTCCATTCTTTTCCTCCCCTTTTCCCAAGTGTCAGTGTTGTCTCCAAAAGAAGAAGTACCAATGATGAGGCCAGGTACCAATATCTGTGATCTCTCTTCACAAAGTACAATCTCCAAATTGCAATCACCCCGTGAGAGGCAAATAAAACCCTGACGCCAAATGCTCTCAAAATCGACAGACAGCTCATCTTATGTCGTCCTCATTCTTGTCCTGTGATACCTGATGAATCAAAAAATGTGTTATATAGAAGATTTTCATTTCTTGTCTTGTGATACCTGATGAATCAAAAAATGTGTTATATAGAAGATTTTCATTTCTTGTCTTGTGATACCTGATGAATCAAAAAATGTGTTATATAGAAGATTTTCATGCAATAGTTGGAAAATAGGTTTGCTATCAGCTTTTACCTCTTATTTTACTTTCGACTATTTTATATCTTACTTTACTTTTATCCCTTTACCTAACATGAAAAGCAGACGACACTTGCGAACAAAATTCTTGAATAACTAATTTTTCCATTTTTGTCTCAAAAACATAGGTTATAACCCCTCAATGGAACGAGCTCGACGAGCTCGTTCCAAAGAGGGGTCATAACCTATGTTATTGAGACAAAAAATGAAAATTAATTGGCGATTTTTAAGAATAGTGCTGGCCGGCTTTGGTCGTTACGTTGGGTAAAGGGTTAGCTCTGTCTGTCTGTCTGTCTGTCTGTCTGTCTGCCTGCCTGCCTGCCTGCCTGCCTGTCTGTCTGTCTGTATGTCTGTCTGTCTGTCTGTCTGTCTGTCTGTCTGTCTGTCTCTCTGTCTCTGTCTCTGTCTCTGTCTCTCTGTCTCTGTCTCTCTCTCTCTCTCTCCCTCCCTCTCTCTCTCTCTCTTTCTCTCTCTCTCTCTCTCTCTCTCTCTCTCTCTCTCTCTCTCTCTCTCTCTCTCTCTCTCTCTCTCTCTCTCTCTCTCTCTCTCTCTCTCTCTCTCTCACTCTCTCTCTTAAAACTTGGATCCACAAAAAAGTCACCAGAGCAACATCTCGAAGAAAAAACCGTTCCGGAATCTCTTCGATTCAGTGGAAACTGGAGGATATCAATCCTTATGGCTCCTATCAGCTATTAATCAATCGTTCCTATAAAGCTATAATTTCTTGGCTTCCAGAGAGACCCTAGATCCCAGATCATCAGATGCATTAAGCTATTAATTAGCGATTCCCACCTAGAGTGTTCCCATATCCTATATCCTCATATACTTGGTACCTAGAAAGTCTCCAATGGATCTTCTTCTTGGTTTAGGCTAGTCCATTTGGAGTGTGATATGCGTAGACAGGATTCCAAATGTGGATGCCACATTTATTTTTCATTGTGGGTTTAATTAAATGATCAAATTTCCGAATCTGACACAATCAACCAATAAAACTATACCATTGCTTCATTCCCTACCTCTTTCTGCTATTACAGAGTTGTCACCACTTGGCACCAATCTGATTCTATCATTCATTATCTATTCTCCCCCCCCCCCCCACCCCCATTTCATTAACCTACGTCTAAGACAGCTTGTTGGTAACCAACACGAAATTCTCACATGCGCTCACCCGTATGCAGTATAGGTTACCAACATGAAAATCTCACATGCGCTCACCCGTATGCAGTATAGGTTACCAACACGAAATTCTCACATGCTCACACCCGTATGTAGTATAGGTTACATGTGAGCATTGTCACCTCCGGGGCAGTTGGGCTTTACCATCCATCTACCTATGTCAGTACCATCTGGAAACCAGCTCGCTCTAAATTCCCGACGTCTTGTATTTACGTGTGTGTTAATGGACACTGCAGAACATGTACACATCAGAGTCTTTGGCGGAAGGTCGAGTTTGTGGAATCTTTCAGTCATGATGCTTGATTTGTAATCACTCAATGTTTGGATTAGTAGAAGATTCTTCTGCATGTAGAACCATCTGTTGTTCTTACAAACTGACAAAAACTGTGTTGGTCATAATCATTGTTGTTGAGAGGTCTCTTACATTGATTGATTGAGTGGTTGGTTAGTTGGTTGGTTGGTTGGTTGGTTGGTTGGTTGGTTGGTTGATTGATTGATTGATTGACTCTGCAAAGTACGGACTACGCTGGGTCGCCCCGTGACGAAAGGAAAGTGAGTGGACCCTGGGAACTAAAATATGACCCTGAACTTCAACTTTATAAAAGTGAAATTTAATTTTGACGTTTTTTTGCACCTTTCTCGCATTTGGCATAACAAGGTTCAGTACGCTGCTACAACAGGCCTAACACTGTGATAAGACATGTCAACTATCCCTTGAGCCGTATGTTTAATTTTTATCGTGGTGTCTATTGTAGTTGTGGTTGTAGGGAGGGGGGGGGGGGGGTCACAAAATGAAAGGTGGTACCCTGACTGAAATGGCCCAATATTTCCGGTGTTTGAAGTCGGACCTTCGGTCTCGTTACATTTATCGGGTGAAAATGTCGGCTTTTCAAGAAATGTTCAGCTTCTGATTGACACGGCCGAGGATATTTCGCATTTAAATTACCTCCCCTATTCACAATACTCACAATGTATACAGTTTCTGGAAGCTCTGAATATGGCCCTTTCTGGAGACAACTGTACACAACAAAAATCTTACAATATCACTCAAATACACTCAGCCGAATGACACAGTTGATGGCTAAAAAATAGCTCAAAATGGTCAAAATTTTCTCATTTTGGGGATAAATCTCCAATTTTCGTGCATCGATAGTGATAAAACTGTGTTATAGGGATTCCTCATTCCTCCACTGAGGATTTTACAGCATAACATGATCATTCTGACAAATAAAAAACATATGGGTTTCTTATTAATTTTTTCAGAAGGCTTTCTCAAAGCAAATTTACACAAAAATTGTCCCATTTGTAAACTGCAAATTGTCAGGTCCCAAACAGGTCTGGGTTAGTCATTTAACACTTCAATGTGACCTTGACCCCCCAATTGAAATGCACTTGACAATACACAGTTTGAATCAAGACCAGCAACAGATTATTTTGGCCATATCACCATTAATGAGAATTATTTACTAAATCCACACCGCCATAAACTAAAACTATAGCTCAAAATAGTCATTTGGCTGAGGATATCCAATAACCTCGGAAATGACCTTTTAATAGGAAACGAGACCTTCATTTTTTCACTTTTCTATTGGGGAACATAAATCCTGAAAGGTCACGTGGTACAATCTTCCTGGAGTTAAATTAATTTTGACTTTCTGCACATTCGTCTTTTGTGCGTAGTGCGTAACTGAATTTTCTGTGATAAATAAAGAGACCCTATATTATCAAATCTACAGGACAAGCGGAGTCTTAATGTACCTTATTGTCAGCAGAATTGGCCATCTGTGATGAATATGTCAAATCTGTGTCAGCAGATACTGCACGAGTGTTTAAGCCGGTAATTGCTGAAATGTACCAGCTGTCACAGCTAGAAGTGACACTCCGGGTGTGTGGGACTGAGCTGGAGCTCACTAGGGCTACACACCGAGCCATTAGCTCAGCATTGTGAACGGTCTTCGATTTTGTTTAGTCCCATGCAGCACGCGTTTGTCGTCTGCACACCGTTTCTTCGGTCTGCTCAGCATTCATGGGCTACCAATTTGAACAAAAGCATTGGTACGTACCATAGATATACTAGACAAAAACATGCAACCCAAGAAAGACTTATCCCTAACCCAAATCTAGAAATCCAGATTTAATTTTCAACCGTTTTGGGGGTATTTTTGACGTTATTATGTATGTAACTTTAGGAGTTTTGGGGATAGCGGACTAATATTATGCTGTGCACACTCTTTGATTATCGTGGTATTCATATACGTAATTTGATATCTCTATGTTGTATAGTTCTGGTTACGGGGATGTCACAAGGTTGAACCCACCAAAAGCTGATACCGACGTAAAAACTTTAAAAATTACGTTAAATACAGAAATCGCAAAATCCAGGGCTTTTTGATTTTTTGAGCTCCACAACATACTAAACTTTCATCGAATTCAGACAAACTTGAATTTTTTCGACTTTGATGTCAAACAATCGAGATTTATCCATCAGTGAATGAACCTTTCTCCCATCGTGTAAAAAACTTATGGGAGATTATATACCCCAAATTTCTGAATCAAAGACCTTTTGTGTATATGAGAGATTGAAATCGTTCAAAAAGGCGTTTTTACATCAAAATATCAAAATTATGACGCCATTAACAACTAAATTGTTACCATTTACTAGGGTATTCGTGAAGAAAATACCATCAGAAGTTTTATATCTGTAGCTTAAACAATTCAGAAGTTACACGTGTCATCAATTGTGCGTTTTTCGGTCAAAAAGTGCAGAAGACTAAAAAAAAAAAAGTCGAGTGGCGGAAAACATCTAAGTCGCGTCAAATCGAAAAATAAAAACCCGTGAATGGTAGGAAAGCGGTGGTGGGCACCTCGGATTTGGCGTCATAGTCATTGCGTCATTTGCGTCATTTGATTTGTCATGGTAGCCTGCGTAAGTGGCCATGTAGTGACATCGCGATCTTGCCGATATGTGATGTCATTACGCATGCTGTTGATGTGACATGTTCCCATCGACCATTTTGTTTACCAGAGGCCGCCATCTTCGTTTCTATAGTGGCACGTGGGTGACTGAAAGTCCTTATAATTTGACGGGGGTGGGGGTTGGGGGGGAGGTGTTCCTGGGGTGCTTCGTTGAACTGGAGTATATCTAATTACCTAAATAGACCTGACAATTACTAAAAACAATCGAAACAGACTCTGTTTTTGATCGAATACCCCCAGAAGAGCTATTAGTACGATTACGATTAGTCGATCCGAAGGGAGTATGAATTAAACTTTATTTTGCAACAAATACGCTATCAATTAACTCCCCTTTGCACTCTGATGGTGTCTTCCATGTCAGTTCAATGGTAGCAGTTGGAAGAGTCCATAGTCATTATTTTGGGGTAGATCAATTAATATTTTCAACGTGCAGCCTGAGGGTTGAAAGAATTGATTTGTCTACCCCACACATCACACAGCAGCCATCCTACTGAACGAACTTATGAATATCGTGTTCTTGGGCCTGAAAAACAGCCTCTCATGTTCACAGAGTTAACCCTTTACCTAACGTAACGGCCAAAACCGGCCAGCGCTATTCTAAAAAATCGCCAATTAATTTTCATTATTTTTTTCATTTTTGTCTCAAAAACATAGGTTATGACCCCTCGTTGGAACGAGCTCGACGAGCTCGTTCCAACGAGGGGTCATAACCTATGTTTTTGAGACAAAAAATGAAAAAAATTAGTTATTCAAAAACTTTTTTTGCAAGTGTCGTCTGCTTTTCATGTTTGGTAAAGGGTTAACAAATAACAAGGTAAGTGTACACTGCATGGAAATGGCATAGCCGGAGAGGCTGTCTTCCTGTCATTCCCACATACCAGCTTTCTTGACATCAAAGCCTTATCCATTTGTCTTTTCTCGAGGGATTTGCACAAATAAAAGAAAATCAATCCCCATGCACTGAGCTGAGACATTTCTTGCTAAAGTCACATCAATTAAACAGTCTGAAAGCTTGAAAGAAGAAATAGTGGGTTTGGAAGATGAGATCCATTTTTAAGGAAAATAATCAGGATAAGATGGATTGGCACAAGTAACGAATTCAGAGTTGTATTAAGTATTGCCTTTTTAGACAGGAGCCTACTGTGTTGTGTTTCTGGGTTTAAATCTTTCCAAATTTTCGGAAAAGAATGAAGCGGGAGACCAACAGAAAAACGGGTTCTCGGTTTGAGGGTACGCACACTCTCAGACTGTCTGGTTTCCATTTCGGAGCGATTTATGTAAATTTCAAAAGTACTATCAAAAGACGCGGGCAATTTATTATGATACCAGCCATGCATAAATAAAAGAAGATACATATAAACTGTATAGATCATCGAACTTCAGTATGCCATAATTTTTAAATAATGGTTCGGTGTGTAGGGTATATTTTCTGTTCGTTATAACGCGAATAGCCTTTTTGCATGGTTATTATTCTATTTGCCGACGGTGCATGGCCCCAAACAAGTATACCATAACAAATGACTGTGCATGAGTGAGTAATATAATGTCTTTACGGCTTTAACCCTTTACCCAACACAGACGATATCAAAATTTATTATTTGAAAAATCATTTTTTAAATTTTTTTCAAAAAATTTGAACAAAACCATATCATGTGACCCCTCATTGGAACGAGCTCGACGAGCTCGTTCCAAAGAGGGGTCACATGATATGGTTTTGTTGACGTTTTGTGAAGAATAGAATTTTTTCAGCTGCTGAATTTGCATATTACGCGGTCGGATGTGTCCGATTCGTTGGGTAAAGGGTTAAAGGGAAGAAATCTTTTCGCCCTATTCAAGGCGAAAATTGCCCTCGCCATTTTTAAACAAACCAAACAGGTGTGTTGTGTGGACTCCAACAAATCTAACTGATTTTTCTTCGTGTTGGTTACTAATTAATGGAATATCTGTACTATTTAAAATGATTTTTCTACCAACGACGTTATAGGAATCATTTTGTAAATGCAGCAGCATAGGTTTTATTTTGCATTTAGACAAAGTCCATTTCCAGAACACCGTTCACTTATCTTATCTAGTTCAGAGTTGATCTCGTCTATCAGGTTATACAGATTGTTACCAGTATTGTCGCCTGCAAAAAACGGGACATTGTTCCGTAAGTAGTATTCCGCGGAACGTGGCCGTTCAATACTCGGATGGGGATATGAGGACTGCGGGTAATGAGGTTATTCTTCATTGAGGTAATTTATAGCATTCATTCCTCGTACGATGAAAAAAAGGATTCTACACGCAAAGAAGACCATGATAGAATTCTGTAAGTGGGATTCCTAGCTGATTCCGAAAAATGAAATTCCGTGATTTTACATGAACATGTTTACATAGTTCAGTTTTTTTGCTGTTCAGTTCTTCCTGCTACTCACTTCTTATCACCCATTTTTCTTTATAACCTTTGTTTGGTTGAGTTCTGTTCGATTTTCGTTTTGTCAATTCTTTTCGATCTTCTGTTCGATCATTCATTTTCGTTATCCTTGTTCTCCATTCTCGTCGTTATCGTCAATGATCCTGTATCTTAATAGGTAATGGCTGCAGGCCTGGCATTCCTAAAAATGCAGGAGGACTAAAAACCGCTTCCCTGGCATGGCCTAGGGGAGCGATTAGCTCTCCTCAAGCTTACAAAAGCTAAAAGCGGCAAAATAAAGTTTTACTATTAATGAATTCTGCCGAGTGGGCTTTATACATTTTGTTTGGTTCTGCTAACAAGGTAGTCTCTGTGAGACAGCTATACTGCCCCTCCCACACCTCTGGGCCTTGGAAAGGCCCGGAGGTGTGGAAGGGGCTGTGTGGCCGTCTTACAGAGACCACTAACAAAGCAGAGATCTCAAAAGATGTGGGTTTTAGGAACAAGCTGTTATGGTAACCATTATTTTCTAAGGCCAACAGGGCTAGTTTTCGCCCACCTTAATTTTTTTCAAGTCGAGCAGTAGGCGTGCGAATAAATCGCTCTCCTGAAAATGCCAGGCCTGTGGCTGTGAATCGATGTGGTGAAATTCTCTGTATCTTTGTAAGATTTGGTTGTATTAAAGAATCTTCTCATTCATGGTTCTCGACTCCTGTACGTTGCAGCCAGGCCATTTAGATCTTTGTTGACTGAAGGTTCTTGTAAACTTTCCGGTAGTTTAGGTTTTACCAACAAGTAGTAGTTCTCTTCTGTTTCCTTCATTGTTGGATTATGTAGTTACCATGGTTCGATCAGTCGTGTATTTTCTGTTCGTGGTATTGTTTCCCCTGGCTTTATGCATGGTTCTGTCTGGTATGACTGTGGAATTTCCATTGATGCTCGAGGTTTTGTCTTCGGTTCTTCTCTTCTGCATAGCTTTGGCTGTTCCTTTGTGGAGCGGATCTTCTCGTATCGGGTTACGCGGTGAGCCCTTTTAAATATATTTGCACACCTTAAGCACTGAAACATCTTTAGTTTATGGATGGTCCGTCTGCGATGGAGTAGACATTTTAAACGACTGAAGAATTTTCGACACTTGTCGTCGATGTGATGTTGATCCATCTCTGGTTAGAAGTGAAATGAGAAAGTTTGGGAGATGAATCTCTTTCAATACCCTCGATAGTTTCTGCGAAATCACGTGATTCCACATTAAAGAATAGGCAAGGAATCCCACTTACAGATCCTTTTTATGTTATACTACGCTTGTAGAATCTTGTTTTCATCGTATGAAGGGCTGTGAAAAACTTTTGGAATTCCTTGTATTGACTCTCTGTGTCTACAGAATCCCTTTTTTAATTGTATTCATGGAATCATTTAGGAATGCCACATACAGAATCTCACTTACACACTTGCGGAATTCCACTTACATGATATCTTTTTATGGAATCCTACTTACATAATCTCTTTTTATGGAATCCCACTAATTTTCTGGCCATTGATTCCCCATGGCGTCACGGGTCAGTTCGGTCTTAATCATTGAGAATTTCTCAGATCGCAACTCATTTTTAGATTTGTTTTTTGTCGGAGAATATATTCTCAAAACATCGAGGATGAGATCGCAATAGATGAGCTGATAATATCTGCTCATGGTAAAGACGTTGTTTTGGATACAGGTGAAAACATGAATATTGAAATATTGCTGTGCACTAGGTCTATTGTTCAAAAAAGGCTATCACTAAAAAGTGTATACCGAGGACGAGTCCTTGCCCGGAATTGGTGTATACAGAAATCAATTATTCAAATATCCCATTAATGCCAAGGTGTTGACGAGATATTTTTATCCATGTGGCGTATAAACCCATCTTCTTTCGAATTAGTGAAATAAAATCCTATTTTTTTCATTTTTCTGACTTATATCGTGAAAAAGGTCTTTCAAACACACTAAAAAGTGTGTACAGACAGGCTTGGCAATTTCAGGAGGGCGATTTTTTAGCTCTCCTTACTGCCCTCCTGAAAGAATTAAGGAGAGCGAAAAATTGCCCTCCTAAATATTTTGATTTGGGATAATTGAGATTACATGTATTATGCTCACATTAAATTTTTGTTGTAAAGCAAAAATGTAATTTAACTTCGAAGTCATATAACATAATGTAATTTCATTTTGAAAGTGGTTTAGTGGTAAAAGGTAATGGCTGCAACCATACCCAAACACAGTTGCAATCATTTGAAGCAAAATGGGTCACAGCAATATTTTTTTTCTGACAGTTTCAAGTTCAACAACTGACATCACAGTTTGAGGGGTAATTATTCAAGGAATATTGACACTATAATATACTACCATTACTACTATCCAGTCACTTGAAGCACTTGCACCAGGATGTGACTGTAGATTCAAGCAGACCTGTTGTCCAAGAAAGTCATACGCCTACCACTACCACCTTCAACACCCCCCCCCCCCCTTGGGGGGTTGGAGGTGGTAGTGGTAGGGGTATGACTTTCTTGGACAACAGGTCTGGGTACACACACAGGTCTTGTCAAGTGTGTGTTCGGTTGTTGAGTGAGACATCTAGATGTCTAAGAGATTTCGCTTTACCTTAGTAAAGTTAATAAAATCACTAATGTAGTCCGTTGGTTTCAGTTTCAATGAGTTCGTTCAACTGGATACTTAAAATACTGTGTAAAGCTAATTGCTCTCCTAAGCTGATTGAGGAGAGCGATGTTTTGCCCTCCTGCATTTTTCAGAATGCCAGGCCTGTACCGAAAGACCATTTGATCAGATTGTACACAGTACATGGAGGATGGATTATTGGTATTTACTTACTCGAGGTGGGTTTGATTGTTTGGCTTTCGAGTCATTTCATAGTTTGAAGTTAAATAGATGTTTGCTTGGATTTGGATCTCTCTCTCTCTCTCTCTCTCTCTCTCTCTCTCTCTCTCTCTCTCTCTCTCAGTGAGAGTGAGACAGAGACAGGCAGAGAGAGAGAGAGAGAGGGAGAGAGCGCATCACAACACGTATCTATAATTATACTTCAATTAAGAAAGCGTCCGAATTCTGCATGCGCTAAACGGAAGGAAGGACAGGACTAGAACGCCCTTTTTTCAATAATGTGGGAGCAGTAACATTAGAAATATACGAAACAAAATTACTACCGAAGTTTACGGGTGTAACTCGTACCAGTTTCCTCTCAGAACTTGCCGAAAATATAAGATTTATAACACCGCCGATCAAAATAAGAGACAAATCACGTGAGTCAATAGTCTTTCTGGATACAATTTTTTGTATGTTTGAAAGACAATTTTCACGATATAAGTCAGAAAAATGAAAAAAAATTGGATTTTCTTTCACTAATTCGAAAGAAGATGGGTTTATACGACATACAGATAAAAATATCTCGCCAACACCTTGGCATAAAGGAGATATTTGAATAATTGATTTCTGTATACACTAATTCCGGGCTCGGCCTCGGTCTTGGTATACACATTTTAGTGATAGCCTTCAAAAAACAATATGTGAAGTTTCATAACTGTAGGTTAAGTGCGTACGAAGTAATCCGTGTCCCCGTTTTGGCTCTTTGAGCTCGAAAATGTCGAAAAGTTGATAAGTTTTTTTTTATTATCTTAGCTCTAAAATTTCATAAAAATCGGACGAATTTCCATTTTTTGACATTGACTCCTAAGACGTCATGGGACAGTTTGGAGATATCTGTTGATAATTCCCTTAGATGGAAAAGGGAAATTAGATATCGTTTTTATTGCAGAATATGTTCCTCAAATTTCAGAACGATGAGTCTTAAAATGGGTCTGGAAATAAAAGATTAAGAAAAGCAAATTGACTTTCAACTTCCCTGACTGGTATAAAAGACTTTAAATTTCCCTGAATGATATGCTAATACTTTCAACTTCCCTGGATGAGATAATAAGATTTTCAATTTCCCTAAATGAGATAGCAGACATTTCCACTTCCCCGAATGATACAACAAGACTGTCAACTTCCCTGAATGGTATAATAAGACTTTCAACTTCCCTGGGTGATATAATAATACTTTCAATTTCCCTGGAGGGTATAATAAGACTTTGAACCTCCCTGGATGATATAATAATATTTTCAAATTCCCTGGATGATATAATAATACTTTGAACTTCTCTGAATGATATAATAATACTTTCAATTTCCCTGGAGGGTATAATAAGACTTTGAACTTCCCTGGATGATATAACTTTCAAATTCCCTGGATGATATATAATACTTTGAACTTCTCTGAATGATATAATAATACTTTAAATTTCCCTGGAGGGTATAATAAGACTTTGAACTTCCCTGGATGATATAATAAGACTTTCAAATTCCCTGGATGATATAATAATACTTTCAAATTCCCTGGATGATATAATAATACTTTCAAATTCCCTGGATGATATAATAATACTTTGAACTTCTCTGCATGATATAATCATACTTTCAATTTCCCTGGAGGGTATAATAAGACTTTGAACTTCCCTGGATGATGCAACAAGATGTCAATTTGCCTGAATGATATAATTATACTTTCTATAGGGGTCCTATAACCCCATGTGCCACTATTTTAAGCGCTAAATGGCGGCTTTGCCAAGTCCGTTTCGGTAGTTTTGGTTCAGTTGGAGGGATTATCGGGGCGTTTGTGGTAATTAGAACACACCCTCCGAACATATCCCTGTTCTATTAAAGGGTTTTGGGTCACATAGTATACAAAATGGACGACAGTAACACGTATCACCCTAACAAAACACGCTGCGCATGCACACTAGGACCACGTATCACTATAGGGATGATGTCACAAGATGGCTCACGCTGGCTACTATGACAACCAGACATGACGTATATGTCACGTGACTATGACGTCACATATGAGATGCCCCATGAGATCTCCGAGTATGGGCCGATTGCTACATCCCCTACTGCTGGGGACGGGGGTCAGTCTTAACTACGACCCTCCGGTCGTTGCTCCCCCCCCCCCAATACCGAGTGGCCCTACTTAGGACTCGAGGAGGCCCTGAAACCCCACACAACGGCCTTTCAATTGTCACACACCCCCAACAAAAATTGAGTTGGTCGCCACCTATTTTAGAATCTTGGCAAGCGCCTATGTTCAATCCTGGCAAAAACGTCCCGAATAGAAAATTATTGGGGGAGTGTCAACCCCGAAGTTGCCACCTAGCATCGGCCCTAGTGACTCCCTGATGCCCCTGTGATCGGAAAAAAGAACATTTACCATAATGGGGTCGCATTTCACAAAGCAAACACGAATCTCGCTACGAAAAAAATAAATCTTTCTGATTACGAAAGCAGGCCTCCGTCATTCAATTCTGTGATCAATTGTCCCACGGAAAGGACACAACCGGCTGGTGTGTATAATGATACATACAAGACGGCGCGCACCAGAATGACCTAATTGTTTTTGTTGGCACACATACTGACTGGAACTGAATAAAAATATTCCTCGTTCTGTTCCAGCTGTGGGTTAAGTCATTAACGAGTTTAAAATAGAAAATTGATTGTAACATGTAAATGTGAAACAAATACAAGCTTTTAGCTTTAAGCACAGACATGAAATGACATCAAAATAGCGGTCCTGTCACTTTCATATCAATTTTCAATAGAAAGTTAGAAAGCTCTGTAGTCCATAGTGTTAAATACAAATGTGCACATATTCCATCACATTCTGCTTATCGTGCATGAAAATAATTATATGTACCAACCAAATACAATGCCTCGTAATACATGTGAATGATAATCTAGAGTCGGGAAATGTAAATATAATGTAATTACGTGTACCTATCAAATAACTCGCACTACATGTACATGCCATAAACTAGAGGAGCGTGAGGTAAATCGTCGCCTGAGTGCTAGAATGTCCTATGTCCCCGTTGGGACATAGGACATTCTAGCACTCACTCGACGAAATATAATATAATTACGTGTACCTATCAAATAACTCGTTCTACATCTAAACGACATGAACTCGAGGAGGGTGAGGTAAACATAATATATGTATGTGTACATATCAAAAAACTCTTAATACATCTGAATGACATGAACTAGAGGCGGGTGATGTAAATATAATATAATTATGTGTACCTATCAAATAACTATTAATACATCTAAATGACATGAACTAGAGGCGGGTGATGTAAATATAATATAATTATGTGTACCTATCAAATAACTATTAATACATCTAAATGACATGAACTAGAGGAGGGTGATGTAAATATAATATAATTATGTGTACCCATCAAATAACTATTAATACATCTAAATGACATGAACTAGAGGAGGGTGATGTAAATATAATATAATTATGTGTACCTATCAAATAACTATTAATACATCTAAATGACATGAACTAGAGGTGGGTGATGTAAATATAATATAATTATGTGTACCTATCAAATAACTATTAATACATCTAAATGACATGAACTAGAGGTGGGTGATGTAAATATAATATAATTATGTGTACCTATCAAATAACTATTAATACATCTAAATGACATGAACTAGAGGCGGGTGATGTAAATATAATATAATTATGTGTACCTAACCTATCAAATAACTCTTAATACATCTAAATGACATGAACTAGAGGCGGGTGATGTAAATATAATATAATTATGTGTACCTATCAAATAACTATTAATACATCTAAATGACATGAACTAGAGGCGGGTGATGTAAATATAATATAATTATGTGTACCTATCAAATAACTATTAATACATGTAAATGACTTGAACTAGAGGAGGGTGATGTAAATATAATATAATTATGTGTACCTATCAAATAACTATTAATACATCTAAATGACATGAACTAGAGGAGGGTGATGTAAATATAATATAATTATGTGTACCTATCAAAAAACTCTTAATTCATCTAAATGACATGAACTAGAGGAGGATGATGTAAATATAATATAATTGTGTGTACCTATCAAATAACTATTAATACATCTAAATGACATGAACTAGAGGAGGGTGATGTAAATATAATATAATTATGTGTACCTATCAAATAACTATTAATACATCTAAATGACATGAACTAGAGGAGGGTGATGTAAATATAATATAATTATGTGTATCTATCAAATAACTATTAATACATCTAAATGACATGAACTAGAGGAGGGTGATGTAAATATAATATAATTATGTGTGCCTATCAAATAACTCTTAATAACTGTAAATGACATGAACTAGAGGCGGGTGATGTAAATATAATATAATTATGTGTACCTATCAAATAACTCGTACTACATCTAAACGACATGAACTCGAGGAGGGTGAGGTAAACATAATATATGTATGTGTACCTATCAAAAAACTCTTAATTCATCTAAATGACATAAACTAGAGGAATGTGAGGTAAATATATAATTATGTGTATCTATCAAATAACTCTTAATGCAAATAAATAACATAAACTAAAGGAGGGTGAGGTAAAGATTATATAATTATATGTACACATCAAATAGACACGAACTGGAAGGGGATGAGGTAAATATAATATAATTATTTGGACCTATCAAATAACTATTAATACAGCTAAATGACATGAACTAGAGGCGGGTGATGTAAATATAATATAATTAAGTGTACCTATCAAATAACTCTTAATACATCTGAATGACATGAACTAGAGGCGGGTGATGTAAATATAATATAATTATGTGTACCTATCAAATAACTCTTAATACATCTGAATGACATGAACTAGAGGCGGGTGATGTAAATATAATATAATTATGTGTACCTATCAAATAACTCTTAATACATCTGAATGACATGAACTAGAGGAGGGTGATGTAAATATAATATAATTATGTGTACCTATCAAATAACTCTTAATACATGTAAATGACATGAACTAGAGGTGATGTAAATATAATATAATTATGTGTACCTATCAAATAACTATTAATACATCTAAATGACATGAACTAGAGGCGGGTGATGTAAATATAATATAATTATGTGTACCTACCAAATAACTATTAATACATCTAAATGACATGAACTAGAGGCGGGTGATGTAAATATAATATAATTATGTGTACCTATCAAATAACTATTAATACATCTAAATGACATGAACTAGAGGCGGGTGATGTAAATATAATATAATTATGTGTACCTATCAAATAACTATTAATACATCTAAATGACATGAACTAGAGGCGGGTGATGTAAATATAATATAATTATGTGTACCTATCAAATAACTATTAATACATCTAAATGACATGAACTAGAGGCGGGTGATGTAAATATAATATAATTATGTGTACCTATCAAATAACTATTAATACATCTAAATGACATGAACTAGAGGCGGGTGATGTAAATATAATATAATTATGTGTACCTATCAAATAACTATTAATACATCTAAATGACATGAACTAGAGGCGGGTGATGTAAATATAATATAATTATGTGTACCTATCAAATAACTATTAATACATCTAAATGACATGAACTAGAGGCGGGTGATGTAAATATATTTTAATTATGTGTACCTAACCTATCAAATAACTCTTAATAAATCTAAATGACATGAACTAGAGGAGGGTGATGTAAATATAATATAATTATGTGTACCTATCAAATAACTCTTAATACATGTAAATGACATGAACTAGAGGTGATGTAAATATAATATAATTATGTGTACCTATCAAATAACTATTAATACATATAAATAACATGAACTAAAGGAGGGTGAGGTAAAGATTATATAATTATATGTACACATCAAATAGACACGAACTAGAAGGGGATGAGGTAAATATAATATAATTATGTGTACCTATCAAATAACCCTTAATACATGTAAATGACATAAACTAGAGGCGGGTGATGTAAATATAATATAAATATGTGCACCTATCAAATAACTCTTAATACATCTAAAAAACATAAAATAAAGGAGGATGAGGTAAACATAATATAATTATGTGTGCCTATCAAATAACTATTAATACATCTAAATGACATAAACTGGAGGAAGCCTTCGAGCCAGCAAAACACTCCTATGCAATCGAACACTTCTTCTGAGAGACTTTCGAGCCAGTAAACACCCCTATACTACCGAACACTTCAGACGGACTTTCGAGCCAGTAAAACACTTATATACTTCCAAGTGCTTCTTCTGGGGGGCCTTTCAAGCAATTAAAACACCTCTATACTATCGAACAGTTCTCTTGGGGCATTCGAGCCAGTAAAACACTCCTATACCATTCAACACTTCTACTGGGGCCTTTCGAAGCACACCTTTTAACGCTAAAAAGCACCGCAGCTCATTTTCAGCAACCCGCGAGTACCTATACTTAATGCTCAGATGGCTTTTCAACTTTGAAGATCGTGCGTACCTTATCTCTAATATCTGATTGAAAGCTTCTTGTTCGAATGCAGCGCATAGCCTATGTTTGACACCCAGATAGTATATCCACTCTCAAGCCGCGCGTACCCTATATTTACCACGTTTATGGAATCTTAACGCACGAAGGGCGCGCGTTCTTTTTTTGACATGTCCATATTCGAAAGCTGTGCATGCCCTAAGTTTAACACTTAGGTGGCATATTCACGCTCCAAAGCAGCGCGTAATCCTAGTTTAATTCCAAGATGCCATCACCATACCGAAATGTCGTCCGTCCCCTGTATTTAAGGCCTAGATGGCATCTTCATCGTCCAAGGCAGCCCGTATCCTATATGTGATGTACGTATAGCATCTCGAAGCTCAAAAGCTGTGCGTACCCTATGTTTAAGACCCAGATGGAGCATACACGCTTGAAGGGCACGCGTATCTAATGTTTAACACCAGCTGGCGTCTTAACGCCCGAATAACACGAACCCTGTGCTTAACACCCAGATGGCATGTCCACGCTCGAAGGCCGCTCGTACTCAATGTTGAATACCTAGATGTCATCTCCACACTCGAAGGCCGACCGTACCTTTTATTTAATATCCAGATGACATTTCCATTGTGGAAGGCCGAACGGACCCTATATATTTACTCCGCTTATGGTATTTCAACGCTCGAAGGCCGTGTGTATCCTATGTTTGACGTCAAGATGGCATATCCATATTTCAAGGCTGTGCGTAGCGTGTGTTTCACAACCAGATTGCATATGCACGCTCGAAGGCAGGGGGCATCCTGCGTTTAACACCCAGATGCCATTTCCACGTCGGGGGTCGCGCGTCCCCTATATGCAATGCCCAGATGACACCCCCAGTATCAAAAGCCACGTGTATCATATATCGATTGTGCTTATAACATATCAACGCTAAAAGGTCGCACGTACCCTATGTTTAAGGCCCGGTTGGAATCTCCATGCTCAAAGGCCACGCGTACTCTTTGAGCGTACAGCTCAAATGTTCCAGTACCGATTCAAATTTGAATTTAAAATCATGGGTACATTCCTGTCATGGGTGTGGAATGGACTCGGGCATATGTGAAGGTTCTGTCTGCAAGTTTACCCCCTCCTCTGGATGTTGAGTCGTCTCAATTAGGTGTGGAAGATTGTGAGAAGGCTTACAGTGGGCACGGGGAATTGGCTCAATGAAGTGTGAAGATTTGTCATAAAATTTCCACCTTCTGTGGATATGGCTCAGTGATGTGTTAATTAGTACTGAAATGGTTAACCGGATAATCGGTTTGAAACCAGTTATCTCCCTAACCGATTAGAAAAACCGTCAACCGGTTATCCGAAATATCGATAGTGATCGCCATTCCACGTTTAAAACTTAGTAAATCTGCCGCTTCTCATTTGTGAGAGATAACACATCGAAGCCGCGTTGTGTATATTGAGAAATAATCGACTTTGGCGTTCAAGACTTCGTTAATGATCGGCAGTTTCCGTGAATAATGAGTAATCGCAGAAACTATTCCGTAGTGTGAAAACAAACGAACGTTGTCGAGTCCTCGACAACGTTCGTTTGTATACACACTACGGAATTGTTTGAAAATACTACTTTCCAATTTCTATAGTTTTGATGCCATATTCGGTGAAATAATGGCCACGGATAACCGGATATTATCCGGTTATAGCTCTTGGTTAGTCGGTTACGAAAATGAGCCAACCGTTTCAGCCCAAGTGTTAATGTTTGTCGACACGTTTACAACCGCTCTGGATGTTGAGTCGTCTCAGTATGGTGTGAAGGCTTGTCAACAAATTTACACCCCCGTGTATATGAAATTGACTCAGTCATGACTCTGTTAATGTTTGACGATATATTTATAACTGCTTCAAAATGAATGTTGAGTGGTCTGAGTTATGTGTTAATGTTTGTCGACACGTTTACAACTGCTCTGGATGTTGAGTCGTCTCAGTTATGTGTTAATGTGTGTCAACATGTTTACAATTGCTCTGAATATTGAGTCGTCTCAGTTATGTGTTAATGTTTGTCGACACGTTTACAACTGCTCTCAATGTTGAGTGGTCTGAGTTATGTGTTAATGTTTGTCGACACGTTTACAACTGATCTGGATGTTGAGTCGTCTCAGTTATGTGTTAATGTTTGTCGACACGTTTACAACTGCTCTGGATGTTGAGTCGTCTCAGTTATGTGTTAATGTTTGTCGACATTTTTACAACTCGTCCCTTGGGTTCCAATGTGTTCTATGTGCCAGTAGGCACATAGAACACATTGGAACTCAAGAGACGAACTGCTCTGGATGCTGAGTTGTCTGAGTTATGTGTTGATGTTTGTCGACACGTTTACAACTACTCTGAATGTTGAGTTGTCTGAATTATGTGTTAATGTTTGTCGACATGTTTACAACTGCTCTGGATGTTGAGTCATCTCAGTTATGCGTGAAGGTTTGCCAACAAATTTACACCCTCGACTGTATGGAATGCGCTCAATCATGACTGTGTTAATGTTGGTCGATATATTTATAACTTCTTCAAAATGAATGTTGAGTCGTCTCAGTTATGCGTTAATGTTTGTCAAGAGACGAACTGCTCTGGAGGTTGAGTTGTCTGAGTTATGTGTTAATGTTTGTCAACATGTTTACAACTACTCTGAATGTTCAGTCGTCTCAGTTATGTGTGGAGGATTGTGGGAAGGTTCACAGTGGAGACAGGGTATATTTTTAAGCCATTAAAATGGCGAAAGAAACGTTCAAGTATGGACGTATGAATTTATGGAGATTTGCCCATCTTTTATCAAACTAGAAATTTTTTCACCTTCACAAAATAATTCATTTTACATCTTTTACAACATGTTAGTATTTTATTAGGTTTGCATGTTGCAATTGCTCCTGGAAAATCTGGTCAGCAAATCATCCAGGTCTCTAGAATTATTTATTTATTTATTTATTTATTTATTTATTTATTTATTTATTTATTTATTTATTTATTTATTTATTTATTATTGTAGTTCAGCAAGTCTTTCGGCAGCCAGGGTCAACTCGCGTCGGACAGTTTTACAGGTCTGCGGGAGGGAGCCTGAGAACCCGGAGAGAACCACCGTGTACCGGCGAGCAACTGTCAGGCACTTCAACTACTAACTTCGCACAAGCAACATCAGCATTGGTTAGAATTATCAGTTTTAGAAAATAGGAGAATAGTTTCCCATTTTGGTGTTTAGGTGGGTCATATTATTTCAAAATACGGTGAATAAAAGATAGAAACGTGTCTCTCGGTATTGGCGTTTAGCGGATACTTTCGTTTACACCCACCTTTCAAATCAACGCATATAATGCATATGTGTTATTTGTGAATATCAAAGACGTCTTTCAAGTTTAATCAGGGCAAGTTGCTGACCATAAAATTTCATTCACAGGCATCACTAAGGGGATCCAGGTGGGGATTTGACACCCCCTCCCCCATTTTCAGTCGCAACATTTTTGTCTAGATTGGAGAGAGCCCAGTGGCTCAGTGGTTACCGCATTGAACTTCAAACAGAGAGGTCCACGGTGCGATCACCACCAGGGGTAACTGCGTCGCGTCCTTGGGCAAGGCACTTAATCCCGATTACCCACTTGGGGGCACCGTGTACTAAGGCGTAATGCACGACGATGGTGCACCTATCTTCTAACGCTGCTTGTATGGAGTTTGTACATGGGTGAGTCTGACAGTTGGTCGCCGTTGCTCGGTGGTTTTCTCCGGGTACTCCGGCTTCCTCCACCCTTAAAACTTTCCGAACGTGTCGTTAAATCCCAATATATAAATAAGTCTGGATTGGAAGCGTAGATATAGATTCGTCCCTACTTTGGTTATCATGTACTTTACTGCACGACTGAGACTTGGTACTTGGACTAACCCTTTACCTAACGAATCGCCCGCCATCCGCCCGCCATCCGCCCGAGTAATATGCAAATTCATCAGTTGAAAAAATATTATTTTTCAAAAAGTTTCAACAAAACCATATCATGTGACCCCTCATTGGAACGAGCTCGTTCCAACGATCCGGGGTCACATGATATGGTTTTAGTTTAAACAATATTTTATTTCCTTAATTTGACAGAATATTATGATACATTTCATCAAGATACATAAATGTGAAAGAGGAAAGAGGATTCAGCAACAAGCTATAGCTTATAGCTGTCTCCTTGTAACAAATTACTTATACAAAGCAACATAACGAAGGAAGTTCAAACACAAACGATGAAGATGTGGAAATAAACTTATCATACACGGGTTGAACATAACAGAAAAGAGTAAGAGATATAATATAATGAGAGAGTGTGAGGAAAGGAATGTTGAGTGAAGGTATAAAGAAGGATATGGTTTTGTTGAAAGTTTTTGAAAAATTTAAGAAAATGATATTTAAAATAATAAATGTTGATATCGTCTGCGTTGGGTAAAGGGCTAATGTCATACACGCAGTCGGTCATATAAAAAGAAGCCTGTGATACCCGAACCTAGCTACTGGTCCTCTCAGCAAGACCAGTTTGGAATACCGGTCCGGTATACTTTATCCATCACTCTTTGAACCCGAGAAGCCGATTTTCCTGCCCTAAAAACAGTCGGGTCATAATTTCATTAAGTAGGATGGTGTCAATTGGATGTGTGGGGTAGACTAATCAATATTTTCAACGTGCAGCCCGAAGGCTGCACGTTGAAAATATTAATTGGTCTACCCCAAATACTGAATATGGACTTTTCCAACCGCAGCCATTGAAGTGACATGGGAGATACCATCTCAGTGTTAGTGGGGCTGTCCCAGTGCCTGATTCAGAAGCTGCAAAAAGTTCAGAATACTGCTGCTAGGATAATTACTGGTACCAAACGCTCTGAACACATAACACCTGTTTTAAGACAACTACATTGGCTTCCAGTTAAACAGAGAATTGATTTCAAAATATTGATCTTAGTATTCAAATGTATCCACAAACTGGCTCCAGTTTACCTGCAAGAGCTCATCACTGTATATAAACTATCATGCAGTCTCAGATCTAAAAACCAAATTCAACTAGTTGTACCTTTTAGCAGACCTAATCAGGCTCATGATCGTGTGTTCTCCATCGTGGGTCCCAGATTGTGGAATTCCCTGCCAATTGGTGTCAGAATTTCAGAAACTCTCGATGTCTTCAAAAGAAATCTTAAAACTTTCCTATTCACTGAAGCATTCTCCAGAACCTCTGTAAGAGGCAACCAAAACATATGTGACTCTTTATTTCAGAAAAGTGTATTTATTTCTGTCAAGCGTTTTAGAGCACTATTTGTGGTTTTACGCTCTAGAAAATAAATTATTATTATTATTATTAAATAAAAAGTTGCGTCACAACTACGACATGAATATTTTATTTATCAACAAGTTTCGATGAAAGCATGCCTTGATGATGCAGTTTGAATATTTATCTGTCGGTCTTGAGCCGAATATTTTATTAGTCGGTCTTGAGCGTGAATATGGTATCTAGGTGTTAAACACAGGGCGTGCACAGCTTTAGAACATGGACATGTCAAACATAAGACACGCGCGGCCTTCGTGCGTTAAGATTCCATAAGCGCGGGAAATATTGGGCACGCGCGGCCCTCGAGAGTGGAGATTTCATCTGCGTGGCAAACATAAGGTACGCGCTGCATTCGAGGGAGAAGATTCCAATCAGATCTTAGAAATAGGGTACGCACGATCTTCAAGATATGGGAGTGCGCTGGCTCAGTGGTTGACTATTGGGCTTCTATGCTAGAAGTTCCCGCCCGGGACGACCCGCGTTGTGTGTTTGGGTAAGGCACTTTATCACGGCTGCCTACATGGGGGCACGATGCTGTCTTGTATTAAGGCGTACTGCACGTCGATGGTGCACATGCCTTCAACCGATGTTACCCTGCTTGAGCGGAGCGTGAACAGAGTTAGAATGTTGAGGAGCTGACAGTTGCTCGTCGATGCTCGGTGGTTCTCTCTTGGCACTGCGACTTCCCACACCCGTAAAACTGTTACGGTCACGATTAGCCATTGTGCATAAGTATGTGACCTTAAACGCCAATAAATAATAAACAAATAGAAATAATCTTCAAGGTGGGACAAGACCCGCCCCATTCGATCATCTTCGCGACGCCCAGATTTCACCTCTTCGAGTGCAATAGTTCTGCATCGTTCTTGAAATTTCAATATTTTTTCAATCCCCCAAAATAATAGATACCTCTACCCCCAGTCACAATAAATTTGGATAAATTATAAATACGTACCTGCAAATAAAAAAATTTTTCTGTGTGTTGGAAAATCCGTACAGCACAAATTCATTCGTTATTATGATATGTCTGGGAATATTATTGCGTGCAGTTCACGTTGAATAAAACGAAAAGAATCTACGACATCAGTTATATGGATAATGGATCGATGGGTTTATCTTTCTCATTGAAAAATCTAATACTTTTTGTGGCTGTATTGAAAATCTACTGTATGCAATTAAGTTCACCTGTGTGAAGTGGGACTCTAGTGCTTATTAATTTGACCAAACATTGTTTTCAGATGTTTTTTGTTCTATTATCTTTGTGGTGCTTCCTTCCGTATGAAGCAGAAGCTTTCAAAGCAGCGGATGCTGAGTAGATAATTACCGAGACGCTCAGACTTCTAAAGGCAAACGCCTGTTATCCGACTTGCAGCTTCATGCTTAGACTCCTATAATCAAACGCCCCTTATTTTAAAGAGCTTGGACACCCCGCAGAATGATGCAGGCCAATGGATAAAGGGTCGCGTAATGCCGCGGCACGGGTGGGCTCGGGTGGATGAGGATTAAGGACAGGATAGACTTACTGAAACTCTATCTTAACTATTCGGTAAATCTCCCTGGCAGCCGATGATGTAAATTAATATTCCAGAATATTTGGAATTAAAACATAAATACAGGATGTACAGACAAGTGAGTGAGTTAACCCTTTACCTAATATGAAAAGCAGACGCCACTTCCCCCCAAAAATCTTGAATAACTAAATTGTTTCATTTTTTGTCTCAAAAACATAGGTTATGACCCCTCATTGGAACGAGCTCGACGAGCTCGTTCCAAGGAGGGGTCATAACCTATGTTTTTGAGAAAAAAATGAAAATTAATTGACGATTTTTGAGAATAGCGCTGGCCGGTTTTGGTCGTTACGCTGGGTAAAGAGTTATTTGAGAACTATTCAGTGGGGATCTCGGTCTTAGAAGTTGGCACAAACCAAGGTTAAAAATCGTCAGAGAAAGAGTAATGGCGGATTGGAAATGGAATTGACGAGAGAGAGGAGGGGGTGGGTCAAAGCAAAGCGGTCTCTGGGTGGCCTGCGTGATAAAGATAAACTAGGTTTTGAAGAGTACCTTGATGGTACCTTTGGTGGGTCACTTTTGTTCAAGATGAGGTTGCGGTCGCTGGAGCTTGGGGGAAAACTGGGAAAGACAATGAAAAGGGTGTCAAATGTGTAATTTAGGCGATCCTGAAACACTTTCTGTTAAAATGTCCAAAATACCAGTCTAACAGAATAAGATTATGATGGGGAAGTGGGATGGGAGAATGAAGGGCATGTGGTTAGTGGGTGACACAAAGGAGAGGGTTAGCATGTTTATCGGAGAGATTGGGAAGAATGGAGTACGGGATGTCATCAAGCAGTTCGTCTCAGAGTGTTGGGAGGAGAGAAGAGGTGTGTGGATAAGGAGACATTTGGGAGAATATGGCCAATCATGGCCTTGTCATCAGAGAACCGCGACAAATCAGCGGCCGGCCAAAGTGTTATTATTATCCGACATGTTGCCAAAATGCCTCAACCATGACCTGAAAAATTGTATTTTATGCGTTTCTTCTTTGTTTCTTATCCTCCGTTTAAAGAGCAACTACATTAATATACCATGCCAACGGGGTGATCTGGCGGTAATACAATGGGAGCCGTTTTGGAGAAGGTGTGGGTCATGCAAATCTAAATTTTAACTCGAGTCTAACTAAATTTGGCAACGGATATCGAACAGAATGCAATCATGAATCCGGAATCACAATAAAGTAGTTTAGGTGTAGAGCGTGCTCTGTGATTTCTCAACAAATTAACAACCAACTTTTTGACAGTTCGTTAACGAATTGAGCGGACTACACGCGGACATTTCCAGCCACTGAGACGTTCTTCTTCACTTGAACAGAACACAGTGCAGTGGCATAGTTCCCTGGTGATGACTACGCCTGGACAGTGTCTAGTGGAGTGATATAGTTGCTGTCGTGACTTTGGCGCTGACTACACCCAGATGTTGGCCAATGGAGCTGTATAGTTCCTGCTGAGGCTTGAACAGTGCCCTGTGGAGTGGTATAGTTCCTTGGAGCTGACTACGTATGGACAGTGCTCAATAGGGTGGTATAATTCCTTGAAGCTGATTGCACATGGACAGTTCTCAGTGAGGTGGTATAATTCCTTGGAGCCGACTACGCATGGGCAGTGCTCAGTGAGGTGGTATTATTCCTTGGAGCTGATTTCGCATGGACAGTGCTCAGTGAATTGGTACAATTCCTTGGAGCTGACTCCGCCTGATAATACACGGCGGAGTGGTACAGTTCCCACTGTGACTTGGAGTTGATTACGCCTAGATAGCTCCTAATGGAGTGGTATATTTCCTTGGTGCTGACTTTGCGTGGACAGGTTCCAGAGGATTGGTATAGTTCCCACCGTGACTTCTATAGTGCCCTGTGAAGTGATATAAATGCTTGAAGCAGAATATACCTGGATTGTGTCCAATGGAGTGGTGTAGTTCTTTGTAGCCGACTAGATCAGGATCGTGCCCAGTGGGGTGGTATAGTTCCTTGAAGGGTAAATACGCTTGGAGAGTACCCAGTGAAATGGCATAGATCATTGGAGCTGACTAAGCCTAAATACTGCCAAGTGGAGTTGTATAGTTCCTTGGAACTGATTTTACCTGCACCGTGCTCAGTGGTATGTTATAGTTTACTGGAGATGAGAACCCACTGAACAATGTCCAGTGGAGTGGAAAAGTTCCTAGGAGCTGACTTCACCACAGTAAACAAACGCTGCTTCACTTTTGTGGAGGGAAGGGGGGCGGGGTGGGGGTGGGGGTGGGGGTGGGGGGAATCCTATACTAATACTGGAAAAATATATAATAATATCACTCTGAGTTGTCTTGTGTGTTTCTCTGTGTGTGCATTAGGGTGTGTGAGCGTGTGTTTTTGAAGAGGGTGAGGGTGTGTGTGGTTGTGTGAATGTGTGAATGTGGTATGGGTCTGGTTTGTAGGAGTGTTGGGGGGGGGGGGAGGGGGTAGGCGGGCACTGTGTGTAAGTGTTTTGTCTGGGTCTTTGAATGAGAATAAGAAGCAGTATGTGAGTATGTGAGTAAACTTAACCCTTTACCTAACATGGAAAGCAGATGACACTTGCAAAAAAAATTCTTCAATAACTAATGTTTTTCATTTTTTGTCTCAAAAACATAGGTTATGACCCCTCGTTGGAACGAGCTCGACGAGCTCGTTCCAACGAGGGGTCATAACCTACGTTTTTGAGACAAAAAATTAAAATATTTTGAAAATTAATTGGCGATTTTTGAGAATAGCGCTGGCCGGTTTTGGCCGTTACGTTTGGTAAAGGGTTAACTATATCAGTCAACCTATGTAATTTTTTTCTCTTTCATATCACTTTGTACATGTCCCATATGCTATTGTCCAGAGCAGATGCATTCAGCAAATAAACCATTCCAGTCTCTTTTATTCTACTACATTGTATTCTATTGTATTCCATTCTATTCTACTTCTATTCTAATTCTTTTTGATTATATTGTATTGTATTCTATTGTATTCTCTTTTATTCTATTATATTCTAATTCTATTTCATTGTATTGTATTGTATTTTATTGTATTCTAATGTATTCTATTCTATTCTCTTTTATTCTATTCTATTCTATTTCTGTTTCAATGTATTGTATTGTATTCTATTCTATTCTCTTTTATTCTATTCTAATTCTATTCATTGTATTGTATTGTATCCTATTGTTCTCTTCTACTCTACTCTATTCTATTCTATCCTATTCGTTGTTGTTGTTGTTGTTGTTGTTGTTGTTGTTGTTGTTGTTTATATGTGGAGGTGAATATTGTGTGACAAAAGTAAGATGGTAGAATTTTATGAAGCAAATTAACATGGTCGATCTCAACTTAACGTGAATGCATGTTGCGTGAGAATACCACATAATTCACGAATCTTAATAACTTTTGAAAACATGTGTGGTGTCAAACTGCGCAGTCTATCAATTAACCGAAATCAAGAAGACCACGATCAATACCTACAATTTCCGTTAGTAATTTGTCATTTACGAAGCATTGTTTAACCGCGATATCCTAAAGGTATGTTAGAAACCGATATTCTGTCGTATAAAATATGCACCGTCGACAAAACATTGCCGATAAGACGGCACGCCAACAGGTGTGAGATGCAGAAAAATTGGGCATTGCTTTTTTTCTATTTTAATGATCTCTGTCAAAAAAAGCTTTGCGGAAGTAAAATATTAGGGCTTACCACAGGATCAGTTTCCATTTGTTTGAGGGCGAAAGAGGGTGATTTGTTCTGTAAGGCGAGTCCGACAATAAACTGCCCAAGAATGAAAATGAGCGTTTTCTCAGATAATCAATTTCCAACCTTTTACTCTATCAATGACATGATAATGGCATTCGATGAACCAGTACTCCCTGATCAGAAAAGTTTCCCACGGGACTTCCTAAATAATGTCATATCCATTGCATGATATGTGTCGAATTAGTACACTCTAAAATCAGTTGGGTTAAAAATCAACCCAAATCGACTGGGTTGAGTGAATATGAACCCAATTGGGTTCATATTCACTCAACCCAGTCGATTTGGGTTGATTTTTAACCCAACTGATTTTAGAGTGTAGCTATCCTGAGCGGACATGTTGTCATATGTGATGCTGAGTTACATACTTAGCACGCTTTGTTAGGGTTCATCTCTTGAGGGTTTTACTTTGGACTTACAGAGTATGCCAATCGTCAAGAGCAGTGGAAACGGCAGCGGGCAGCACTGTTTCACCGGACGTGCACTAGTGGAAAGACTTTACATCCGGGAACTGTAACCGCGAAACTCCCTTGTGTTTGTTTCTAACGTATTTTACGTGTGCCAGTGTTCATGGGGGAGGAGGCATCGGATATAATGACGAAGTTTGGTTGATAATCACCAGGCAGCGAAGCTATACAATTGGCGGCGAAGTTCTGAAGCTTTATATCACATATAGAGTGCAATAAGGCGCCACCTGCAATGCAAATGCATTGCAGATGGCACCTTATTGCACTCAAGGGGTGATATTTTGTGGATATCTGGTGTTTTTCAGTGGATACCGAAAATTATCTCATGAGTGACCGAGACAAATGTTTATTGCGCGAGAGAAAATTACCATTTTTCTCGGTCACAAGTGAGATAATTTTCGGTATCCACTCAAAAACACTTGATTTTCTTTTTGTTATACGCTTTTTATAAGAATCTGATAATTCCACTCGTTTCAACCTTGAATTGATGCATGAAAGTAAACAGCACTTTGAATCATTGACACGCGGAAGTGATTTGATCGATACTCGGAACAGATAGCGTCTTACAATCTGATTATGCTGGCGGGTTTCTAGTCCAAACATGGCCTGAAAGTCTGTAATATAAGTTTTTGGTTTGGTACGTCCTTTGAAAGGACGTATCAAACCCAAAACTTATATTACGGACTTTCAGGGCATGTTTGGACTAGCAGGTTTCGCGCATCAATTTAAGGTGAATGGGGAGCGCGGTGGCTCAGTAGGTAGAGGTGCATGCTGCAAGCCGAGGTGTCCTCGGCTCGAATCCCACCTGCGGCAACCGCGTTGTGTCCTTGGGCAAGACACTTCACCCCCATTTCCCACGTGGGAGCACGGTGGCGTTGTGTACTAATGCGTACTGCACGTCGATGATGCACTTGCCTTCAACCAATGCTAACCCTGCTTGTGTGGAGTTAGTATGTTGGGGAGCTGACAGTTGCTCGGTGGTTCTCTCCGGGTACTCCGTAAAACTGTCGCGGTCATGATTAGCCATTGTGCAGAAATATGTAACCCTAAACACAAATAAATCGAGGTGAATACGTGTTGAATTATTATTGCTGGAAATTTTCTGTATCCACTCAAAAACACTAGATTTACTTTTCATTGTACGTTTTTAAAACAAATTAATAATTTCCAGTCATAATTTGGCTCGTATTCACCTTGAAGTGATGCTTGGAATGCCGCCATTTTGATTGATACCGTGAAAGTGAAAATTTCTATACCTTCGCAGTGGAGGATACGATTTCTATCTTTCCGAAATTTCTTCGATAATCTATCATTTAGCGTATAATAAACATATATAATGAGTCACATTACAATTTATGATATGTTGTCTTAACGCATATCCAGTTTCGAGTGCCCTTCTTGATATCCCTGCCACCTTGTTCTCGGCTGGTTCCCGGTACCCTTGCCAATTGCTTTGTTGGGCACAGGTTCTAGAGAATCTAGTTCTTCCGGAGTCGTGCATGTTTCGGGGGACCGTGTGTGACTCTTCGACTCTTTTTTAAAAAAAACGTCTTCCACTTTTCCCGTTGCCCACCTGTGACAAATTAAGGAGCAGTTGAGATACAGTACCACTTTCCTATATCAGTTATGCCGAAACAGTAGTTAGTTTTCTGGCGTTTCAATCGGAAGTGCATACAGATATTGACAGGATTATCACGCGGATTTTTATCGGAGAATCACACTTGATTGATCGCTTTTAATTCGCTCCTGGTTTGTAGACAAACATTACATGTAGCAGCATCCTCAACAGGGGCGCTGGAAGCTTATAATATGGGGGGGGGGGGGGTATTGTAAATGGGAGCTTGTAGGGACAGCACGGCCCACTCTGCGTAGCCGAACCCTGGGGAGAGTGCGGGAGGGGGATACCAGGATAATTTGTGAAATATGAACTACAGAGAGCTCATTTCCTCGCTTCTCAAGTGAAAAAAATCAAGGTATCGTTGCTGTTAATTTTTGGTGTTTATCCCTTTACCTAACATGAAAAGCAGACGACACTTGAAAAAAAAATTCTTGAATAACTAATTTTTTCCATTTTTTGTCTCCGAAACATAGGTTATGACCCCTCATTGGAACGAGCTCGACGAGCTCGTTCCAATGAGGGGTCATAACCTATGTTTTCGAGACAAAAAATGAAAAAAAAATCATGAAAATTAATTGGCGATTTTGAGAATAGCGCTTGCCGGTTTTGGCCGTTACGTTGGGTAAATGGTTAAAGGAGGATGTATATCAGAGAGGAAGATATTAACCTGTTGAGCGTCAAATCAGTCAGTGACATCGGCTACCAACTTTCCTATGCATTGCAAATGGTGTAGATCATAGTTTTTATGTGCGCCTGTATGATGTAGAATATGCAGATGTATGTGGTTATTTTCGTGTAGATACTAGATATGATTTACAAAGTTTTGGAAAAAAAATTGGGGGGGGGGGGGGTAAATACCCCCTTACCCCCCACCCATTCCCCTAACCCACCCCCACCCCCGGTTCCTACGCCACTGATCCTCAACCTCGTATTTAGAATGCATGAAAAGGAAGTGACCTTACGTCATAATGGATGATGGGGACAAGGAAGTTGTGATGTTAATTCGAGTGAGCGTCCATGTTATATTACCATGACATATTTACAACCGCTTCAAGACAGAATCATTAGCATGCATAATAAAGTTTGAAAAAACCGTTGTCCCGCTGTCCCACTGTAGTCAGTTATGGTGGTACAGAGGTAGAACCATAAAACTGGTACAGAAGCAGTCTATACTGATATGGCACCAGAGGTAGTACCAATATACTGGTACGGAGCCAAAAGCTGGCACCAGAAGCAGTCTATACAGAGATGGCACCAGAGGTAGTACCAATATCCTGGTACGGAGCCAAAAACTGGTACCAGAAGCGGTCTATACTGATATGGCGCCAGAGGTTGTACCAATATCCTGGTACAGAGCCAAAAACAGTACCGTGACAATAGTGTAGTCAGCACAAGTAACCAACGTACTGATGTCGTCTGTACTGGTGTGGCATCAGACATACTACTGGAATACCAATGTAGCCAGTACCAGTATATCAGAAATAAAATACGGTACCATAGAGAGTAATTGCTTGACTGGACTGGTTACGTGAAATAATTCATGAGAGGTGAGGGACGTTGTACAAACACGAGTGCGCGAATGCGCGCGGGTGTTTTACAATATAGTCCCTCGCCTCGAATGAATTATTTCACGTAACCAGTCCAGTCAAGCGATTACTCTGTTTATTACTTTTCATTATTAACGATAATTATATTATTTAACCCTTTACCTAACGTAACGGCCAGCGCTATTCTCAAATATCGCTAATTAATTTTCATTATTTTTTCATTTTTTGTCTCTAGAGCTCGTTTCAACGAGGGGTAATAACCTATGTTTTTGAGACAAAAAATGAAAATAATAGCTATTCAAGAATTTTTTTTGCGAATTTCGACTGCTTTCATATTAGGTAAAGGGTTAAAAAAAACCCCAAAAAACAATGAAGTCCCCATTACACCACGGCAAAGTTTCTTCGTTTGCGCGCACGGATACATGACACAATTGTTGATTACATAATTCACTTGTGAACTTATCGTTTATAATCAAACCCGGAAATCCCTGTAAATCACACTTTGGAAAGTAGTAAAGAGTAAGCACCTTTACGGCACCAAAAGCAGCACGGCTGTACCAGTGTGTATACTGTCTGTCTTATACTAGACGTATTACCGTGATACCAAAATAATACTAGCATAGGTACCATATCAGAAATGCCATGGTACCAATATAGTCAGTACATCAATGTTATCATACACACTAAAAACTAAAGTGTTAAAACTGACACTTTCAAGGTTTTAAACCCATTTTAACTCTTAGGGTTTGATTTTAACACTCAAAGTGCAATGCTTTAAGCACTTAGACATTACAATCGTCAGACATCTGAAACTTGAAGGGATGGCACTTCCCATGTGTCTAGCATTGGTGGTTCTTCCTGAATCGTCCATAATTTGATTTGCGCTTGGTGGGTACATAATTAAAAGGACACAACGCAGATGACGCGGATCAGGCTCGAGAGTTCGAGCCTGATCCGCGTCATCTGCGTTGTTTCCTTTTAAGTGTCGCGACATTACACTTGTCAAGTGGTATTATTGTAACACCTGTCAAGTTCTGGGATATATACACTTGAACAAAGTGCTAGTTCAGCACGTAGAAAGTGTTAAATACAGCACTTCAAGTGTAGTTTTTAACACTTTAGTTTTTAGCGTGTAGGTAGTAAGGGGGTACCTAGGCAGTCAGTACCAACATGGAAGCAGAGGTAATACCACAATACCAATGTAATCACTACTCGAATGGTCCCAACTTTAGTACTGTGGGGGGCAGTGTAGTCATTACTAGTATGGCATCAGAGATAGTATCCCAACACCAATATAATAAGCAAAAGTACTGTACTCAAGATAATACTGTGGTGCGAGTGTCGTCAGTACTGTAATAACATGAGATGTATTACTACAGTACCAAATGTGGGACAGTGGTATAAACCACTAGCATTTTACAGTAAGTCAATACCAATGTATTTAGTACCAGTATGGTACCAGGGGTAGTATATCTATACCAATGTATTTAGTACCAGTATGGTACCCTGGATAGTATATCTATACCAATGTATTTAATACCAGTATGGTGCCAATATATTTAGTAACAGTATGGTACCAGGGGTAGTATATCAATACCAATATACTTAGTACCAGTATAGCACCAGGGGTAGTATATCAATACCAATGTATTTAGTACCAGTATAGCACCAGGGGTAGTATATCAATACCAATGTATTTAGTACCAGTATGGTACCAGGGGTGGTACATCAATACCAGTGTATTTAGTACCAGTATGGTACCAGGGCTAGTAACCAATGCATTTAATACCATTATAGTACCAGGGGTAGTATATCAATAGCAATGTATTTAATACCAGTATGGCACCGGGGGTAGTATATCAATACCAATGTATTTAGTACCAGTATGGTACCAGGGGTGGTACATCTATACCAATGTATTTAATGTCAGTATGGTACCAGAGCTAGTATATCTATATCAGTGTATTTAGTACCAATACAATTTAGTTAGTACCAGTACAGTACAAGATACTGTAGCAATTGGTTAAGCACCAGTATGATATTAGAAGTAGTACCACGGTACTAATGTAGTCATTACCAGAATGTACCAAACATAGTGTATAGTCCGGTCGTTGAAGGTTTTGGCCTGGAACAAATTGGTAAAAAGCCAATTTTTATGGCATTCAAAGCGAAAATATTCACGAAGCAAAATTTCCAATATCCACTGAAATCTATTTGGGGAAATTGTTTTATTCTAGATGACGTTCAGAATGGCTGCCATTTTAACGAATTTCTCAATAAATCATTACGGTTCACTTAGTCACCGGAACGCTGGAATATCCGGCTTAGTATATTTAATTCGTGTTGCGGAGGTCTCGATAATCCTTTTATACCGACCGAGGATTCTACTTGAATCGAAGATTGCATTTAATTCGTGTTTCGGAGACGTCGATAATCCATTTGATACTAAGGATGGCCACTTGAATCTACGATGGCCGCCAATATGTCTCTGATCCGCCGAGTCTCCGACGTCAGCTTTGGAGTTCGAATTCAAAAGGCCCATAATGTTCCCAGATCATAAAGGCCCATAATAATTCCAGATCATAACCTTTAGATGAACACTCGGGCCATCAAATTAGTCTGCTCATTCGGTTGGTGGAAACCATTGCGATTCTATTCCTGTTTTGAGCGATGAAAACATTTCCATAGCTCAGTTTGGACAGTTGGCCTACTATGCACGGTATCCCCCCGATTAAATCACAATGAATTGTTTATTTCTCTATCGGCCATCCTGCTCTGATGTGAAGCTTGCATATCCTGTCTCAGAGTTGAGATCTGTTTCAGTTCTGAAGCCTCTACCTCGGAAGGTCAGTTGTCCCCTTGAGCCGCGGATGTTGTGTCGCATCCATTCCGGGCGTTTGAGACGTTTTCGATACCTCGGCCTTCGAAGCAAAATCAGCAATCGATTTTCCACATTTTACCATCTTTATGCGAATGGCGCAATCTATTCTTGAAATATATATCAGACGAAGAACGATTTCAATGATATACTCTCCCAAAAAAGAATGTGTGCATGCTAAAAAATAACATTAAAAAAAGATATATATCATTTTCATTCATGAAAATTGTATTCAATCACAGATGAATCAATTTGTGATCAACACGAGAAATTTCATTACGCTACGACGAATACTCTTGGTGCCATGGAGAGTCAAAGACACTAAGGGTCAAACACAAAAGTCACACACTCAATATCTGGTATGACCTCCGTCTGCATCGACTACTGCTGTGCATCTACGCCTCATGGAAGCGAACAAGTTAGCATGGAAGTGTTGTGGGATGTTGTTCCATATTCTGATAAGCTGTCTTTGGAGTTCCACAAGCGTTGACGGTGCATGGGGAAGCCGGCGTAGCTGACGTTTCATTTCGTCCCATACGTGCTCAATGGGTGAGACTCGGGCGAATTTGCGGGCCAGGGAAGAACATCCACTTGTTGTTGCTGCAGATACTGTTGAACAACACGAGCTGCGTGGGGTCGGGCGTTGTCCTGCTGTAGAATGACGCCGGGGCCGTGACGTTGCAGAAATGGGACAACAACAGGTGTAAGCACTTCATCACGATATCTGGCTGCATTGAGATTGCCATTAATAATGACCAGCTCAGTTCTGTTACGGGCAGTGATGCCACCCCACACCACGAGAGACCCTCCCCCATAACGGTTTCGCTCCACGACACATGGATCTGCGTAGCGTTCGTTTCGACGTCTGTACACTCTCTGGCGGCCATCTGATGATGAAAGATGGAAACGACATTCATCTGTGAATAAAACACGTCGCCACCAGTGTAAGGGATGCCTGAGATGTTGTCTACACCACTGCAGTCGAGCACGACGATGACGTAACGTCAAAATCGGACGAATTGCAGGTCTTCGAGGACGTAAGCCGTATTCTCTCAGCCGGTTGATTACTATTTGAGGATGTATCCATCTCAGGTTAGGGATGTTCCTGGCTGTCGTCGTTGCCGTTTGTTGCCGGTTCTGGAGATGGACGACACGGATATACCGATCTTGTGCAGGGGTGGTAACTCGGGGTCTCCCGGAGCGGGGTCGGTCTCGAACGTCATCATGTTGTGCATGTCGATGGACTAGCCTGTCTACAGTGTTACGGTGGCAGTTCAAATGCTGGGTAACCTCTCTATGTGTTCTGCCAGCTCTAATCATACCCATGGCAAGGAGACGTTGATTCATTGTCAATCTTGGCATGCTAATGTGGAGTCGTTTTAACAGCAGCGCAAGTTTGAATGTGAACGATAGGAAGGCCTTACTTCAGTGTTTAAATACCTAAAGATTCACACTGCTGCATGAATTTTCAGACTCTCCACGCGCAAAACATGCCTTTTCGCAAACGTGCAGCACGTCATTTAACGTTAATGTAATTTTAACGGGGAAAGCTGTTTTTGTGTTCAATATAACTTATTCATGAACAGGTTAACACTATTTACACCTACGAAATTATTTTTTTGGAGTTTGATCAATTTCTGCAATGCACACTTTCTTTTTTGGGCGAGTTTTTATAAAAGTGCTTACAAAGTCTGCTCCAGTCACTAAGACCGAGTAAAGTGAAACATGTTCTTCATGGGGCAGAGCTTCATTCACAGGTTCAAGTCGCAAAAATAACACTCAGGGATGTTGCCAGTAGTTATTTGTCTGCACTGATATGGAAACAGTTGTGTTGTTCGTGACTGTTACGAGCTAGGTCCTCCTATTAAAGACCATGAACGTAGTGGGAGAGGAGGTAAGACACATGAGTAATAGGAAAAAGATGGATCGCGCCCGATTGATCGGAGGGAGAGTCGGAGGGGGAGTGACGTCATAGTCACGTGACCCAGTTACGTCATGTTTGGTTGTCATGATAGCCCGCGTGAGTGGTCATCTTGTACGTCATCCTCATAGTGATACGTGGCGTGAGTGGGCATGCGCAGTGCGTGTTGTTAGGGTGATACGTGTTTGCGTCGGCCATTTTGTATACTGTAGGCCCCCATCTTGGTTTCTATGGTAGCATGTGGTTGCTATATTACCCAAAGGCTTCTTATAGGATAGTGATATGTTCGGAGGGTATGTTCCTTTGTACAAGAGTAATTTCCCGATTCGTAGAATTACTCAAATAACCCGACAATCCATCCAAATCACCAAAATCCACCCAAAGCTACCGAAACGGATTTGTATTCCCCATTTTATCGGCTTAGCACGTAGTGCTATAGTACCGTTCGATTGAATCGCAGTATACTCCAGTAGAGTAGAAGAACCTATCGTTTGGAACAGTTTTGTTACTAAATTTAGATTTTCTGGTCTGTTCAGGCTAGTTCTAAACCCATCCCAAGTACTCTTGTTCTTGTTTTCCAGAAAATCCAATCAGGCACTGAACTGCAGGTAACTAACCAATCAGATTGCTTGATTTCCCAGAATCTGTATGCAGAGTTATCTCCCTTGTGTATAACAAAAGCCTATATCATTCCAAAGCCAATAAGCTACCGAGCTGTTACTGAAGTCATTGCTCGAATAACTCGAATCCCATCGAGTAAATGAGCTTTAGAGCAATTGCTCGATCGAGTGACTCTACATATTGCTCGGACTACTCGAATCCTATCGAGCAATTGAGCTATAGAGCAATTGCTCGTTCGAGTGACTCGCACATACTGCTCTTCGACTCATTTCGGTATTTGAGGATACCTATGTCCTGGTATTTTATTATTTGAGGATATTTTTATAGGATACTTATCTAAGAATACTATTACTTCTAGGCCACCCAGGACATACCTATCCCAAATTCCCCTTGTAAGCTATCGAGCAGTTACTGAAAAGTCACTGCTCGAACGACTCGAATCCAATCGAGCAAAATGAGCTTTAGAGCAATTGCTCGATCGAGGGACTCGCACATACTGCTCTTAGCCTCATTTCGGTTATTCGAGGATACCTAAGGCATGGCTACGTATCAGTTGAGGATACCTGTTAACCCTTTACCCAACGAATCGGCCGCAGCCGCCCGCGTAATATGCAAATTGGGCAGTTGAAAAAATAAGATTTTTGAAAATATTTCAACAAAACCATATCATGTGACCCCTCATTGGAACGAGCTCAATGAGCTCGTTCCAATGAGGGGTCACATGATATGGTTTTGCTGAATTTTTTTGAAAAATTAAAAAAAAATGGTATTTAAAATAATAAATTTTGATATCGCCTGCGTTAGGTAGAGGGTTAAGGATACATTTTAAGGATACTTATCTGAAGCGCGGTGGATCAATGGTTACGGTATTGGCCTTCAAACCGAAAGGTCCACAGTTTGATCCCCGCCAGGGGTAACTGTATTGTGTCCTTGGGCAGGGCACACAGTTTGATCCATTCCAGGGGTAACTGTGTTGTGTCCTTGGGCATGGCACACAGTTTGATCGCCGTCACAGGTAACTGTATTGTGTACTTGGGCATGGCACACAGTTTGATCCCCGCCACAGGTAACTGTATTGTGTCCTTGGGCAGGGCATACAGTTTGATCCCCGTCACAGGTAACTGTGTTGTGTCCTTGGGCAGGGCATACAGTTTGATCCCCGCCACAGGTAACTGTGTTGTGTCCTTGGACAGGGCACACAGTTTGATCCCCGCCACAGGTAACTGTGTTGTGTCCTTGGGCAGGGCACACAGTTTGCTCCCCGCCAGGGGTAACTGTGTTGTGTCCTTGGGCAGAGCACACAGTTTGATCCCCGCCACAGGTGACTATGTTGTGTCCTTGGGCAGGGCACACAGTTTGATCCCTGCCAGGGGTAACTTTGTTGTGTCCTTGGGCAAGGCACCTCATTCCGATTGCCCACGTGGGGGTACTGGGGCGCTGTGTACTAAGGCGCACTGCACATCGATGGTGCTCTTGTCTTCAACCAATGCTAACCCTGTTTGTACATGGTGTCTGGAAGAGATTACTATAATAATGGTCCCAGCTTTTAAACACAGGACACTCAATTAATGGAAGATCTATGAAGATGCAACTGCTTGAATTTAATTTTATATCGCCGATATCAAGCAGGAATTCTACCAGGCATAGTCCTGGCACCGCGTCACTGGATTGAAAACTGTAAAGTTTTTCGGAAGGTGGCACCGACGGGAGTCGATCTCGGGTCTACTGCACCCAATTGCCTCGCCATAAAAGCTCTTCAATCATACCAACCGATCGAACGGCAACCCCCCAAAAAGGTTGAAACTGACTCAACCAGTATGTTAGTTCACATTTACAACCCACCTGAGCGCGATCTTAGAGAATTGACAATTACTGAATTGTTGGAATTGTTTTCTGTGTTGATTCGTAATTGTCTACAAGTAGCCTGTATTTTATTTATTTATTTATTTATTTATTTATTTATTTATTTATTTATTTATTTATTTATTGAGGAGGGGGGAGGTGTTTAAGGCGACGTCTAACGTAAATATCTCAAATTTCAGGTAATTTTCTCCAAAGTCCAGAGAAGGTCAGAAAGGAATAACCCCAATAAATTATATATCAATTTGTTTGGAATGAAACATAGATTTTGTGGAAACTAATATTTGCCATGGAATCGTTAGTACATGTGGCAGAAAGCACTGCCTGAAAGTCTGCTATGGCATAAGTAAGAGATCAGATTTTAGACAATAAAATACCTTTAATTTATTGAACAGTTAAATTCTGCTATCCTTCTAGTACAGACTCGGAGAAATCTTTTTCTCATTCTTGCAGGGAACGGACTGCGAGACCAACTGTAATTTAGGATGCCTTCATTTCAAAAGGGCTGCTATTTTTGTGTTTGTTTACCTTTTATGAAGTTTGCCAAGTGTCAAATCCATACAGTTCACAAGAACAAGTATGGAGTCATGAGCCTGAGAGAGTGCATCAATGAAAAATGAACAATGTCCAATGTGGCTTTTGTGAGTCTGCTGTGACCATACCCCACAATCCTGTACCATTTTGCATGAGAGTTGTATCAAATTGGTAAAATACGATGAGATTGATACACCAGAAAAGGGTAAACTGCCAAACGTCCTCATTTAGTATTATATGTGTCCATTTCTGGGGTTGCATGAGCAATGACAACTGCCAAGAGTGTCATTTGAATGTTCAGGTGTGGCCAAAACAACCAAAAATGACCTGTCCTGTGTGCAGAATACTTTCACCAATCGGCTACACTTAGTTAGAAATCCTGGCTTATAATTCATTTATTTACATGATTTGATATGTTTCATTTGTTTTTGAACTATCGGCGTTCTGTAGTTGCTGTTTGGGGAGGCTTGACTGTTGTTTACTCGTGAGATTTAAGAACATTAATAACTGAGATATTTAAATTTACGATGGTACGACATTTCGCTATATTTGGTGGACAGGAAGAAACCTTTCTGATAATTCTCCTTGACATTGGTCTTCTTTTTTCGTAGCAGACTTCATCAAGCCTTCTTTATGTCACTAATATAGTTCGACGACAGAAAAATTATTGTTTCGTAAATATACAATCAAGCCAGAAAATAAGCAGTCTTACATTTGCAGAATGAGGTTCCCAGAGGGTGAATTTGATGATGCTATCCCATACAGTGGGCCAATTTATCCTCTGGGTACCTTCTCCTGTTTTGTTTTGAGATCCTGATTCAGATTGAGGTTCACGGAGGGTAAATTTAGTGATGCTACCCTGCTGTGCAGGGTAGCATCACTAAATTCACCCTCTGGGGACCTCATTTTGCAGATGTCAGTCTGCTTATTTTCTGGCTTGTATACAATTGTGAGGACTGTGATGTATGTTGATGTGAATATATTTTTGTTTTCAAATATAATTTTCCACTTTTATGTTTTGATCATCGTCACCAACCAAATAATAGTAATTCGAATCGGTGGCGTATTAATCCCTTGCTGACACTTGCGTCACAGTGTACAGTTTTGTAAACTCAACAGCGCTACTAAGGACTGTATCTCGGAATTATCACATTGTCAGTTGAATATTTTCCTATGAATGAATCGTGAATTGCACATTACATCGCCTTCCAGATTCAAAAACAGCAGGAAAATGTTTGAAGATTTCAGATCTCGGGACATGAAATCATTTACCAACTTTGCCCAAAACCCACGTGATCATAACAACATGTCACCCGAACAGAATCAAACGTTTGTTGTCATCCATTTTCCCCCGTGTGTTCTCACCACGTTGGTGATGAAAGGATATATATGCTTTCTCCGAGTATGGAGTGTGTCTTTTATTCACAACTCAGACATTCGAATTTCCGATCTATTCCTTGTTAATCCTGACGGTTACTTTTGCGGCTTGCAATTTCTTTGTCATCAAAAGCAAAACACATAAAAACATTTTTTTGAAAAAGTGGATAAATTCGGGTTTTGTATAATTTTGTCATTACTTTGGTATATAATATGTCGTTATTCATCGATTTAATTCGTGTTTAGGGGATTGAGGAAATGTTTTAAAAAATGCCCAAAGTTACGCTGGACGACCCCTTAAGATGTTTAACTCCTTGCATGCTGCTGGCGGATATTCCTGCCGAGAACAGAATTTCTCTTGTCACTGACTAAGTATAATATGGCAAATTTAATCAAATTATCTCCTTTTAAATTAAAAGGGATTTTTCACCAATGATTTCTTGTGTTAAATTTAAATGAATTTTTCATCAAATCTAGTCATGGCTGCTTTACAGCAGCCATGACTAGAGTTAATGAAAAATCTGGTGAAAATACTCAGCGGGTTAAGTGTTAAGGAAATAAATATTACCGTACAATTGTTCAGTCATGCAATGTGGTGCAATTAAATATGACAAACAAATTATATTTTTTATTACTTTCCAAAGTGTAATTTACTGGGATTTCCCGGTTTGATTTTAAACGATAACTTCACAAGTGAATTCTGCAATCAACAATTGTGTCGTGTATCCCTGCGCGCAAACGAAGACGCCTTGCCGTGGATGTAATGGGGACTTCATTGTTTTGTTTTTTTTTTTTTTAACCCTTTATCTAATATGAAAAGCAGGCAACACTTGCAAAAAAAATTCTTGAATAGCTATTATTTTCATTTTTTGTCTCAAAAACATGGGTTATGACTTCTCATTGAAACGTGATCGTCGAGCTCGTTCCAATGAGGGGTCATAACCTATGTTTTTGAGACAAAAAATGAAAAAAATAATGAAAATTAACTGGCGATTTTTTAGAATAGCGCTGGCCGTTACGTTAGGTAAAGGGTTAAATAGTATAATTATCGTTAATAATGAAAGTAATAAACAGAGTAATCGCTTGACTGGACTGGTTACATGAAATAATTCATTCCAGGCGCGGGACTATATTGTAAAACACTCGTGCGCATTTGCGCACCCGTGTTTGTACAACGTCCCTCACCTCTCATGAATTATTTCACGTAACAAGTCCAGTCAAACGATTACTCCGAGGCCCTGTATATTGCATCAGTCAAATAGTCAAACTGAACATAGTCAAACTAAATACGATCGTGATGAAGTGGAGTAGATAGATTTAAAATGATTTATTATCTCAGTCCATTTACCAACAGACAATGTCATAATTATGCTGCAATTAGACTCGCGCAAACAGCATGGATAATTTATCGGTGTTCGTATCCTGTGTTTCTACGCCATAAAAGTGGGGATGAAATGTGATTGCTCACACGGCACAATATTTGATGTCCTTATTTATTATAATCAAAACTTTTAAAAGCAATCTGAAAAAACGTAAATTACAATCGATTCTGTTAAATAAAAAGCAACATTTACTTGGAAATGATCAAATGCTTTATTGCGATGTTACAAACTAAATCAGTTCGTGTGTTTTGACTAAATAAGTCCGCAAAGTCAGTAGTTTCTATAGACCGAATTAGTCGGCAAAACGCGAGTCGATTTTGTTCGCGAATGTGCAGATCGTGTTCACAGAGAGACATAGGGCCCGGCGAATCACATATTTTCGAATCGAATCTCGAATCGAATCGTGTCTAATATTCGAAATCGCATCGAATTCTGAAAGTCTTGAAGATGACCGATAAGGGGAGGGGGGGGGGGGTGGGGTGGGCTGTAAGCCTGCGATGGCTCAAGTCTCAACTGATAAAATATCCCAGCGACATCATCAAAGCATGCCTTCTTGGAAGGCATGCCATGATGATGTAGTTGGGATATTATCCAGTGACGGGTGCGGGACTTACCAGTGCTAAGCACTGCACAGGACTAACTGTTAGGAACAGCTTATCATCAACATTTTCGGAAACTTTAACTTTGTTTTCAACGGTGCTAGAGACAAGTGAGACTGGAGTTATTTATTTATTTATTTATTTATTTATTTATTAAGGTTTAACGACACTTTAACAGCCAAGGTCAATATCGTGTCGGTGACAGTTTTACGGTTGGAGGAAGCTGAAGTACACGGAGAGAACCGCCGAGCAACGACGAGCAGCTGCCATCTCCTCAACATTGTAACTCCGCACTGCAGCACAGGCAGTGTTAGATTGGTTGAAAACAATCGCACCATCGACGCGCAGTACGCCTTAGTACACGGCGTCATCGTGACCCATGTGGACAATCGGGGTTAAGTGCCTTGCCCAAGTGCACAACGCGGGAGTCCGAATCGATCGCTCAGACAGTCACCCATCCAAGAAATAACCGGGCTCGACGTTGCTTAACTTCGGTGATCTGGCAAGAACCGGTTTCCGCAACGCCACCGCGTCCCCGGGACTGGAGTTAGACGGTGATCTGAGAAGAACCGGTTACCGCAACGCCACCGCGCCCCCGAGAATGGAGTTAGATGGTACGGTGAGATGCTATTTATGCTGACATAGATGAAATTAAACTGTCTTTATTTTCAGCATTATTTTCGTACAAATTCCTTTTAACCCTTTACCCAACGCAGACGATATCAAAATTTATTATTTTAAATATCATTTTTTCAAATTTTTCCAAAAATTTCAACAAAACCATATCATGTGACCCCTCGTTGGAACGAGCTCGTCGAGCTCGTTCCAACGAGGGGTCACATGATATGGTTTTGTTGAAATTTTTTGAAAAATAATATTTTTTCAACTTCTGAATTTGCATATTACGCGGGTGGATGCGTGCGATTCTTTGGGTGAAGGGTTAATCTATACGTTTTGTGAGACGATGACAATGACTAACAGCAAGCTATATTCCTGTGTAAAATTCGAAATGAAACGAATCGGGCAGCGGATTTCGAATCGAATCGAATATCATATTAAGATTCGAAATCGAATCGAATTTCGAAGTGTAGAGGTGTCAGACGCAAGAATTTTCCAGCTGGCACTGGTTGGCACATTTTCAACGGGATTGTAGTCTTAAATATCTACTCGATCTTGCTGGTAATCAAATATTTACTTACTGGACTAGATTTGCAATAACGCAGTCGGTCTCATACAAATGGTCTCTGACTCCTTTAGGTATGTTGCGGCCCCAGCATGACTAATTTTGAGTCCGATACGTGCTAAGTAAATAAAAGGTTGTGAAGTCCAGACATAACGATTACGACAGGTATTTATCTACAAACAATGCCTTGATGATTTAGTTGGAATATTTCTCCAGTCGGGACTTGAGAAATAACAGTCGGGACAAATTGGGTTTACACCCCTCCCCACCCCTCCCCACCCCTACCCTCTTTATCAATCTGTCGACGCTCCTGCGCAGGTCGATTACATCGGCGAAACCTCTATTTAGGTAATTTTAACCGAAGATTCTGGGTAATTAGATTTACTCTTATTCAATCGACCTCACCCTCAGAACATATCCCAGCCATATTGTAGGCCTTCGAGTCACATAGCAACCACTTGCCATCATAAAACCCAAGATGGCGACATGCAGTACCCAAAATGGACGACGGAAACATGTATCACTCTAACAATACGCGCAGTGCATATGTACTAAGTTCATGTATCACTATGGGGTTGATTTCAAAGATGGCCCCTCACACGGGCTACCATAGCAACCTGAAAAAATGACGGAACTAGGTCATGTGGCATGACGTCACTTTTGAGGCACCCTGCGGCGTCCCCCAAAGGGGACGACCGGGTACATGCTATATTACCATTGGGGTTTAACGGGCCTTTCGCCAGCCACGGACATATTATGATATATGATAGACAGCTTCACAGATGGAGAGAGAATGATTACCAAGAGAGAACCATCGAGCAGTGCAGAGTAATTGCGGGACTTTGTGGACCTGCCACAAGCAATGACAATTGCCCGCATTTCTTACGCCTTGAATCGATGCGCTGCCGTGCGTGTTCCCAATTGAGGTTACGTGTTGTGCACAAGAGTACAAAACAGTTGACGGGGGTCAAGATCCAACTCACGACCACCAGATCTGAAGCCCAGGAAGTACTTTAATGAGCTACCGCACCCTATGATCTAATGGTGGCTACCTTTGAATGTAAACAGTGATATTATTGGAAATGATATAAATAGTCCGTGACTGCCACAAGAGATAAATAATGATATTATTGGAAATGATATAAATAGTCCGTGACTGCCACAAGAGATAAATAATGATATTATTGGAAATGATATAAATAGTCCGTGACTGCCACAAGAGATAAATAATGATATTATTGGAAATGATATAAATAGTACGTGACTGCCACAAGAGATAAATAATGATATTATTGGAAATGATATAAATAGCCCGTGACTGCCACAAGAGATAAATAATGATATTATTGGAAATTATATAAATAGTCCGTGACTGCCACAAGAGATAAATAATGATATTATTGGAAATGATATAAATAGTCCGTGACTGCCACAAGAGATAAATAATGATATTATTGGAAATGATATAAATAGTCCGTGACTGCCACAAGAGATAAATAATGATATTATTGGAAATGATATAAATAGCCCGTGACTGCCACAAGAGATAAATAATGATATTATTGGAAATGATATAAATAGCCCGTGACTGCCACAAGAGATAAATAATGATATTATTGGAAATTATATAAATAGTCCGTGACTGCCACAAGAGATAAATAATGATATTATTGGAAATGATATAAATAGTACGTGGCGGCCACTAGAGATAAATAATGATATTATTGGAAATGATATAAATAGTCCGTGACTGCCACTAGAGATAAATAATGATATTACTGAAAATGATATAAATAGTCCGTGACTGCCACTAGAGATAAATAGTGATATTTTTGGAAATGATATAAATAGTACGTGACTGCCACTAGAGATAAATAGTGATATTATTGGAAATAATATAAATAGTCCGTGACTGCCACTAGAGATAAATAGTGATATCATTGGAAATGATATAAATAGTCCGTGACTGCCACTAGAGATAAATAGTGTTATTATTGGAAATGATATAAAGAGCCCGTGACTACTACTAGGGATAAATAGTGTTATTATTGGAAATGATATAAAGAGCCTGTGACTGCTACTAGAGATAAATAGTGTTATTATTGGAAATGATATAAAGAGCCCGTGACTGCCACTAGAGATAAATAATGATATTATTGGAAATGATATAAAGAGCCTGTGACTGCCACTAGAGATAAATAGTGTTATTATTGGAAATGATATAAAGAGCCTGTGACTGCTACTAGAGATAAATAGTGTTATTATTGGAAATGATATAAAGAGCCCATGACTGCTACTAGAGATAAATAATGATATTATTGGAAATGATATAAAGAGCCTGTGACTGCCACTAGAGATAAATAGTGTTATTATTGGAAATGATATAAAGAGCCTGTGACTGCCACTAGAGATAAATAGTGTTATTATTGGAAATGATATAAAGAGCCTGTGACTGCTACTAGAGATAAATAGTGTTATTATTGGAAATGATATAAAGAGCCCGTGACTGCTACTAGAGATAAATAATGATATTATTGGAAATGATATAAAGAGCCTGTGACTGCCACTAGAGATAAATAGTGTTATTATTGGAAATGATATAAAGAGCCCGTGACTGCTACTAGAGATAAATAGTGTTATTATTGGAAATGATATAAAGAGCCTGTGACTGCTACTAGAGATAAATAGTGTTATTATTGGAAATGATATAAAGAGCCCGTGACTGCCACTAGAGATAAATAATGATATTATTGGAAATGATATAAAGAGCCTGTGACTGCTACTAGAGATAAATAGTGTTATTATTGAAAATGATATAAAGTGCCCGTGACTGCCACTAGAGATAAATAATGATATTATTGGAAATGATATAAAGAGCCCGTGACTGCCACTAGAGATAAATAGTGTTATTATTGGAAATGATATAAAGAGCCCGTGACTGCCACTAGAGATAAATAATGATATTATTGGAAATGATATAAAGAGCCTGTGACTGCCACTAGAGATAAATAGTGTTATTATTGGAAATGATATAAAGAGCCTGTGACTGCTACTAGAGATAAATAGTGTTATTATTGGAAATGATATAAAGAGCCCGTGACTGCTACTAGAGATAAATAGTGTTATTATTGGAAATGATATAAAGAGCCTGTGACTACTACTAGAGATAAATAGTGATACTGACTTATTGCCATCATTAAATTCCTCACCATACAAAAACTAGTGGTATGTTTGTTGCATGTGTTCCCATCAATCAACTTTGCTTGTATCGGATAAACAGTTCACTGTTCGCATATTATTGACTTCCTTGCAGTTCTTGTGGACAATTGTTTTATTTTGGAATATCTTGTTTTGGGGTTTAAATATTGACAATAATTGGAGGCTATTATTTGGTTAGTTTATATCGGCCGGGATATCAGACTGAGATAGCTTCATATTAGCCCGAGACCGAATGTCGAAGATTGGTGTGAAGTTAACGAAGACTGATATCTCGACCGATGTGAAATTATCCAAGTAATACCTCTTTATTTTTTAAACCAAATCAACTAATTACAAAATGTTCTCGGATCTGTTACATTTTTCTGATAATGTTTCTCATTCTTTTCATAAGGTCCTAACGTTTCCTATTCTTCTGGTTCAGCTATCCGAACGTCGCAGCTTCCCCAGTGGGCCGAATGTGTTCCGTTACAGTAAATTTATTTTTCTAGACTGCGTTGGCTCAAGTTCCGACTGATCGAATATTCGCGGAAAGAATGTCTTGATAATGTAGTTACAATATTAGTCCAGGCCTGGTAATAACCCACGAACTATCGTTCAGGTTACGTGTAGGATACGTCAAATGTAAAATATACAAACGAACTACAAATTACGAGAAAGTAATCCAACATAACATCATCAAATTACTAATGTCTCATATTTTACTAGAAAAACCAAAGAGTGTTATTAATATTCTATTTCTCCAAACATAGTTGGTATATTGCTAGTATAACTTACAAAGAAGATGAATAATATTCTATCTCTCCAAACATAGCTGGCATAATGTCAGTAATACTAACCAAGAAGGTTAGTAATATTCTATCTCTCCAAACATAGCTGGCATAATGTCAGTAATACTAACCAAGAAGGTTAGTAATATTCTTTATTTCCAAATGAAACAAAATACTGCATTTTGATTGGCTGAGAGGTACGGTGTAACTTGCAATCCACAGTGGGTTTTTTTTTTACACCGTGGTTAACCACGGTGTAAAAACAAGAATATACAATAGCAGGCTATATGGCTAAAAAAAGTACCAATTTTTAATTAATAATTCATACCTTCTCCTCTGTTATGTTAGAACAAAAATAAAAATACAGGAAATTTAATATTTATGTGCAATAAAATTGTACAGATATGGATGTCATTGGAACTGGCTCATTGAGCCAGTTCCAATGACATCCATATCTGTCTGTTTTTTTTTGTATTAAGAAACTTACAAAGTACAAATTTTCTGTCAGTTTTTGCCCACAATTTAAGTTAAAGTATTAAGTACCCCAAAATTCTTGGAAATAAATCTTTTATCCTTGTGTTTTCCAGGGTGTATGGGAATTTACACCGGTTTGGGAACTCATACACCCTTCGGCTTTGCCTCAGGGTGTATGAGTTCCCAAACCGGTGTAAATTCCCATACACCCTGGAAAACACAAGGATAACTAATAATCTCTCCAAACATAGCTGGTATAATGTCAGTAATACTAACCAAGAAGGTTAGTAATATTCTATCTCTCCAAACAAAGCTGGCATAATGTCAGTAATACTAACCAAGAAGGTTAGTAATATTCTATCTCTCCAAACATAGCTGGCATAATGTCAGTAATACTAACCAAGAAGGTTAGTAATATTCTATCTCTCCAAACATAGCTGGCATAATGTCAGTAATACTAACCAAGAAGGTTAGTAATATTCTATCTCTCCAAACATAGCTGGTATAATGTCAGTAATACTAACCAAGAAGGTTAGTAATATTCTATCTCTCCAAACATAGCTGGTATAATGTCAGTAATACTAACCAAGAAGGTTAGTAATATTCTATCTCTCCAAACATAGCTGGCATAATGTCAGTAATACTAACCAAGAAGGTTCGTAATATTCTATCTCTCCAAACATAGCTGGCATAATGTCAGTAATACTAACCAAGAAGGTTAGTAATATTCTATCTCTCCAAACATAGCTGGTATAATGTCAGTAATACTAACCAAGAAGGTTAGTAATATTCTATCTCTCCAAACACAGCTGGCATAATGTCAGTAATACTAACCAAGAAGGTTAGTAATATTCTATCTCTCCAAACATAGCTGGTATAATGTCAGTAATACTAACCAAGAAGGTTAGTAATATTCTATCTCTCCAAACATAGCTGGTATAATGTCAGTAATACTAACCAAGAAGGTTAGTAATATTCTATCTCTCCAAACATAGCTGGCATAATGTCAGTAATACTAACCAAGAAGGTTAGTAATATTCTATCTCTCCAAACATAGCTGGCATAATGTCAGTAATACTAACCAAGAAGGTTAGTAATATTCTATCTCTCCAAACATAGCTGGCATAATGTCAGTAATACTAACCAAGAAGGTTAGTAATATTCTATCTCTCCAAACATAGCTGGCATAATGTCAGTAATACTAACCAAGAAGGTTAGTAATATTCTATCTCTCCAAACATAGCTGGCATAATGTCAGTAATACTAACCAAGAAGGTTAGTAATATTCTATCTCTCCAAACACAGCTGGCATAATGTCAGTAATACTAACCAAGAAGGTTAGTAATATTCTATCTCTCCAAACATAGCTGGCATAATGTCAGTAATACTAACCAAGAAGGTTCGTAATATTCTATCTCTCCAAACATAGCTGGTATAATGTCAGTAATACTAACCAAGAATGTTATTAATATTCTATCTCTCCAATTATAGCTAGTACAATGTCAGTATTAATATCCAAGAGGATTATTCAAATTTTACTTCTCCTGCCAATAAGGTAATTAATTTTCTACTCTCCAACTACAGCTAGTGTGATTCCAATATCAGTAGCCCAGAGGGTTATTAATTTTCTACTCTCCAACTATACCTAGTATGATTCCAATATCAGTAGCCTAGAGGGTTATTAATGTTCTACTCTCCTACTACAGCTAGAATGATTCCAATATCAGTAGCCCAGAGGGTTATTAATTTTCTACTCTCCAACTATACCTAGTATGATTCCAATATCAGTAGCCCAGAGGGTTATTAATTTTCTACTCTCCAACTACAGCTAGTATGATTCCAATATCAGTAGCCCAGAGGGTTATTAATGTTCTGCTCTCCAACTACAGCTAGTATGATTCCAATATCAGTAGCCCAGAGGGTTATTAATTTTCTACTCTCCAACTACAGCTAGTATGATTCTAATACCAGTAGGCCAGAGGGTTATTAATTTTCTACTCTCCAACTACAGCTAGTATGATTCCAATATCAGTAGCCCAGAGGGTTATTGATGTTCTGCTCTCCAACTACAGCTAGTATGATTCCAATATCAGTAGCCCAGAGGGTTATTAATTTTCTACTCTCCAACTACAGCTAGTATGATTCCAATACCAGTAGGCCAGAGGGTTATTAATTTTCTACTCTCCAACTACAGCTAGTATGATTCCAGTATCAGTAGCCCAGAGGGTTTTTAATTTTCTACTCTCCAACTATACCTAGTATGATTCCAATATCAGTAGCCCAGAGGGTTATTAATTTTCTACTCTCCAACTACAGCTAGTATGATTCCAATATCAGTAGCCTAGAGGGTTATTAATTTTCTACTCTCCAACTACAGCTAGTATGATTCTAATATCAGTAGCCCAGAGGGTTATTAATTTTCTACTCTCCAACTGCAGCTAGTATGATTCCAATATCAGTAGCCCTGAGGGTTATTAATTTTCTACTCTCCAACTACAGCAAGTATGATTCCAGTATCAGTAGCCCAGAGGGTTATTAATTTTCTACTCTCCAACTACAGCTGGTATGATTCCAATATCAGTAGCCCAGAGGGTTATTAATTTTCTACCTCTCCGACTATAGCGGGTAAGTAGTATAGCTCACACGTTTCGAACCTCATTACTCGGAGCTAGGAAGTGATGTCATGTCACGTGACCCAGTGGTGTTGTCATGGTAGCCCACATTAGCGTTCATGTTGCGACGTAATTACCATAGTGAAACATGGTCTTAGGAAGCATGCGCAGCGCGTGATAAGTCCGTTTCGGTAGTTTGGGGTGATTTTTGGTGATTTGGTGGTATTGTTGGGTCTGTTTGGGTAATTCGACCCACTCTCGTTGAATCGAACACACCCTTCGAACACACTCCCGCTCAATTAGTAGCCTCACAGATTCATAGCAACCACGTGCTACCATAGAAACCAAGATGGCAGCCTCCAATATACAAAATGGACGACGGAAGCACGTTTTACCCTAACAACACGCATTGTGCATGCACACTAAGACTACGTATCACTATGGTTATTACGTCACAACCTGGCCCCTCACGTGGGCTACCATGACAACACAACATGGCGTCACTGAGTCACGTGACATGGCGTCATTCCCGAGGTCCGGGGCGCGGTCGGGTGATCAGGCCCGAAACGTGCGAGTTATACTTCTCGGGTATATTGTCAGTATTACTAACTCAGAAAGCCATTAATATTACCTAACCGAGTACATCTGGAATAATGCCAGTATTACTAGCTCAGATGAACTTCTAATTACATTTTGTATAGACAACAACGATGTAGCAAAATTCTGATCAAATACCGAATAGGCAGCGATGTAAATTCATCTCGAAAAATTTGTTAAATTCCAAGTTTTTCGTGGGGAAATATTTAAATGACACAAGTCGATCATATTAAAAAAATAATTTTCAATTTTTTTGATTTTCGAGACCAGAAGAACGCCTGTCATACGGCTTTGTCTGTAAACGTGGGTATGCTCGAACAAGGTTTGAGAGAATGGTCTCTTGAGAACCTTTCAACTGAAACTGCACTTGAAATTTTATGCACTGGTGAGTATCAGCATTGCTTTTGTTGATTTGTGGATGATTTGGATTAATTAATTCTTTTGATTAGTGCAAAACACGAGTGGAGACTATGAATAAATGAAGAAAGAAACGGCAATGCATCACATTAATTTCATGCTCAAACAGGAATAAATTAAATGACCCAGCTGGCAGACAGAGTTGGATTAACCGTGGTGTCTTTACTGCTAAGACCAGTAATCACTCAAACAAAAAAAAAAAATTATGCAAACTACTCTTTACGATATTAAGTCGAATGGTAATATGATAGAGTAGTCTACTGTATGGCAATATCTACTGTAACGGAACACATTCGGTGAATGTCAACATCTCATGTGTAACAGAATACAGGGCTTTTTCGCATTCCGATGGTAAAGCGTGATTTGGTTCATTGTCCAATTGAGTATTATTTATTGGGGTTTTAAGGTCGCATACTTATGCCCAATGGCTAATCGTGACCATGACAGTTTTACGGGTGGGGGAAGCCGGAGTACCCGGAGAGAACCACCGAGAATCGACGAGCAACTGTCAGCTCCTCAGTATTCTAACTCTGTTCAAGCTCCGCTCATACAGGATTACAGCGGCTGAATACATGTGCACCATTGACGTGTACTACTCATTAGTACACGGCGTCATCGTGCCCTCATGTAGGCAACCGGGACAAAGTGCCTTGCTCAAGGACACTTATATATGATTAAATTTACCAAAGTAGGTATTTCTCTTCGGGGGTGGGGTGGGGGGGGGAATAAATTTACCCCAGAACCAATTTTACTAACGTAGGCACTCGGTTGCGTTTATATGGGTTTGACGTGGGACATGCAAATCTTATCCAAAATAACAGATTCTATTTTTAATATTGTCGGGAAAGATGAGTGTCCATTTTCTTTAAATATCCTCACAGCTGTAACTTTCAAGATTACACTCTAAAATCGGTTGGGTTAAAAATCAACCCAAATCGACTGGGTTGAGTGAATATGAACCCAAATTGGGTTCATATTCACTCAACCCAGTCGATTTGGGTTGATTTTTAACCCAACCGATTTAGAGTGTATAACCTGCTAGAGGATCTTCGCCAATTCTTCTTCACGACCTCAACTGTGGCGGCAATTTTATTACCCTCCCTTCCTAGTTCCCACTTCCGGTAAAGGTTAGGCTGTCTTCTAAGGGCGCCCTCAAAGTGCTCGACCACTCTCTGAGCAACGCGATTCAGATCACCATCTCTTGGGTAGGGCCAGGTTTTCTGTGTGAGGATAGAAACCATAAACACACACAGTTGTAACGGGATAATTATTTTTGTAGTACGGCTGTCGTTCCTAATCAGAGTGCCTGGTTTGAAATTTTGGATAATTTCAACAACATCCTTGCCTTTCGTCACTTCTGTTTTTAAAAGGTCAAATATGTCTTCGCCTACCCAGAACTTGATTATCAGGACTCTGGGTCCACAGTACAGGCTGTATAAAACTGTAGAGTCAATGCGTCCTCACTCTGGACCCTCAGTACAGATTATATAAAACTGTAAAGTTAGTCTTTCTCACCCCATACCCTCAGTACAGGCTGTATAAATCTATACTCGGTCCTCGCTAACTTCTAATAGAGACTATATGAAACTGTAGAGTTAGTTTGGTCTCACTCTCGATAGTCAGTACATTCTGTATAACAGTAGAGTAGTGTGCCATCACTCTGGATCCTCATTACAGGCTATATAAAACTGAAGAGTATGTTTGTTCTCACTCTGGATCCTCAGTACAGGTTGTATAAATCTAGAGTAAGGGCGTCCTCACTTTGAATCCCTGTACAGAGTATATGAAGCCGTAGAGTTAATTTCTTCTCACTCTGGACCCCCAGTACAGGCTGTATAAATCTAGAGTTAGTGTGTTCACTCTAGACTCTCACTACAGACTATATAAAACTGTAGAGTTAGTATGTTTTCATTCTGGACCCTCAGTACAGGCTGTCAAATTCTATAGAGTCAGAGCGCCCTCACTCTGAACCTTAGTACAGACTGTATAAAACGATAGAGTTAATTTCTTCTCACTGTGCACCCTCAGTACAGGCTATATAAATCTGTAGAGTTTGTCTGTTCTCCCTCTCGATCCTCAGTACAGTCTGTATAACTGTAGAGTTAGTATGTCCTCACTCTTAATCCTCAGTACAGATTATATAATACTGTAGAGTTAGTTTGTTCTCACTCTGGATCCTCAGTACAGGCTTTATAAATCTGTTGAGTTAGTCTGTTTTCACTCTGAATCCTCAGTACAGACTATATAAAACTGCAGAGTTAGTCTGCTCTCACTCTGGACTACCAGTACAGACTATATAATACTGTAGAGTTAGTCTGTTCTCACTCTGGACTCCCAGTACAGACTATATAATACTGTAGAGTCAGTCTGCTCTCACTCTGGACTACCAGTACAGACTATATAATACTGTAGAGTTAGTCTGCTCTCACTCTGGACCCCCAGTAGACTATATAATACTGTAGAGTTAGTCTGTTCTCACTCTGAACCCCCAGTACAGACTATATAATACTGTAGAGTTAGTCTGTTCTCACTTTGGACTCCCAGTACAGACTATATAATACTGTAGAGTTAGTCTGCTCTCACTCTGGACTCCCAGTACAGACTATATAATACTGTAGAGTTAGTCTGTTCTCACCCTGGACCCCCAGTAGACTATATAAAACTGTAGAGTTAATTTCTTCTCACTCTGGACCCCTAGTATAGGCTCTATAAATTTAGAGTCAGGGCGCCCTCACTCTGAATCCTAGTACAGACTATATAAAACTGTAGAGTTAGTTTCTTCTTACTCTCAATCCTCAGTACAGGTTGTATAAATCAGTAGAGTTAGTCTCTTCTTACTCTCAATCCTCAGTACAGGCTATATAAATCTGTAGAGTTTGTCTGTTCTCACTCTCGATCCTCAGTACAGACTATATAAATCTGTAGAGTTTGTCTGTTCTTCCTTTGGATCCACAGTACAGGCTGTATAAATCTTGGATTAGTGAGTTCACACTATTAACCTACAGTTAAACTGCAGAGTTAGTTTGTTCTCACTCTCTACCTTTCGTATAGGCTGTATAAATCTGTAAAGTTGGTCTGTTCTCCAGATATCAGTACAGGCTGTATGAGTCTGGAAAGTTAGCGTGTTCTCACAGTGGATCTCCGGTACAGGTTGCATAAAACTGTAGAGTTAGTCTGTTCTCCCATTCGATCCTCAGTACAGGCTGTATAAATCTAGAGTTAGTGTTTTCTCCCTTTGGACTCTCCGTGTGGACTTTTTTTTAAACATGTAGAATTAGTCCGTTCTCCCTTTGGAGCCTCAGTACAGGCTGCAAAAACAGTAGAGTTAGTCCGTTCTCACTCTGAATCCTGAGTGCAGACTGTATGAATCTGTAGAGTTAGTGCGTTCTCACTCTGAACCCTCATTACAGACTATATACACCTGTAGAGTTAGTGTGTTCTCACTTTGGATCCTCCGTACATGTTGTATCAATCTAGAGTTGATTTTCGCGTCGCACGCAACGTTGATTGATTTTATTCAGTAGTACAACATGTATACAGTTAATAACAAAAATATACTTAGAGGTGGAATACTTCAGAACTACATGACTGCACCACTGGGAGATGGCGTAGCCACTAGTGGATGTCTTCCCGCCATTCCCGTTTAATAAAATGAACAAGAAAAAGAAAAAAAGCAGAAAAAGGAAGAGAAAAGAAAAGAAAAATGAAAGAAAAGAAATGAAAACGAGAAGCAGACGTGACAATCGAGGCAATCCTGACAACAGCGTACTCACTAATAAGAGGCGATTTTATAGCCATACTGCAGATAACATGTTAGACTGGTTCTTTCCGTCATGTTAGAAATCTATTCTATGTTTTCTAGCATGTCATCCCCTGAGTCCCAATGTGTTCCCCATGTGTCAGCAGGCATAAAGAATGAATTGGAACCCAGGGATAGACATGATGATGATTGAATTGAAGAGAGGGGTAGCGATGAGATAAACAGAGCTACGACCTACAATCGGGGCATACTGGATTGTTACAGTTGACATGTAGTGAATATGAACTTAGAAATTGTTCAGCTATAGTCTTATAGTCAGTGTGTCCTAACTCTGGACTCCCAGTACAGGCTATATAAAAACTGAAGAGTTAGTCTGTTCTCACTCAGGACTCCAGGCTTGGCAATTTCAGGAGAGCGATTTTTTAGCTCTCCTTACTGCCCTCCTGAAAGAATTAAGGAGAGCGAAAAATTGCCCCCCTAAATATTTTGGTCTGGGATGATTGAGATTACATGTATTATGTTCACATTAAATTTTTGTTGTAAAGCAAAAATGTAATTTAACTTCGAAGTCACATAACATCACGTAATTTCATTTTGAAAGTGGTTTAGTGGTAAAAGGTAATGGCTGCAACCATACCCAAACACAGTTGCAATCATTTGAAGCAAAATGGGTCACAGCAATATTTTTTTTTCTGTCAGTTCAGTTCAACAACTGACATCACAGTTTGAGGTTGTAATTATTCAAGGAATATTGACACTATAATATACTACCATTACTACTATCCTGTCACTTGAAGCACTTGCACCAGGATGTGACTGTAGTTTCAAGCAGACCTGTTGTCCAAGAAAGTCAAACGCCTACTACTACCACCTTCAATCCCCCAAGGGGGGTTGAAGGTGGTAGTGGTAGGCGTATGACTTTCTTGGACAACAGGTCTGGGTACACACACAGGTCTTGTCAAGTGTGTGTTCGGTTGTTGAGTGAGACATCTAGATGTCTAAGAGATTTCGCTTTACCTTAGTAAAGTTGATAAAATCACTAGTCTGTTGGTTTCAGTTTCAATGAGTTGTTCAATTGGATACTTAAAATGCTGTGTAAAGCTAATTGCTCTCCTAAGCTGATTGAGGAGAGTGATTTTTTGCCCTCCTGCATTTTTCAGAATGCCAGGCCTGGGACTCTCAGTAGAGACTATAAAACTGCAGTTTGTCTGTTCTGATTTTTAATCGTCAGTACAGGCTATATAAATCTGTAGAGTTATTCTGTTATAAGTCTGAACCCTCAGTACAGCCTGTATAAAACTGTAGAATTAGTTTTCTCACACTCGATCCTCAGTACCGGCTGTATAAATCTAGAGTTATTCTGCTGTCACTCTGGACCCTCGTAGAGACTATATAAACTGTAAATTTAGTCTGTTCTCACTCTGGTCCCCCAGTGCAGACTATATAAAACTGAAGAATTAGTCTGTTCTCACTTTGGACCTTCAGTACAGACTATATAAAACTGTAGAGTTAGCGTGTTCTCACTCTGGACCCTCAGTACAGACTAAATAAATCTGTATAGTTAGTCTGTTCTCCCATTGGATCCTCAGTACGGACTAAATAAATCTGTAGAGTTAGTCTGTTCTCCCTTTGGATCCTCAGTACAGGCTGTATAAATCTAGAGTTAGTGAGTGCCCACTCTTGACCCCCACTACAGACTATATAAAACAGTACATTTAGTTTGTTCTCACTCTCTACCCTCAGTTCAGGCTGTATAAATCTGTAAAGTTGGTCTGTTCCCACTCCATATCCTCAGTACAGGCTGTATTAGTCTGTAGAGTTAGTGTGCCCTCATTCTGGATCCTCAGCACAGGCTGTATAAATATGTGTAGTTTGTGTGTTCTCACTTTAGATCCTCAGTACAGGCCGTATAATCTGTCGAGTTAGTTAAGTCTGTTCTCACTTTGGATCCACGGTACAACCTGTATAAAACTGTAGAGTTAGTCTGTTCTCGCTCTCGATCCTCAGCACTGGCTGTAAAAATCTAGAGTTAGTGTGTCCTCACTGTGGACCCTCGGCAAAGACTATATAAAACTTTAGAGTTATTCTGTTCTCACTCTAGACCCTCGGTACAGAATATATATAACTGTACATACTGCATAAAAGTACTCACTTTAGATCCTCAGTGCAGGCTGTACAAGTCTGTAGAGTTAGTCTGTACTCACTTTAGATCCTCAGTACAGGCTGTACAAGTCTGTAGAGTTAGTCTGTACTCACTTTAGATCCTCAGTGCAGGCTGTACAAGTCTGTAGAGTTAGTCTGTACTCACTTTAGATCCTCAGTGCAGGCTGTATAAGTCTGTTGAGTTAGTCTGTACTCACTTTAGATCCTCAGTACAGGCTGTACAAGTCTGTAGAGTTAGTCTGTACTCACTTTAGATCCTCAGTGCAGGCTGTACAAGTCTGTTGAGTTAGTCTGTACTCACTTTAGATCCTCAGTACAGGCTGTACAAGTCTGTAGAGTTAGTCTGTACTCACTTGAGATCCTCAGTACAGGCTGTACAAGTCTGTAGAGTTAGACTGTACTCACTTTAGATCCTCAGTACAGGCTGTACAAGTCTGTAGAGTTAGTCTGTACTCACTTTAGATCCTCAGTACAGGCTGTACAAGTCTGTAGAGTTAGTCTGTACTCACTTTAGATCCTCAGTGCAGGCTGTACAAGTCTGTTGAGTTAGTCTGTACTCACTTTAGATCCTCAGTACAGGCTGTACAAGTCTGTAGAGTTAGTCTGTACTAACTTTAGATCCCCAAGTACAGGCTGTACAAGTCTGTAGAGTTAGTCTCTACTCACTTTAGATCCTCAGTGCAGGCTGTACAAGTCTGTTGAGTTAGTCTGTACTCACTTTAGATCCTCAGTACAGACTGTACAAGTCTGTAGAGTTAGTCTGTACTAACTTTAGATCCCCAAGTACAGGCTGTACAAGTCTGTAGAGTTAGTCTCTACTCACTTTAGATCCTCAGTACAGGCTGTATACGTCCGTAGAGTTAGTCTGTACTCACTCTGGATCTTCAGTACAGATTATATAAAACTGTGGAGTTGGGAAAAACCGAGTCTAAACATTTAGTGACGCGGTCATGAGTTCCGAATATACAGTGACGTAGTCAAGGCCGGGGCGAATTAAGGGTATTCGCCTGTTAACCTTTTTATGTTATCTCCCCACTTTGTGAGTACTTAAGCCTTTAAAAGTAGCCAGGGTGCTCCAGCCGGTATAATAAGTTAATTGTATTTCTCTGTGGAAGACCTGGAACCTTCATGTTTTAGGAATACGAAATATTAAAAAAAGCCAGGGTGCTCCAACCGATATGATAAGGTTATTTTATTTCTCTATGGAAGACTTGGAACCTTCATGTTTTAGGAATACACAATATTAAAAGTAGCCAGGGGGCTCCAATCCATATGATGAGTTAATTTTGTTTCTACATGGAAGACTTGGAAGATTCACGTATGAGGAACACACAATATTATAAGTTACATGGCGTGTAGCTGGCTGATACATTTCCATACAAGGCGATGAGTGTTCATATCAGGTGAGGCGAAGCCGAACCTGATATGAACACTCAGAGCCTTGTATGGAAATGTATCAGCCAGCTACACGCCATGTAACATATTTATTATGTCGAAAGTCCATGTAAATCAAGCGATTAATAATTTTCTCCATAAACAAACAACGGCCCGGAATTTATTTTTCAGGAACCACTATTGATAGCACCGCGCAGAATCATGAACAGTAACAGGCACCGGTACGTGTAACCATGGTAATTGTAAACAAATCATCACTTTGGTTCCGCTCCACAGCTTTCCAGGCATTTCCAAATGTGACATGCCATACACTCTCTTCAAATGCAAATATCCTGTAACTTAGTTATCTAACCCATTACATGTATTACATTTCCCAAATCCACAAAAAACATATAACACTATCTGACTAAGTAGAAATAAACAATCTGAATGTGGGTGGAATTATTTATTGTCAAAGGCAAGACTTCAACCTGAAAAACTGCCCGAAAAAATACCGAAACCAGTCATTTTCAGCCACCTAGCAGCCTCAAAAGCAGAATTTTCCCACCAACCCCACCTACCCACCCCTGGAGCAGAGCATCAGTTGTTTCTAAAATGCAAAAAAAAAATTATATGTTTCCGTCTCATTTTTTAGTTACCTGTCTGGTAACAAACCCGTGTAAAAATTACATTTAAAAAAATAGGCAAATTTTCGAAGCCACTGTTTCCCATAATTCATCTGGTAATTTACCCCTATGTATCAGACTCCAACTTTGGGACCAAAACTTCAAATTCTCTTGTCCAACAAAAAGCCTAATGTAATCATATATCTGATACTAAAAATATATCTCTATTTTACATGGCCTTAGTTTCAACATACGCCCTTTGTTTAGAATTTCACCCTGTGCAATAGTGCGAAACTGTGGAGCGGAACCTTTGCGAAGGGCGATTGCCGTACTTGTTTACAAATGAAACGAATCGCTGCTTGCCACTGAGATCAGTGCTGCTTGCCAACTCGGCATAATCTGGAGGCCCCTTGCGTACATTTACTGTTGTTACTACCTAAAAAGGACTAATAAAGCAGTTTTGAACATTAAAAATCACTTTTTTACTGTAGAGCAAACAATAACAATAACGCAACTTGAACTTTGAAGTTGAATCTGAAACGCACACCGACTTTCTGTTAATTCTGTTTGATCGGAATGTTTCAAAAACAAGTTTGTTCATTTATTATTTATAGTGATGTTGATGTTGCCGATTTTGCAATTTCTGAAAATAGGAGCACCCTTTGGCATTGATGAGCTGGACAAATGTTCGTTTGAAAAGAAAAGAAAAGAACTTTTCAGACTACAAATATTATCTTCTGCCCATCTTTTTACATATTTAATGTTTTAAATCACAAAATACGGTATCTTGAAAATATTTTCGGAACCTAAATTCTCTTATTTTGTTTTAATTCAGATTTTGAAAATTCGAAGTGAGGGGAATTGCATCAAAATAGTAATGGCGGCTACTCACCTGATATTATAACAATAACATGATTTTGGAGGGCATTATGGTTCATTTGCGGCCCTGCAGCAATGATGAACAGCCCGAGGGTTTATTAAAGGCCCGAGACGAAGTCGAGGGCCGTTAATAAGCCCAAGGGCTGTTCATCATTGCTGCAGGGCCGCTAATGAATCATGATGCCTGACAACAATTATGTTATTACTATTATTACCACTCCCTATTACAGCTAACCGCACGGGGGAATTGCTGGAAGAAATAATCAGTAAGTCGGTTCGATATTTCTGTTTCGATCGCGCGTTCGACTTCCGTTCGGAAATACAAAGGGACTTCATCCGAATGGGAGTAATTCATTAGACCATGGAATCTAAAAATAGCCGGGCCGCTAATGGCTATTTATACCATTATCCGCCCGCGGCCCTGCTTCGTCGAATGACGTCCCTGAAATTATGGAGTTTTAACAGCCCTCCAAAATCATGTTAATCTACTAGTAACTTATAGATTTAGTGGTAATAATAATTAATATCAGGTGAGTAACCCGATACGGTGGAATCTTTAGAAGGTATTCCAGCATTTTGATTGGACAAACTAACTTTGAGACATAATAATAAAAGTAGCCAGGGTGATTCAAAGTTCAACCGGTGTGATAAGTTAATTTTATTTCTCTGTGGAAGACTTGGAACCTCCATGCATAAGGAATACACAATATTAAAAGTAGCTAGGGTGCTCCAACAAGCATGATAAGTTAATTTTATTTCTCAGTGGATGATTCGGAGCCTTCATGTATTGGGAATACACAATATTAAAAGTATTCAGGGTGCACCTACAAGCATGATCAGTTAATTTTATTTGGAAGACTCGGACCGTTCACTAGTGGGAATACGAAATATTAACCCTTTGCGCTCTGATGTCAAAATATCAGTTTTCAGCAGCAATTTTTTCCCACAATGCAACTGAGAATTTAAAAAATTATATCTTGTTTGACAGAGCTCTGTCAAACAAGATATAATTTGTTAAATTTTTCATGACGCATGAGAAATATGCAGCCAGTGACGAAACATTTGAAATTCTACCAGTGTGCTAGGAGTTAAATCAACATGAGATGAAATGAAGTGGGGGATAATTTTCTGTCCTGCTTCCACTGGTGGCAGAAAAAAATATTTTGCCCCGACCTCACTTCATTTGACTCGGCCACGCCTTGTGTGTTAGTCTGGACTTCGGGGAGGGGGGGGGGGGGGGTCATAAGTTGCTATTTTAAAACAGCAATGCAGATAAAGACTATCAAACAGAAGGGCGAAAAGGACTCCTTAACTTTCTCTTTAAAGTCTCAGCGACATAATTATTTCTTTCGTCATATGGCTAAATTTGGAATTGGACTCCAAGACAATGATTGATTACAAAACATTCATGGCGCAAATCAGTGCTGGAATTGAAATTACTGCTACAAGATTGATTAATGAAACACAGTATTATATGGTCCACGCCAGTGCATGTTTCTAGACTGTCTGGAAAATACACAATGGGAAAAGCGTTTGTTTTGAAATAATTCAACCTAATATCGATTCTGAACAGTCGATACTGATTTCGAACCCGGATTCGTCGACAACCAAGGGTGGTAAAGGGTCCAGATTCATTGGATCCCGAAGGCACTTTTGATAAATTCGTGCCAGATTTGGTTCCAAGTAAAATTAAACCCCGCCGAGGAACCCAAACAAATGAATCTTCATGTCATTCATGTGATTAACCCTTTACCCAACGTAACGTTCAAAACCGGCCAGCGGTATTCACAAACAAGAGGCCCCAGGGGGGCCTGAGGGCGCTCACCTGACATGGTAGCCAAAATATCAACCCAGAGAATTGATTTCAACAAGTTGCATCTGCTCCTCCTAAGAAAAGCTTATACCAAATATCCAAAGATTCTGACCAGTGGATCTAAAAAAAAAAAGATTTTTAAAGAATATTCCTCATATTGAACTAAGTTATAATTCAGGCTCCCACAGGGAGCCCATATATGAACCCAGGGACTTGGCTTTAACAAACTTGAATCTCACCCCCCTAAGGATGCTGCACACCTAATATCAAAACATTCCGACTGCTGGATCTGAAGAAGAAGATTTTTAAAGAAAATTCCTCATTTTGAACTAAGTTGTCATTCGGGCTCCCATAGTGAGCCCAAATATGAACCAAGGGACTTGGTTTGAACAAACTTGAATCTCACCTCCCTAAGGTTGCTGCATGCCAAATATCAAAGCATTCCGGCTGCTGAATCTGAAGAAGAAGATTTTTAAACAAAAATTCCTCATATTGACAAAGTTTTAATTCGGGTTCCCACAGGGAGCCCAAATATGGACCCAGGGACTTGGTTTTAACAAACTTAAATCCCGCCCCCCCCCCCCCAAGGATGCTACTTATCATTCGGGCTCCCACAGTGAGCCCAAATATGGATCTAGGGACATGGCTTGAACAACTTGAATCTCACCCCCTTAAGGATGCTGCATACCAAATATCCAAACATTCCGACTGCTGGATCTGAAGAAGATTTTTAAAGAAAATTTCTCATTTTGAACTCAGTTATAATTCGGACTACCACAGTGAGCCCAAATATGAACCCAGGGTCTTGGCTTGAACAATCTTGAATCTCACCCCCCATAGCTTGGTGCATACCCAATATCAAAAGATTCTGCCTGCTGGATCTTGAGAAGAAGATTTTCAAAGAAATTTGCCTGAAATGCACTAAGTTCAAATTTGGCCTCCTATACGGAGCCAAAATATGAACCCAGGGGGCCGATTTGAACAAACTTCAATCAGATCCACCCCACAATGTTGCATATCAAATATCAAAAGATTCTGCCTGCTGGATCTGGAGAAGAAGATTTTTAAAGAAATTTGCCTGAAATGCACTAAGTTCGAATTCGGGCTTCTATAGCGAGCCCAAATATGAATCCAGGGGGCCGATTTGAACAAACTTGAATCAGATCCACTTCACAATGTTGCGTACCAAATATCAAAAGATTCTGCCTGCTGGATCTGGAGAAGAAGATTTTTCAAGAAATTTGCCTGAAATGCACTAAGTTCGAAATCGGGCTCCTATACTGAGCCCAAATATGAACCCAGGGGGCCGATTTGAACAAACTTGAATGAGATCCACCCAACAATGTTGCATACCAAATATCAAAAGATTCTGCCTGCTAGATCTGGAGAAGATTTTTTAAGTTCGAATTCGGGCTTCTATAGTGAGCCCAAAAATGAATCCAGGGGGGCCGATTTGAACAAAGTTGAATCAGATCCATTCCACAATGTTGCATACCAAACATCAAAAGTACAAACTTGAATCAGATCCACCCCACAATGTTGCATACCAAATATCAAAAGATTCTGCCTGCTGGATCTGGAGAAGAACATATTTAAAGAAATTTGCCTGAAATGCACTAAGTTCGAATTCGAGCTTCTATAATGAACCCAAATATGAATCCAGGGGGCGATTTGAACAAACTTGAATCAGATCCACCCCACAATGTTGCATACCAAATAGCAAAAGATTCTGTCTGCTGGATCTGGAGAAGAACATATTTAAAGAAATTTGCCTGAAATGCACTAAGTTCGAATTCGAGCTTCTATAGTGAGCCCAAATATGAATCCAGGGGGCCGATTTGAACAAACTTGAATCAGATCCACCCCACAATGTTGCATACCAAATATCAAAAGATTCTATATGCTGGATCTGGAGAAGAAGATTTTTAAAGAAATTTGCCTGAAATGCATTGAGTTCGAATTCGGGCTTATATAGTGAGCCCAAATATGAATACAGGGGGCCGATATAAACAAACTTGAATCAGACCCATCCCACAATGCTGCATACCAAATATCAAAAGATTCTGCCTGCCAAATCATAATTAAGTGGTAGATGTATGATGGCCAACAAATTGTAAGGGTGGACTTATGCCCCAACAAATCATAATTAAGTGGTAGATGTATGATGGCCCCACAAATCATAATTAAGTGGTAGACTTATGATGGCCCAACAAATCATAATTAGGTGGTAGACTTATGATGGACCAACAAATCATAATTAAGGGGTAGACTTATGATGGCCCAACAAATCATAATTAAGTGGTAGACTTATGACGGCCCAACAAATCATAATTAAGGAGTAGACTTATGATGGCCTAGCAAATCATAAGTAAGTGGTAGACTTATGAGGGCCCAACAAATCATAATTAAGGGGTAGACTTATGATGGCCTAGCAAATCATAAGTAAGTGGTAGACTTATGAGGGCCCAACAAATCATAATTAAGGGGTAGACATATGATGGCCCAACAAATCATAAGTAAGTGGTAGACTTATGAGGGCCCAACAAATCATAATTAAGGGGTAGACATATGAGGGCCCAAAAAATCATAAGTAAGTGGTAGACTTATGAGGGCCCAACAAATCATAATTAAGGGGTAGACATATGATGGCCCAACAAATCATAAGTAAGTGGTAGACTTATGAGGGCCCAACAAATCATAATTAAGGGGTAGACATATGATGGCCCAACAAATCATAATTAAGGGGTAGACATATGATGGCCCAACAAATCATAAGTAAGTGGTAGACTTATGAGGGCCCAACAAATCATAATTAAGTGGTAGACATATGATGCCCCAACAAATCATAATTAAGGGGTAGACATATGATGGCCCAACAAATCATAAGTAAGTGGTAGACTTATGAGGGCCCAACAAATCATAATTAAGGGGTAGACGTATGATGGCCCAACAAATCATAAGTAAGTGGTAGACTTATGAGGGCCCAACAAATCATAATTAAGGGGTAGACATATGATGGCCCAACAAATCATAAGTAAGTGGTAGACTTATGAGGGCCCAACAAATCATAATTAAGTGGTAGACATATAATGCCCCAACAAATCATAATTAAGGGGTAGACATATGATGGCCCAACAAATCATAAGTAAGTGGTAGACTTATGAGGGCCCAACAAATCATAATTAAGTGGTAGACATATGATGCCCCAACAAATCATAATTAAGGGGTAGACATATGATGGCCCAACAAATCATAAGTAAGTGGTAGACTTATGAGGGCCCAACAAATCATAAGTAAGTGGTAGACTTATGAGGGCCCAACAAATCATAATTAAGGGGTAGACGTATGATGGCCCAACAAATCATAAGTAAGTGGTAGACTTATGAGGGCCCAACAAATCATAATTAAGGGGTAGACGTATGATGGCCCAACAAATCATAAGTAAGTGGTAGACTTATAAGGGCCCAACGTCATCAGTCTACCACTTAATTATGATTTGTTGGATCATAAGTCTAACCCTTAATTATGATTTGTTGGGACGTCATCAGTCTACCCCTTAATTATGATTTGTCCGGACGTCATGAGTCTACTACTTAATTATGACTTTGTTGGGACGTTATCAGTCTACCACTTAAATATGATTTGTTGGGACGTCATCAGCCTACCCCTTAATTATACTTTGTTGGCCATCAAAAGTCTACCACTTAATTATGATTTGTTGGACCATCATAAGTCTACACCTTAATTATGATTTGTTGGGACGTCATCAGTGTACCCCTAAAAAAGTTATAACATTATGCGTCGATTTTTATAACATAACAGGTTGAAAAAAGTTATAACATTATGTGGAGTTTATAACATTATCGGTTGTTTACTACATTTTTTGTAACATTATGCATTGGTGTAACATTATGCGGCGTTGTAACATTATCGGTTGTAACAGGGCCATCATACATCTACCACTTAATTATGATTTGTTGGGCCATTGGAAGTCCACCCCTTATAATTTGTTGGCCATCATACATCTACCACTTAATTATGATTTGTTCGGCCATTGTAAGTCCACCTCTTATGATTTGTTGCCTATCATTATACGTCTACCACCTAATTATGATTTGTTGGGCCATCATAAGTCTACCACTTAATTATGATTTGTTGGGCCATCATAAGTCCACCACTTAATTATGATTTGTTGGCCATCATAAGTCTACCCCTTAATTCTGATTTGTTGGGCCATCATAAGTCTACTCCTTAATTATGATTTGTTGGGCCATCATAAGTCCACCACTTAATTATGATTTGTTGGGCCATCATATGTCTACCACTTACTTATGATTTTTTGGGCCATCAAAAGTCTACCACTTAATTATGATTTGTTGGGACGTCATCAGTCTTCCCCTTAATTATGATTTGTTGGCCATCATAAGTCCACCACTTAATTATGATTTGTTGGGCCATCATATGTCTACCACTTACTTATGATTTTTTGGGCCATCAAAAGTCTACCACTTAATTATGATTTGTTGGGACGTCATCAGTCTTCCCCTTAATTATGATTTGTTGGCCATCATAAGTCTACCACTTACTTATGATTTTTTGGGCCATCATAAGTCTACCCCTTAATGATTTGTGGGGCCCTCATAAGTCTACCACTTACTTATGATTTGTTGGCCATCATAAGTCTACCACTTACTTATGATTGTTGGTCCATCATAAGTCTATCACTTAATTATGATTTGTTGGGACGTCATCAGTCTACCCCTTAATGATTTGTGGGGCCCTCATAAGTCTACCACTTACTTATGATTTGTTGGCCATCATAAGTCTACCACTTACTTATGATTTTTGGTCCATCATAAGTCTATCACTTAATTATGATTTGTTGGGACGTCATCAGTCTACCCCTTAATGATTTGTGGGGCCCTCATAAGTCTACCACTTACTTATGATTTGTTGGCCATCATAAGTCTACCACTTACTTATGATTTTTGGTCCATCATAAGTCTATCACTTAATTATGATTTGTTGGGACGTCATCAGTCTACCCCTTAATTATGATTTGTTGGCCATCACAAGTCTACCACTTACTTATGATTTTTTGGGCCATCATAAGTCTACCCCTTAATAATGATTTGTGGGGCCCTCATAAGTCTACCACTTACTTACGATTTTTGGTCCATCATAAGTCTATCACTTAATTATGATTTTTTGGGACGTCATCAGTCTACCCCTTAATTATGATTTGTTGGCCATCATAAGTCTACCACTTACTTATGATTTTTTGGGCCATCATAAGTCTACCCCTTAATAATGATTTGTGGGGCCCTCATAAGTCTACCACTTACTTATGATTTGTTGGCCATCCTGAGTCTACCACTTACTTATCATTTTTGAGCCATCATAAGTCTATCACTTAATTATGATTTGTTGGCCCTCATAAGTCTACCACTTACTTATGATTTTTGGTCCATCATAAGTCTATCACTTAATTATGATTTTTTGGGACGTCATCAGTCTACCCCTTAATTATGATTTGTTGGCCATCATAAGTCTACCACTTACTTATGATTTTTTGGGCCATCATAAGTCTACCCCTTAATAATGATTTGTGGGGCCCTCATAAGTCTACCACTTACTTATGATTTGTTGGCCATCCTGAGTCTACCACTTACTTATCATTTTTGAGCCATCATAAGTCTATCACTTAATTATGATTTGTTGGGACGTCATCAGTCTACCCCTTAATTATGATTTGTTGATCCCTCATATGTCTACCACTTAATTATGATTTGTTGATCCCTCATAAGTCTACCACTTACTTATGATTTGTTGGGTCATCATATGTCTACCCCTTAATTATGATTTGTTGGGACGTCATCAGTCTACCACTTAATTATGATTTGTTGGCCAACGAATCGGCAACATCCACCCATGTAATATGCAAATTTAGCAGCAGAAAAAATACTATTTTACGAAGACTTTCAAAAAAATCATATAATGTGACCCCTCTTTGGAACGAGCTTGCCGAGTTCATTCCAATGAGGGGTGGAATGATATGGTTTTGTTGAAATTTTCTGAAAAGTTAAAAAATGAAAGTGTCAATGACACTGTAGCTCAACTTGTCAAGACAAAGACATGCACATGTATAGTATGTGACACAGCAATGACAAACATCTAAGTAATGACCTGATAACAAAGGTACATATAAAGTATTGTAATGGTCTGTACATAAATACTGACCGTTGCCTGTAACAAATGTATAGGTAAAGTATTGTAAAGGTGGGTGACAGTCAGATGCTAAACTAGAAAAGAAAACTTTGAGTCCCAGAGTGGGTCTGACTGAACCTCAAAATATTTGTTCTCATAGCACAGTGATAACAAAGGCACCCCAAAACACTCGTTCCTGTCCCAAGGTGAAAACAAAGGTACCCAAGAAGTTTTGTGAAGATCAATTCATAAATACGAGCTGTATAGAACTTGTGACAAAAAACTGATTGGACCTAATTTTGGTACAAAATGGCCACTGGCAGCCATCTTGAATTTTGGACCGTACCCAGAAACACTCATTCTCGTCCCAAGGTGATAACAAAGGTACCCCAGAAGTTTTGTGAAGATCGGTTCATAAATACAGCCTCTACCCTGAGCCGTATTGACATGTGTGCTCACATTGTGCAAGTAGCACTGAATAAGTCAAAGTTCATCTAATTTGCATAATTTCTGCATGAAAAAAAAACCCTTAGAAGATGTGATGTATTCCATGTTACTAAACATTCATACAAAAATTTATTCAAATCAGAACTTTCATACAGAAGTTCTATACAAAAGACTGATTGCACTAATTTTGGTACAAAATGGCTGCTGGTGGCCATCTTGAATTTCGGACCACATCCAAAAACACTCGCTCTCATCCCACGGTGATAACAAAGGTACCCAACAAGGTTCGTAAAGATTGGTTCATAAATATGGCCTCTAGTCTGAGCTGTATAGAAGTTGTGTACAAAAAACTGATTAGACCTAATTTCGGTACAAAATGGCCACTGGCAGCCATCTTGAATTTTAGACCGCACCCAGAAACACTCGTTCTCGTCCCAAGGTGATAACAAAGGTACCCAAGACATTTCGTGAAGATCAGTTCATAAATACAGACTCAAGTCTGAGCCGTATTGACATGTGTACTTAATGTGTGTAAGTCGCACTGAAATATCAAAGTTCATCTAATTTGCATAATTTCTGCACGAGAAAAAAAACCCGTATTATATGTGATGTATCCCATGGTACTAAACATTCACACAAAAAATTATTCAAATCAGCGCTTTCATATGGAAGTTCTGTGCAAAAATCGGATTGCACCTAATTTTGTACAAAATGGCTGCCATCGGCCATCTTGAATTTCGGACCGGACCCCAAAACACTCGTTCTCGTCCCACGGTAATACCAAAGGTACCCAAGAAGTTTCGTAAAGATCGGTTCATAAATACGGCCTCTAGCCTGAGCCGTATTGGCATTTGCACTTACAGTGCTGAAATTAACACCAAAAAACATCAAAATTAGTCTAATTTGCACAATTTACGCACGAGATAAAAACCTGTATTATATGTGATGTACCCCATGGTACTAAACATTCATACAAAAAATTATTCAAATCAGAGCTTTCATATGGAAGTTCTGTACAAAAAACAGATTTCTGCATCATCGGTACAAAATGGCGGCTGGCAGCCATCTTGAATTTCGGACCGCACCCAAAAACACTCGTTCTCGTCCCACGGTCATAACAAAGGTATCCAAGAAGTTTCGTAAAGATCGGTTCATAAATACGACCTCTAGCCCGAGCCATAGCCAATTGTTGACAGACGGACAGATGGACGGACGGACAGACGGACGACGGGCCATGACAATAGCTCAAATTTGACTTCGTCAAAGTTGAGCTAAAAATGATATTTAAAATAATAAATTTTGATATCGTCTGTGTTGGGTAAAGGATTAAATAACAAGAAATGAACTGACTTTCAACTTCAAGTGAGTGAGGAAAGGACTGATGCATTGAAGCATAAATATCTGCTTTCAATTTGCAATCCAGCTCAAATAATATTCAAACTCTTTTTCAGTACTAGTAGTTAATCAACTCACCTGTTTGTGTAACAATTGTCACACATCATTAACCCTTTACCCAACGTAACGGCCAAAACCGGCCAGCGCTATTCCCAAATATCGCCAATTAATTTTCAAAATATTTTCATTTTTTGTCTCAAAAACATAGGTTATGACCCCTCGTTGGAACGAACTCGAAGAGCTCGTTCCAACGAGGGGTCATAACCTATGTTTTTGAGACAAAAAATGAAAAAAATTAGTTATTCAAGAATTTTTTTTGCAAGTATCGTCTGCTTTTCAGGTTAGGTAAAGGGTTAATAAATAAGTAGAAAGCAGTGGCATTCAATAAATGCCTGCTCTATGAAATCTCCATCTGCAGCAACACTAAAAAATGTGGAAAATGACAACTGTTGACAAAACTATTTTTAAAATAGAAGCAAAATTTCATTGGAATTTTCTACAAATCGTGCACCGTAATTACAATTTGAATTAAATAGTAATGTTTTCTTTTTGTTGATAGTTCATCCCATGAGTTTCAATGTGTTTTGTGTGCCTACTGGCACACAGGGGGGCGCGGTGGCTCAGTTGGTAGAGGTGCAGGCTGCAAGCCGAGAGGTCCTCGGTTCGAATCCCACCTGTGGCAACCGCGTTGTGTCCTTGGGCAAGACACTTCACCCCGATTGCCTACATGGGGGCACGATGACGCTGTGTACTGAGGCGTACTGCACGTCAATGGTGCGCATGTCTTCAACCAATCTAACCCTGCCTGTGCTGCGGTGCAGAGTTCAGAGTTACGATGTTGGAGAGCTGACAGCTGCTCGTCGTTGCTCGGTGGTTCTCTCCGGGTACTCTGGCTTCCTCCACCCGTAAAACTGTCACGGACGGTCACGATTAGCCATTGTGCATAAGTATGTGACCTTAAAAGCCAATAAATAAATAAATAAATAAATAAATAAATATACTGGCACACAGAACACATCGGGGGACGAGTTGTCGAATGAATTGCTGAGTGTCCTTCTAATAATTGCTTTTAAAGACGTGAGGACATGTAATAAACCCAGAACAACACATGTGTGAATGGGTTAATAGATATGGCAGTTGTGGCATATCGATTAACCCATTCACACATGTGTGTCATTCTGCATACTGGTATTGTTCAAAAATTCATTCACTGAAAAATTATTTTCTCACAATTTATTGGAGTTCACAAACATACTTTCCAAAAAAATGTTTTAAAATAATTTTATAATGATCAACAAACTTGTTAGTATTCAAGTAGGTAAATAGTGAGTAATGCATGGAAGGCTAAATATAGATTTTCAGTTTGTCATCGAGCCCAATTTACCAAAAGTTAACGCCGCATCCAACAATCTTATAATTCTGTTAATGGATGCGGTTTCTAAAATTTATAAAAGTCCAAATATGTACTGAAAAAGTTTTGATTCTTACTTGTGCTCACTTGTTGGACACTTTATAAATTTAATGAACGCCCAAACAATCAACCACCCAGTTAATATTAATTTTTTTTTAATTTAACCCTTTACCCAACGAATCGCCCGCATCCGCCCACGTAATATGCAAATTCAGCAGTTGAAAAAAATATTATATTTCAAAAAATTTCAACAAAACCATATCACGTGACCCCTCGTTGGAACGAGCTCGTTCCAACGAGGGGTCACATGATATGGTTTTGTTGAAATTTTTTGAAAAATTAAAAAAAAATAATATTTAAAATAATAAATTTTGAGATCGTCTGCGTTGGGTAAAGGGTTAAGAATTGAGTGTCACAACAGATGGAAGAAAAACTGTAACCCCATTTCAGTATGTTTAATTCACCATTTGGCATATTTTGTTGAGTTGGAATCGCTAAGAGATTTTCTGGTTGGAAATCTTTTTTTCTTTTGATGAAACAAATGACTTTAATGTCCTGACTTAGGTCAGTTCGAATATACTGACTGAAATGTGCATGAGTGAGGATGGGTGTTGGGGATGTGTTTTGGTAAGTAAAAACTGACGATCAGGCTCACACTCCAGACTTTGAGCCTTCTAATCAGGCTTGCAGTGACCAATGGGGTGTCATTTATAATGGCCACAGAACTGGTCTCACCATTTGATTTATCACAAGAAATCAAACTTTCAGAGAGACCCTGATTGGCTGTTTTTCCTACTTTTCATGTGTCATGTATGGCCATTACGAAAGGGTACAACCCCTTTGTCGACAGTGAGCCCGGTTAGAAGGTTCATATGTTACTCCAATGACATTTTTGGTTTGCTCTGTATTATTAAAATGTGATGATAATGAACATTTGTAGTAACTGATGTTGTTGCCTTGTTGTATCAAAGGTCAAAATAACACATCAGGGAGAACATCGCTTTGCACTGATTATTTTAAATTGTAAAAAGTAAACAAAACATGAATCATTTCTTTTTTATTTAATGTAAAACAATTGCTTAATTAAAAATAACTTGCATCTTGGCTTGTGAGTAACTGTGGTGAGATGCCACCACTATATAAATATGAGTTCACATAAAAAAAACTGCGTCTGATTCTCTCCAAGATTGGAAATTGCATTATGAACTAAGTTTCAGCCATCGTGTATTGAACATATTCTTAATTTACAGCTTGACACTATCTGTTCAATTTATTATTAACTTCATGACATTGTGAATGTGAAAAAATAATAGTTTTCCACTTTTGCGTATGTTTAAAATTACTGCACATGTTCTGCAATTGATTACAGCCTTATCAGATAATATGTTCTGGAATCAATTGCTGCATTATGACATGACATGTTCTGGAATCAATTACAGCATTGTGACATGACATGTTCTGGAATCAATTACAGCATTATGACATGACATGTTCTGGAATCAATTACAGCATTGTGACATGACATGTTCTGGAATCAATTGCTGCAGCATTGATACATGACATGTTCTGGAATCAGTTATAGCATTATGACATGACATGTTCTTGAATCAATCACAGCAATGTGACCTGACATGTTCTGGAATCAATTGCAGCATCGATACATTACATGTTCTGGAATCAATTACAGCAATGTGACAAGACATGTTTTGGAATCAATTGCAGCATTGTGACATTACATATTCTTGAATCAATTACAGCATTACAACATGTTCTGGAATCGATTACAGCATTGTGACATGACATGTTCAGGAATCAATTGCAGCATTATGACATGACATGTTCTGGAATCAATTGCAGCATTGTGACATGACATGTTCTGGAATCAATTGCAGCATTGTGACATGACATGTTCTGGAATCAATTACAGCATTGTGACATGACATGTTCTGGAATCAATTACAGCATTGTGACATGACATGTTCTGGAATCAATTGCAGCATTGTGACATGACATGTTCTGGAATCAATTGCAGCATTATGACATGACATGTTCTGGAATCAATTGCAGCATTGTGACATGACATGTTCTGGAATCAATTGCAGCATTGTGACATGACATGTTCTGGAATCAATTGCAGCATTGTGACATGACATGTTCTGGAATCAATTGCAGCATTGTGACATGACATGTTCTGGAATCAATTGCAGCATTGTGACATGACATGTTCTGGAATCAATTACAGCATTGTGACATGACATGTTCTGGAATCAATTACAGCATTGTGACATGACATGTTCTGGAATCAATTACAGCAATGTGACCTGACATGTTCTGGAATCAATTGCAGCATTGATACATTACATGTTCTGGAATCAATTACAGCAATGTGACAAGACATGTTTTGGAATCAATTGCAGCATTGTGACATGACATGTTCTTGAATCAATTACAGCATTACGACATGTTCTGGAATCAATTACAGCATTGTGACATGACATGTTCTGGAATCAATTGCAGCATTATGACATGACATGTTCTGGAATCAATTACAGCATTGTGACATGACATGTTCTGGAATCAATTACAGCATTGTGACATGACATGTTCTGGAATCAATTGCAGCATTATGACATGACATGTTCTGGAATCAATTGCAGCAATGTGACATGACATGTTCTGGAATCAATTGCAGCATTGTGACATGACATGTTCTGGAATCAATTGCAGGATTGTGACATGACATGTTCTGGAATCAATTGCAGCATTGTGACATGACATGTTCTGGAATCAATTACAGCAATGTGACAAGACATGTTTTGGAATCAATTGCAGCATTGTGACATGACATGTTCTTGAATCAATTACAGCATTACGACATGTTCTGGAATCAATTACAGCATTGTGACATGACTTGTTCTGGAATCAATTGCAGCATTATGACATGACATGTTCTGGAATCAATTGCAGCATTGTGACATGACATGTTCTTGAATCAATTACAGCATTACAACATGTTCTGGAATCAATTACAGCATTGTGACATGACATGTTCTGGAATCAATTGCAGCATTATGACATGACATGTTCTGGAATCAATTGCAGCATTGTGACATGACATGTTCTGGAATCAATTGCAGCATTGTGACATGACATGTTCTGGAATCAATTGCAGCATTATGACATGACATGTTCTGGAATCAATTGCAGCATTGTGACATGATATGTTCTGGAATCAATTGCAGCATTGTGACATGACATGTTCTGGAATCAATTACAGCATTGTGACATGACATGTTCTGGAATCAATTGCAGCATTGTGACATGACATGTTCTGGAATCAATTGCAGCATTGTGACATGACATGTTCTGGAATCAATTGCCGCATTGTGACATGACATGTTCTGGAATCAATTGCAGCATTGCTACATGACATGTTCTGGAATCAATTATAGCATTGCTACATGATATAGTCTGAAATCTATTACAACCTTGCTACATAACATGTTCTGGAATCAATTAAAGCACTGCTACATAATATATTCTGGAATCTATTAAACCTTGCTACATAACATGTTCTGGAATCAATTATAGCATTGCTACATGATATATTCTGGAATCTATTACAGCATTGCTACATGACATGTTCTGGAATCAGTTAAAGCACTGTCACATGATATATTCTGTAATCTATTACAGCATTGCTACATGACATGTTCTGGAATCAATGAAAGCACTGCTACATGATATATTCTGTAATCTATTACAGCCTTGCTACATGACATGTTCTGGAATCAATTAAAGCACAGATACAAGACACATTCTGGAAGCAATCACAGCATTGCTATATGACACACTTTTCAATATATTACAGCAAATCCACATGACATGTTCTGCAATTGATTACAGTATTGCACATGACCTCTTCCTCAATCAAATACAGCACTGCTACACAACATGTAGAATTAATTACAGCACTGCTACACATGTAGAATTAATTACAGCACTGCTACATGACATGTTCTGGTATTAATTACATTTATTTATTTATTAATTGGGGTTTAATAACACTTTTGACAACCAGGGTCACCTTGTGTCAGACAGTTTTACAGGTGTAGGACGCCTGAATACCCGGAGAGAACCACTGAGTAATGGCAAGCAACTGTCACACTCCCCAATGTACTAACTCCACACAAGCAGGGTTAGCAATGGTTGAAGCATGTTCTGGAATTTATTACAGCATTACTACATGGCTTATTCTGCAATCAATTAGAGCACTGCAACATTGCATGTTCTGGAATGGTTTAAAGTATTGCTACGAGACATGTTCTGCAAATGATAGTGGCACTGCTATATGGCATGTTCCTCCATTGATTACAGCACTGCTACATGACATAGTCGGGAAACCATTACAGTACTGCCAGACAACTTGTTCTGGCATCATTTACAGTATTAATGCACCATATTTTAGAGTGTACTATATGATTGCTAAACGTGTTCAACAATCATGCCTGGCAATCTAGAAAATTAAGGAGTGCAAAACAGTTGCCCTCCTCAGATTGCTTGGTAGTGCAACTGCACCTGAAATTTTCAATGCAAAAACGTGTATGCTATTTTGGTTATATTCACTTCAAGATATTAATATTGTGACTGAAAAATTGTATTACATACAGCGTTATTCAAAATCTTGCATTCAATTCTTATGGAACTGTCTTCTGCACTCGAAATGTATCGAAATGCGACACGAGTGGGTCATGAATTATTGCGAATCAATGAAACATTGAAAAATCGCCCCCTGAATTCCAATGTGTTCTCTGTGCCAGTAGGCACAGAGAACACATTGGAACTCAAGGGACGAAATGATAATACATTTTAAAAACCGCCTCAAACAAATCTGGGATTCCAGAAAATCATGGGGTGCAAAAAACTGCCCTCCTCAATTTTTAATAGGTGTGCAGCACTCCTGCACTCATAAAGAATGCCAGGCCTGTACAATTAATTCCGGCATTGCTATATGTTTTGGAATCGATTATAGCATTGCTACATGGCATCTCCTGCAGGTGCTGGAAGACATGTTGTGGAATCAACTACGGCATTGCCACATGGCATATTTTGGAATTGATAACACCATTGCAACATGATGTGTTATGCAATCAAGTACAGCATTGCTACAATCAGTAATGCAATCATGTTGTGGTTTCTGTCCAATTCCTGTTTACCCTCCTCAACAATTTCCATGTCTGTTCTGTCTCAGTTGCTAGACCACATCTCTATACGCATTGATATGCCATGGTTCTCCTGAAGAAAAGGCCATTAATTCCCAACTGTCACAATCCATTCCCTCTCCCCTCCTCATCACCTATCACCACACCACCCCATAAATAGGGCTTAATATTAAAACTTTTAGGACATTTAGCGGAGCCATGGTTTCTCTCAACCTATTGGATTCTGGTGGATTCCTCTAAAAGATATCAGCAAGAATCCAATTAGATTCTGCACAAAATGTATGAAAAATGAGGCCTCTACATGTTATGTTCTCGACTCTCATTTAAAGCACTAAAAGAAGATATGATACATTCCAGAATCATCTACAACATTGATACATGACACATTCTGGAATCGATTACCCATTTTTACATATGTTCTGGAATCGATTACAGCATTGCTACAAGACCCATTCTGGAGTTGAGAACAACATAGCTACAAGACCCATTCTGGAGTTGAGTACAACATTGCTGCAAGACCCATTCTGGAGTTGATTACCCATTATTACATATGTTCTGGAATTGATTACAGCATTGCTACAAGACCCATTCTGGAGTTGAATACAACATTGCTACAAGACTCATTCTGGAGTTGAGTACAACATTGCTACAAGACCCATTCTGGAGTTGATTACCCATTATTACATATGTTCTGGAATCGATTACAGCATCGCTACAAGACCCATTCTGGAATTGAGTACAACATTGCTACAAGACCCATTCTGGAGTTGATTACCCATTATTACATATGTTCTGGAATTGATTACAGCATTGCTGCAAGACCCATTCAGGAGATGAACACAACATTGCTACCAGACCCATTCTGGAGCTGAGTACAACATTGCTACAAGACCCATTCTGGAGTTGAGTACAACACTGCTACAAGACCCATTCTGGAGTTGAGTACAACATTGCTACATGACCCATTCTGGAGTTGAGTACAGCATTGCTGCATGACTCATTCTGGAGTTGAGTACAACATTGCTACAAGACCCATTCTGGAGTTGAGTACAACACTGCTACAAGACCCATTCTGGAGTTGAGTACAACATTGCTACATGACTCATTCTGGAGTTGAGTACAGCATTGCTGCATGACTCATTCTGGAGTTGAGTACAACATTGCTACAAGACCCATTCTGGAGTTGAGTACAACATTGCTACATGACTCATTCTGGAGTTGAGTACAACATTGCTACAAGACCCATTCTGGAGTTGAGTACAACATTGCTACATGACTCATTCTGGAGTTGAGTACAACATTGCTACAAGACCCATTCTGGAGTTGAGTACAACATTGCTACATGACTCATTCTGGAGTTGAGTACAACATTGCTACAAGACCCATTCTGGAGTTGAGTACAACATTGCTACCAGACCCATTCTGGAGCTGAGTACAACATTGCTACAAGACCCATTCTGGAGTTGAGTACAACACTGCTACAAGACCCATTCTGGAGTTGAGTACAACACTGCTACAAGACCCATTCTGGAGTTGAGTACAACATTGCTACATGACTCATTTTGGAGTTGAGTACAACATTGCTGCATGACTCATTCTGGAGTTGAGTACAACATTGCTACAATACCCATTCTGGAGTTGAGGACAACATTGCTACAAGACCCATTCTGGAGTTAAGTACAACATTGCTACAAGACCCATTCTGGAGTTGAGTACAACATTGCTACAAGACCCATTCTGGAGTTAAGTACAACACTGCTACAAGACCCATTCTGGAGTTCAGTACAACATTGCTACAATACCCATTCTGGAGTTGAGGACAACATTGCTACAAGACCCATTCTGGAGTTGAGTACAACATTGCTACATGACTCATTCTGGAGTTGAGTACAACATTGCTACAAGACCCATTCTGGAGTTGAGTACAACATTACTACATGACTCATTCTGGAGTTGAGTACAACATTGCTACAAGACCCATTCTGGAGTTGAGTACAACATTGCTACAAGACCCATTCTGGAGTTGAGTACAACATTGCTACATGACCCATTCTGGAGTTGAGTACAGCATTGCTGCATGACTCATTCTGGAGTTGAGTACAACATTGCTACAAGACCCATTCTGGAGTTGAGTACAACATTGCTACATGACTCATTCTGGAGTTGAGTACAACACTGCTATAAGACCCATTCTGGAGTTGAGTACAACATTGCTACAATACCCATTCTGGAGTTGAGTACTACATTGCTACAAGACCCATTCTGGAGTTGATTACCCATTGTTACATATATTCTGGAATTGATTACAACATTGCTACAAGATATTTTCTTGAATCAATGACAGAATTGCTGCTACTGTATGACATGAAGGTTTAAAATTTTCATAACATGGAGGTAAAAATTTGACAAATTCTTCAAAGGAGATGCCTAAATTTTATAGAATGTCTTTACAAAAATATATTTTGGTGCCATCCTAAAAGAATGTCTTGAAATGACATTCAATAAATAAATCACACACCAGAACTAATTAAAAAATCTTACAAAAGGCTGTATCTAAAACTATCAAATATCTAGAATGTATTAAAAAAAAGTCAGATGAAAGACATTCTCTAAAATAATCTTGTCAGGAACTGATTAAAAAGTCTTGTGGATCACATTTCTTTGTGACTCTTGCTGCTTTCTTGTGACAGGCTACCTGTACGAGTTTTAAATTCTCTCTTGTGAACAGTAATTTATACACATATTGCCATTCTATGTTGGAATATTTTGGCTTTGATTTGACAGCTTCAATAAGAGATGGAATGACTTCTCTTGATTTTTCAATGCTGAAATAAAGAACAAAAGAAAGCATTAACCCTTTACCCAACGAATCGGCCACATCAGTCCACGTAATATTCAAATTCAGCAGCGGAAAAAATAGTATTTTTAAAAAAATTTCAACAAAACCATATAATGTGACCCCTCTTTGGAATGAGCTCATCAAGCTTGTTCTGATGAGGGTCACATGATATGGTTTTGTTGAAATTTTTTGAAAAATTAAAAAAAATAATATTTAAAATAATAAATTTTGATATCGTCTGCATTGGGTGTGGGCAGGGGCTGCAAATTCTGTTTGGAAAATTCAAATTTTTAACAAGAAAAACCGAGTAAAATTAAAAAAAAAACTTGCCTTTCTGATTCCCCAAAATAAAAAAAAAATAATGGTTACCAGCAGGGCTATTGTGACAGGAATGTTCCATGACAAAAGTATTCCGGTTTTGACATTATGTGCCAAATCGACTTGGTGCAAGTGTCAAGTCATACAGATACAGTGTCAAATTGACCAAGTGCCGAATTTACTGGTGCTACATCATCCAGTGCCAAATCATCCATGGGTGAAATCATCTGGTATTCCCTATTTACGGGATGAGAATCATTTATATCTCATCATTTCTCCCATTGAATTCTCTCATGAATGGGTAATAATGGATGACAAGCTTTGCAAATGAAATTGCAGAGAATACACTTTGTTGGTTGTTTTTTCAAATTTGTTTTGGGAACAATTTTCCTGATGTCAACACCAGAAATTGAAATGAAAGTGTCAATGACACTGTAGCTCAACTTGTTTAAGACATGTACATGTATAGTGTGTGACATAGCAATGACAAACATCTAGGTGATGACCTGATAACAAAGGTACATGTAAAGTATTGTAACGGTCTGCACATAAATGCTGACCATAGCCTGTAACAAATATATAGGTAAAGTATTGTAAAAGTGGGCGACAGTCAGATGCTAAACTAGAAAAGAAATCTTTGAACCCCAAAATATTTGTTCTCATAGCACAGTGATAACAAAGGCACCCAAAAACACTCGTTCCTGTCACAAGGTGATAACAAAGGTACCCAAAGAAGTTTCGTGAAGATCAGTTCATAAATACAGACTCTAGCCCGAGCCGTATTGACATGTGCACTTACTGTGTATGAGTAGCACTGAACAAATCAAAGTTCATCTAATTTGCATAATTTCTGAATGAGAAAAAAACCTGTATTATATGTGATGTATTCCATGTTACTAAACATTCCTACAAAAATTTATTCAAATCAGAACTTTCATACAGAAGTTCTGTACAAAAAACTGATTGCACTAATTTTGGTACAAAAAGGCTGCTGGCGGCCATCTTGAATTTTGGACTGCACCCAAAAACACTTGTTCTCGTCCTACAGTGATAACAAAGGTACCCAAGAAGTTTCGTAAAGATCGGTTCATAAATACGGCCTCTAGCCTGAGCCGTATAGAAGTTGTGTACAAAAATGATTCAACCTAATTTCAGGTATAAAATGGCCACTGGCAGCCATCTTGAATTTTGGACCGCACCCAGAAACACTCGTTCTCATCCCAAGGTGATAACAAATGTACCCAAGAAGTTTTGTGAAGATCGGTTCATAAATACATCCTCTAGCCCAAGCCGTATTGACACATGCACTAAGTAGCACTGAATAAATCAAATTTCACCTAATTTGCAAAATTTCTGCACGAGAAAAAAACCTGTATTATATGTGATGTATTCCATGTTACTAAACATTCATACAGAAATTTATTCAAATCAGAACTTTCATACAGAAGTTCTGTACAAAAAACTGATTGCACTAATTTTGGTACAAAATGGCCGCCGGCAGCCATCTTGAATTTCAGACCGCACCCAAAAACAAAGGTACTCAAGAAGTTTCGTAAAGATCGGTTCATAAATACGGCCCCCAGTCATTTGCAGTTACAGTGCTGAAAGTAACATTAAATAGATCAAAGTTAGTCGAATCGGCATAATTTATGCACGAGAAAAAGACCCGTATTACATGTGATGTATCCCTTGGTACTAAACATTCACACAAAAAATTATTCAAATCAGCACTTTCATATGGAAGTTCTGCGCAAAAAGCTGATTGCACCTAATTTTGTAGAAAGTCGCTGCCAGCAGCCATCTTGAATTTCAGACCACACCCCAAAACACTTATTCTCGTCCCACGGTGATAACAAAGGTACCCAAGAAGTTTCGTAAAGATCGGTTCATAAATACGGCCTGTAGCCCAAGCCATGTGTACGGTGCGACGGACAGACGGACAATGGGCCATGGCAATACCTCAAATTTGGCTTTGCCAAAGTTGAGCTAAAAATAGTGAAATTCTGCAAATCAGTCAAAAAAGCTCATCCCTGAATGTGTACATATTTGATCGGTTACTATATGTAACTAATGAATTACACAATCCCTCTCCAGCCACCAGATTATTTATTTAATATTGGGGTTTAATGACACATTTGACAGCCAGGGTTGCCTTGTTTCAGACAGTTTTACGGATTGTGGCAGACAATGCAGAGAGAACCACAGAGCAATGGCGAGCAACTGTCAGACTCCCCAACATACTAACCACACACAAGTAGGATTGGCACTGGTTGAAGATAAGAGCACCATTGACATGCAGTACGCCTTAGTACACAGCACCACCATGCCCCCACGCAGGGGCAGACTGGGCCAAAAAAAAGGTTGCCAGAAAACGTACCTAGGAGGCTCAGGACACAGAAAAAAATTTGAATTTTCGAATCAAAAGAACGCTGCTTCCTTGCATTTGAGTGATCAATGGCTGTCCACATAGAGAACATTTTCGATGACATTTTTATATCATCTTTGTCACTCATTTGAAAAAATAATTGCACTAAAGGGGGCCCCGGACTCATCAGGCCAACCATAGTTTGGCCCAATGAGGCCTGGCATTCTTAAAAATGCAGGAGGGCTAAAAATCACTCTCCTCACATGACCTAGGGGAGCGATTAGCTCTCCTCGAGCTTACAAAAGCTAAAAGTGTCAAAATGAAGTTGTACTATTAATGAATTCTGCCTAGTGGGCTTTGTACATTTAATTTGGTGCTGCTACCCAGGTAGTCTCTGTGAGATGGCTACACTGCCCCTCCTACACCTCCGGGCCTTGGTAAGGCCCGGAGGTGTGGGAGGGGCAGAGTGGCCATATTGCAGAGACAACTAATATAGCAGAGATCTGAAAACCTGTGGGTTTTAGGAATAGGCTGTTGTGGTAATCATTATTTTCTACGGATTGGAGGGCTATTTTTCGTCCTCCTCAGTTTTTTTAAGACGAGCTGTAGGCGAGTGAATAAATCGCTCTCCAGAAAATGTCAGGCCTGCCCAATGGAAGAAAATTTTCATTTTTCAGCCGAAAGAACGCTGTTTCCTTGCATCTGACCGATCAATGGCAGACTAGACAGCTGGTATATTGAAAAACCCTCTATTGGCAGTCCACATGGAGGGCATTTCCATAAGGCAGTAGTCTATGCAATCAGATCCATTTCGCCTTTTGGGTCATTTTCATGAAATTTCATGCACCAACAGGTGTTGGGTGCTTAAACTTAGGGAGCCCTGGGTGACTCCCAATAGGGGGGGGGGGGGGGGAGGGGGCACCAGGAAATTTGCCAATGAACAAAACAGCCAGTCTGCCTCTGCCACAACGAACCTTGCAAAAGGACACAATGCAATTACCCCTGGTGGGGATAGAACCGTGGACCTTTCGGTTTGAATTTCAAAGCCATAACCACTAAGCTGCTGCACTCCCAGCTACTGGATCAATCTATAATTTAATTTGGTAAGTTGAGGAAATGTTTTTCCTAGCACACTGTTGGAAAGGAGTGTGAGAGGTTAATTCTCACAGTCTATATATGATGTCATTATTTATAACTCTCGTGTCAGTATCAAGATGATATTTCTAGTTTTCAGATACCACCACAGAAATAATGCCCAGATTTCCGATACTGCTAAAAAGGCCGCTTTTCCAGAACCGAGAATTTTAAATCTGTATTTTGCAGTTGCAAGGATAGGTGAAAAACTTTGTGTTCAAATTCCCATGTGTCAATGTTGTATTTTTAACCAGGGCAGGGGAAAAGGGTCCATTGGGTGAATTGATACATTTTTGCTCAAGTTGATCTTTTGAAGCAATTTTTTCGTGATTTAGTGGCCAAAACAAATATTTCACCCAACTGACCACCTCAACCCAACACCTTGACTTCCTGGGTGAAGGTGGCGGTGGGTGGGAAAGAGGTCAGGCAAGTTGGGTGAATTTTTTTTTTTTTCCACCAAATCACTTCTTCAAAATTCATTTCAAAGCGAAAAAAGGGGGCCCCCACCACCCACCTCATGTGGTCAACAATTAATTGTGTGTGTGCGTAAAATCAGTCATATTCTTCAAGACTCCTTTTGAAACCCCCAAAAGTTCACCAATTGGACATCCACCACCGAGCAGAGGCTTGTGTGGCATTGGTGGGTCCCATGTGAACAAATGCTGTTCTTATTCACCCACATAAACTTTGGACTAAATTTGATCAAACTCAGTCCCATCAATTGTGGGCAGAATTCATTTAAACCATCAAATAGTAAATTCTCTGTAGGGTTCAATGTTAAATTTCAACCCCCTTTGGTGCCCTACAAAATCAGTCAAGTGGAAGGCCTTGGATAAACTTAATTTTTAAAGCTATTACAAACAAATTTGAATCTGAAGAATACTTTTAACCCTTTACCTAACATGAAAAGCAGACGACACTTGCAAAACAAATTCTTGAATAACTAATTTTTTTAATTTTTTGTCTCAAAAACATAGGTTATGACCCCTCGTTGGAACGAGCTCGACGAGCTCGTTCCAATGAGGGGTCATAACCTATGTTTTTGAGACAAAAAATGAAAAAGTAATGAAAATTAATTGGCGATTTTTGAGAATAGCGCTGGCCGGTTTTGGCCGTTACGTTGGGTAAAGGGTTAAAGAATTTTCCTCCGATATAATTAAAATTTGGGTTCCCATAGGAACTCCAATTAGAAACTTGAGACTTGATTTGAACAAACTTGAATCTCACGCCCATCAGAAAGCTGTAACAAAAGACTCTGGCTGGTGGATCTGGAGATGAAGATTATAAAAGAATTTTTCTCTTCTTACACTAAGCTGACATTTGGGATCTCATGGGGACCCCAAATATGAACCCAGGGGCTTGTTTTGCGCACACTTGAATCTGCCCCTACAAAGGATGCAGTATCAAAATATCAAAAGATTCTGAATGGTGGGTGTGAAGATTTGTAAAGAATATTCTCCATATGACTTGCATAAGAAAATTTTTAAAGAATTTTCCTTATATTACAGCAAATAAAAATTTAAAGAATGAAGAATAACATTAACTCTTAACCTGCTGAGTACTTTCAAGAAAATGTTCATCAAATCTAGCCATGGCTGCTGAAAAGCAGCCATGGCTATATTGGATGAAAAATTTATCTAAATTTAAATCTATAACTCATTGGTGAAAAAGTCCATTCAGATTTCACGAGGAAATTTTGATTAAATGTGCCCAATTTATCCTTATTTTCAGTGGCAAAAGAAATTCTGTCCAGGGCAGGAATATCTGCCAACAGCGAGCAAAGAGTTAAAAAAAAAACCCATTTCTGTCCTGACTGGTATACTCCTACACAGATATCATGAGTATATACAAGGCTTCTATATGCCTATACAATTTATTTATTAGTGTTTAAAGCCACTTTCAGCATCAATGGCTATATCTGAAATAGTTCTATCCTTTTAACCCTTTACCCAACGCAGACGATATCAAAATTTATTATTTTAAATACCATTTTTTTAAATTTTTCAAAAATCTCAACCATATCATGTGACCCCTCGTTGGAACGAGCTCAACGAGCTCGTTCCAATGAGGGGGTCACATGATAGGGTTTTGTTGAAAGTTTTTGCGAAATAATATTTTTTCAACTGCTGAATTTGCATATTACATGGGCGGATGTGGGCAATTCGTTAGGTAAAGGGTTAATGCTAAAATATTTATTTATTTATTGGTGTTTATGGTCACATATTTCTGCACAATGGCTAATTATGACCACGACAGTTTTATGGGTGGAGGAAGGTGGAGTACTCGGAGAGAACCACTGCACAATGGCAAGCAACTGTCAGCTCACCAACATACTAACACCACATGAGCAGGGTTAGCATTGGTTGAAGACAGGTGCACCATCAACATGCAGTATGCCTTACAAGCCAGAAAATTAGCAGACTGTCATCTGCAAAATGAGGGTGAATTTTGCACAGCGGGGGTAGCATCACTAAATTTACCATCTCTGAACCTCAATCTGAATCAGGGTCTCAAAACTAAACAGAAAGAGGTACCCAGAGGATAAATTGGCCCATTGTATGGGATAGCATCATCAAATTCACCCTCTGGGGACCTCATTCTGCAAATATCAGACTGCTTATTTTCGGGCCTGATGCCTTAGTACACAACATCGCAGTGCCCCCACATGGGCAATGGAGGTGAAGTGTCTTGCCCAAGGACACAACGCAGTTGCCACAGGTGGGATTGGAACCGAGGACCTCTCCGCTTGCAGCCTGTACCTCTACCTACTGAGCCACTGCATCTTTTTGGATGTTAAAAAGGCATATGATAGAGAGTTAGCATTGGTTGAAGATAGCTGCACCATCGAGATGCAGCATGTCTCAGTACACAACATCACAGTGCTCCACGTAGGCAATGGGGATGAAGTGTCTTGCCCAAGGACATAACGCGGTTGTCACAGGTGGGATTCGAACTGAGGACCTCTCAGCTTGCACCTCTACCTTAGGGCCGTCGCGATTATTCGATTAGTCGACTAACCGTCGACTATTGAAGTAGTCGACGTTTTTTATTTTTAGTCGATCGTCGTTCATTTTCAAGGTGGTACACATCGGGGCTAAATTGCATTGTTTTGTGAGGTGAATGATCAATGAAGGTGAATAACTTTAAATATCTAACCATAGTTAACATTCATATCCGGAAGACTGTATGACTGTCACTGACTGTGTAAGAAAGAACACTCACAGTTACCCGAGAAGAATAGATTCTTCTGAATTTCTCCAGTCTTGTACACACGAATGCACCCATTGGAAAACCCAAAGCGCGGAAGTGACAAAATTATGACGAAAGTCAGAACGTCAGATCACTTCTCAAAGTTCGGAACTTCAGACTAAGATCCAATTTTAACAACTGACAAGGGAATGCATAGAACTCAATGTTCAAAATTTCGAGAAACTTATTGCAGAAAGGAAACATATGCAGGAACGTTCTTTGGTAAATTCATCGGCTTCAATCTAGTTCAAACTTGGACCCGCAGTCAGTAATATTATTTTTGGGGTTGGTACGTCCTACAGGACGTACCAACCCCAAAAATTATATTACGGACTGTGGGTCCAAGATTGGACTACATGTAGTTTCAGTCGGGACCGATTTGTTGTTCCCACAACCCCACTTCGTCTGAACACACTGGTGCCATTGTCATTTTCAGAGTTTTACGAACAGAAGAATGATTTGCTAAAAAATCATGGGAAGCGACTATTAATCGACTAACTGTCGATTACTGGTCACGATTAGTCGATTACAAAAAATGATAGTCGTGACAGCCCTGCTCTACCTACTTAGCCGCTTCACAATACAGGTATGAAGTCAAGTTTGAACAATTATTTATAGCTTTGTTACCCATCTTGGAGGACATCAACACCAGATAATGCTTTCTGGGTATTAATTTATCGGTAAAAACCAAACTTCTTTACTACAGTAATGCACTTTCTGGTCTCCCTTGGAGATGATGCTGATAGAAACAAACCATCAAAACAGAATTTAATTTCTTACAAGAAAAAAAACAGCATCTTACAAGATTTAGCATTAAAAGGATAGAACTATTTCAGAGGCATATTTATTTATTTACCAGTTTTTACCAACTAACGCAATTCTAAATGAAAGTGTCAATGACACTGTAGCTCAACTTGACAAACTTGAACTTGGTAAGTTATAAATGAAATGGCAAAATTGAAGATCATTGGTACCAGTGTCATTTTTTTTTGCCAGTGGCAACATTTTTTGACAGAAACCGAAGAAAATCGCTAGCTCCCATCTAGAGGCCTTCCCAAACAAGCATGCCAGGTTTCAAAGCAATCCGATCATAAATGTGCCCTGTAGGGTGTACAAAAGGGAAATATTGTGGTCTGACTCGACTAAATTCTAAGAACGTTGGCCGTGGCAACATTTTTTGACGGAAATTGAAGAAAATCGATAGCTCCCATCTAGAGGTCTCCCCAAACAAGCATACCAGGTTTCAAAGCAATCAAATCATAAATGTGCCCTGCAGGGTGTGCCAAAGGGAAATATTGTGGTCTGACTAAACTGAGTTCTAAAAACGTTGGCCGCGGCAACATTTTTTGACAGAAATTGAAGAAAATCGATAGCTCCCATCTGGAGGTCACCCCAAACAAGCATGCCAGGTTTCAAAGCAATCCGATCATAAATGTACCCTGTAGGGTGTGCCAATGGGAAATATTGAGTCTTCTGACTAAACTAAGTTCTAAGAATGGTGGCCGCGGCAACATTTTTTGATGGAAATTGAAGAAAATTGATAGCTCCCATCTAGAGGTATCCCCAAACAAGCATACCAGGTTTCAAAGCAATCTGATCATAAATGGGCCCTGTAGGGTGTGCCAAAGGGAAATATTGAGGTCTGACTAAACTAAGTTCTAAGAACGTTGGCCGTGGCAACATTTATTGCCGGAAATTGAAGGAAATTGATAGCTCCCATCTAGAGGTCACCCTAAATAAGCATACCACATTTCAAAGCAATCAAATCATAAATGTGCCCTGTAGGGTGTGCCAAAGGGAAATATTGTGGTCTGACTAAACTGAGTTCTAAAAATGTTGGCCGCGGCAACATTTTTTGACAGAAATTGAAGAAAATCGATAGCTCCCATCTGGAGGTCACCCCAAACAAGCATGCCAGGTTTCAAAGCAATCCGATCATAAATGTACCCTGTAGGGTGTGCCAATGGGAAATATTGAGTCTTCTGACTAAACTAAGTTCTAAGAATGTTGGCCGCGGCAACATTTTTTGACGGAAATTGAAGAAAATTGATAGCTCCCATCTAGAGGTATCCCCAAACAAGCATACCAGGTTTCAAAGCAATCTGATCATAAATGGGCCCTGTAGGGTGTGCCAAAGGGAAATATTGAGGTCTGACTAAACTAAGTTCTACGAACGTTGGCCGTGGCAACATTTATTGCCGGAAATTGAAGGAAATCGATAGCTCCCATCTAGAGGTCACCCTAAATAAGCATACCACATTTCAAAGCAATCAAATCATAAATGTGCCCTGTAGGGTGTGCCAAAGGGAAATATTGTGGTTTGACTAAACTAAGTTCTAAGAACGTTGGCCGCGGCAACATTTTTTGACGGAAATTGAAGAAAATCGATAGCTCCCATCTAGAGGTCACCCCAAACAAGCATGCCAGGTTTCAAAGCAATCCGATCATAAATGTACCCTGTAGGGTGTGCCAAAGGGAAATATTGAGTCTTCTGACTAAACTAAGTTCTAAGAACGTTGGCCGCGGCAACATTTTTTGACAGAAATTGAAGAAAATCGATAGCTCCCATCTAGAGGTCTACCCAAACAAGCATACAAGGTTTCAAAGCAATCTGATCATAAATGTGCCCTGTAGGGTGTGCCAAAGGGAAATATTGAGGTCTGACTAAACTAAGTTCTACGAACGTTGTCTGTGGCAACATTTTTTGCCGGAAATTGAAGAAAATCGATAGCTCCCATCTAGAGGTCGCCCTAAATAAGCACACCAGGTTTCAAAGCAATCAAATCATAAATGTGCCCTGTAGGGTGTGCCAAAGGGAAATATTGTGGTTTGACTAAACTAAGTTCTAAGAACGTTGGCTGCGGCAACATTTTTTGACGGAAATTGAAGAAAATCGATAGCTCCCATCTAGAGGTCACCCCAAACAAGCATACCAAGTTTCAAAGTAATCTGATCATAAATGTGACCTGTGAGGTGTGCCAAAGGAAATTGTGGACGTACGTACTAACGTACTAACGTACGTACATACGTACGTACGTACGTACGCCGACGGACGAGAAGTGATGGCAATAGCTCAGCTTGACTTTGTCAAGTTGAGCTAAAAATCACCAATTAATTTTCATTATTTTTTTTTCATTTTTTGTCTCAAAAACATAGGTTATGACCACCTTATTGGAATGAGCTCATCGAGCTCATTCCAATGAGGGGTCATAACCTATGTTTTTGAGACAAAAAATGAAAAAAATTAGTTATTCAAAAATTTCTTTTGCAAGTGTCGTCTGCTTTTCATGTTAGGTAAAGGGTTAACAGAGACACAAATTAAACAAGGATAGAATTTCATACAAACAAAACAAGAACTCAGGGACGCCATGAGTGAAGATGGGGCTCTGGACAATGTGTAGAATGGGCATTATGGGCCCTGAGAGTGCCAAGGCCATGAAGTGATAAGTGGGAGCAGGTCTCCTCCCCTAGAATTTTTTTTTTTTAAATTATTGTTAGAAGATTTTCTTGACAATATCTACTCAATTATTTCCTCACAACTTGGGTAATTTATTACCTGTAATTCTGTGTGTATGGTGCATTTTTTCTCCAAAGATAATTGTGACCACCATGATACAGAAAAGACTGATGGAAAACCAACAAACTGGAACAAGTTGTTTTTATGAATGGAACCTGATCAGTAATGCAACTATGTATTCTTGCCACCTCTACCAGGATGGGAGGCCTGAACCAAAAGCCTTCCCACAACTTTCAGCTTTTTAAAACACCAAAAATCCTGGGCACCCCTTAACCCTTTACCCAACGTAACGGCCAAAACCGGCCAGCTCTGTTATCAAAAATTGCCAATTAATTTTCATTATTTTTTCATTTTTTGTCTCAAAAACATAGGTTATGACCCCTCGTTGGAACGAGCTCGTTCCAACGAGGGGTCATAACCTATGTTTTTCAGACAAAAAATGAAAAAAATTAGTTATTCAAGAATTGTTTTTGCAAGTGTCGTCTGCTTTTCGTGTTAGGTAAAGGGTTAACACTCCCTACTACCTCCCTTGTCGGGGCTAGTGTTAGAAGTGTTGTTCAAGATGTTTACTGTTGCTACTTCAGGCCTCCCAGAAAGCATCTCTGAATGTGGAGCTTCATAATCATTTCAGAAATGTAGGAAAAGTCATGCATGCCAAAATTTCATGCAACAATCACAATCAAATCTAATTTCAAGGGGAGATAAGTTGTTCAGAATGGTCACAGATTGATACGCACATGTCCACTTCCAAGTCATTGAGGGCAAAAAGCACTTCCAAGTCATTGAGGGCAAAAAGCACTTCCAAGTCATCGAGGGCAAAAAGTTTCATCACAATCAAATGTTGGCAGAGTTTCGTGCAGAATATTTTATATAAAAATCTGCATTAAATCTAAGTTCAAGAGAAAATAACCTGGTTAAAATCATCGCAGATTAAAAATTCTGGAATATGAGTATGTTGACTTGTTAGTGATCATGTTTGGGAAGTTTCATCAAAATTAGTTCATAAATATACGAGAAGCTGCCTATACAAGAATATTATATAGAATCTATAACCAGAGACTTAAGTGATCCTAAAATATTCACATGATCAATTTGTTTACAAGCAAATTAAGTGGCTTAGGGGGAGGAAGCAACAGAAAAATTAAGTTTCTACTGTTCACCAAAAATGCTCTAAAAAGGATGTCAATTCCCCCTCCCCACAAAAAGGGAAGTGTCACCTGTACATGTGTGCATTATTGAAATGACTATCACCAAAATTGCTTTAAAATGGATCTCAGTAACCCCCCACCACTACCCCAAGCATGCTAATAGTTGCTGTGGAGTGGTCGTAATCCACGTGTGAGCAGTGATGTCCACACATGCGTTCACCAGGTAATAAAAATCATCATCTGCAAAATTTTAATTCATGAAGCACCGGGTTGTACCCAGTGCTTCGTTAATTAAATTTTTGTTGATTATTCCAAAAATTAATGTTTCTAATGTAATATTATTGCGTTTGTGGAAATATTGCCCATCTATGGAATGTGACGGGTCCACGCCAGCTGTACTGTACATAAAGCTTGAAATTATGTTGAAAAACAAAAGAAGAGTTTTAGTCTAAAAAGACCTAGTTTGGTTAAAATTTTAGGTTGAAACTGGGCGAAATATTCAGTGTTCCTGGAAGCCATCAATTGAGTGAAGAAATGGAGTGAAATGGTAGGCAATAAGGACATCATCAATTAGGAATTTCTGATCGTGTGTCCTTGCACACTCGCGCACAGATGGAATCATTCAGGAAAACAGAACATCCGTTTGAAATAAAATTTGTTTTCTTACCAAACATCAGAAGAAACTGCATAGTGAATCTGAAGATGTTTGAAGAATATTCCTCATATTGCACTAAGTTAAACATGGGCTCCAAAAGAAAATGTGTGGTAAGTTAACACTGCAGCATGTAATCTGATACAATGGATAGCATATTGTTTACAATAGTTGATGTTGCTTGTTTGTATTGTATAACTCTACTGGCCTTTATTTTTGGCCTCTAACATCCACAAATGTAACAACTGTCATTTTCGTGGGACTATGAGGTTCGCAAATTAAAAAGATTTCTAAGAAATGACCAATCAGACACTCATTAATCAACAAAAACAAACCACTAATCTATCCCTAACTATATTCTTTCCAAACCCTTGTTATACAACAAGTGAAAGCTGCATACAGCTAACTCTTGTCTCAGCTCTAAAACATTCCCCTGGATAGCTGCTGAATATTTTCACATCTGATGAATTTAATGACAGCTGACTGGAAAAAATTAGTAAGAAAACAGCTGAAGCGACTTCATCTTGATTTGACGACTTCATCTTGATTCGATGAGTGACTTCTAACATATTATTGTGGTCTCTTTCTTCAGGGCAATATTGTTTGGTTCCTTAACAAATCTCAATTCTTCAGAAAGTTATTGTTTACCTCTAAGTGCAGGCCTGGCATTCTGAAAAATGCAGGAGGGCAAAAAATCGCTCTCCTCAATCAGCTTAGGAGAGCAATTAGCTTTACGCAGCATTTTAAGTATCCAGTTGAACGAACTCATTGAAACTGAAACCAACAGACTACATCAGTGATTTTATTAACTTTACTTAGGTAAAGCGAAATCTCTTAGACATCTAGATGTCTCACTCAACAACCGAACACACACTTGACAAGACCTGTGTGTGTACCCAGACCTGTTGTCCAAGAAAGTCATACGCCTACCAATACCACCTTCAACCCCCCAAGGGGGGTTGAAGGTGGTAGTGGTAGGCATATGACTTTCTTGGACAACAGGTCTGCTTGAATCTGCAGTCACATCCTGGTGTACGTGCTTCAAGTGACAGGATAGTGGTAATGGTAGTATATTATGGTGTCAATATTCCTTGAATAATTACCCCTAAAACTGTGATGTCAGTTGTTGAACTTGAAACTGACAGAAAAAAAAATATTGCTGTGACCCATTTTGCTTCAAATGATTGCAACTGTGTTTGGGTATGGTTGCAGCCATTACCTTTTACCACTAAACCACATTCAAAATAAAATTACGTGATGTTATGTGACTTCGAAGTTAAATTACATTTTGCTTTACAACAAAAATTTAATGTGACCATAATACATGTAATCTCCATCATCCCAGACCAAAATATTTAGGAGGGCAATTTTTCGCTCTTCTTAATTCTTTCAGGAGGGCAGTAAGGAGAGCTAAAAAATCGCTCTCCTGAAATTGCCAAGCCTGAAGTGCTGCCTGAGAATGCACTCACTTAGCCATCTGTACATGCCAGTCAAAATACCGAAATATCTACCTGAAATTTTTTTCTATAATGCAACCTGTAATTTGACAGAGCTCCTAGAGCTAGAGCCTACTTGTATTATGAGGAAAATTTGTTGCTTTTGATTAAATCTGTATCAATGGACACTTTCCTTGGGGACTGCATTACATAAAGAATACAGTGGAGACCCCGCTTAATTGAATATCTCTTAACTGAATAACCCTGTTAATTGAATATAATTTCCCAACACAAAACCATTTACCATACCTCCAGTATAAATTTGACTTGTTAATTGAATATAGGTTATAGAGTAAACTCCTGTTAATTGAATAAAAAATCTTCTAACCTGTCGAGACACTCCCCAGTTTTCCTTTGTTTATAGACCAATTTGGCCTCAGTACATCCAACACAGGCATTCAATCTATTATATCTTGTTTGACAGAGCTCATGGAGCTCTGTCAAACAAGATATAATAGAATAAATGCTAAGTTTATCTCCAGAATACAGGAAAGTGACACAAGCCCTGTTAAATGAATACTCCTGTTAACTGAATAATTTTCATTGGCAAAGAGGCTATTCAATTAATAGGGTTCCACTGTAACATATAGGCTCCTAGACTTCAAGAATTAGTGAACATTCACCAGACAAATCATAATCACTTCTCATTCAGTTTAATTATCTAATCAGCTTTTTCTAATAAGTCCCGACTGGTAAGGTGCTGGAATCCCATATTTGGTGCTTATTTTAAAGGGCACGTACTGCAACTTATTCACAGAATGACACACACGTGTGAATGGGTTAATTGATGTGGCACGAGTGCCAGCGCGGAAGGATAAAACAAGACACAACAGGCCTCAAGTTTTATCCTTCTCCGAAGGCACAAGTGCCATATCAATTAACCCATTCACACACGTGTCATTCTGTGTTTATTACATGTCTTCACATCTATAAAAGCCATTATTAAAAGGACACTCAGCAATTCATTTGACAACTATCAATAAAAAGAACACATTTTATCGCAAACCAAATTTGCGAGGGGAATTGGTGCTACTGTTTCGTCCCCTTAGTTACAATGTGTTCTATGTGCCTACTGACATTGGGAACTCAGGGGACGAATTTTAGCTATCGCAAGGGATTCAAATTGTAATTGCGGTGCACGATTTGTAGAACATTCCAGTGAAATATGTGCAGAACAGGTTTTCATTTTCAACATGGTTTAGTCTTGCTGTAAATGGGAATTACACAGAACAGGCATGTAATAAAAAGGCTTCCATGGATGTGCTTCCAATTTTTTTGTCGGTTTGAATTTGCTTTCTTACAATTTATGGGAGAGTAGGTACTCTTCAATCAATTGTAATGAGGACAACGTCAAGTAAACACATTTTGATCACCAGGCCTGAAAATATACAGTCTGACATTTGCAGAATGAGGTCCCCAGAGGATGAATTTGATGATGCTATCCCATACAGTGGGCCAATTTATCTTCTGGGTACCTCTTTCTGCTTAGTTTTGAGACCCTGATTCAGATTGAGGTTCACAGAGGGTAAATTTAGTGATGCTACCCTGCTGTGCAGGGTAGCATCACTAAATCCACCCTCTGGGGACCTCATTTTGCAGATGACAGTCTGCTTATTTTCTGGCTTGCTGATGACCAACAATAATTGAATGCTCTACCAGATCAAGAAATTTCAATGTAAATCAGAAAGAGAGGTGATAAAATATTAAGTATCAACTAACATGTGATCTAAATTCCACAAGCCAAATAACTGTCTGTGTCCTCTGGAGGCATATGGATTAATAGTATGGAATAATTCACATTTGTCCTGGTCGAATGCACCTTCACATGTAAACCAACCATTTTTATCACATATTCTTTTTTTAGCTGTGGCTGTTCGATCGAAATAATGTCCATGAAAATCATTATCTTTTAATCGTTGAGAAATATCTTCTAGAAGTTCCATTAATAAATCTTTCTGTTGTCCTTTACAATCCTTTTCAATTTGGTCCTTTGCCTATAAAAGAAATTATTAAGAAATTTTGAATTTATTTGAGTGTTCTTTTCTTTCCTCTTTGGCAAATTTTTAGACTGTGTGTTCACAGCCTACATATCCCCCCTCTCCACCCCACCTCACCTCCTGCACACACACATAGATACACAAGCCTTAAAATTTGTCCCAGCCTTCTGAGCTACAGAAATATACCAAATATCAAAAGATTCTAACTGGTGGATGATTGTGGATCTGAAGAACAAGATTTTTAAAGAATTTTCCTTGTAGTACACCAAGTTAAAATTTGAGATCTCATAGGGAACCCAATATATGAACCCAGAAAGTTGTTCTGAACAAACTTGAATCTCACCTCCATAAGGAGTTTATATACCATATATAAAACGATTCTGACTGGTGGAGCTGAAGATTTTAAAGAATAATCCTCATGTGGTACCAAGTTAAAATTTGGGCTCTCATAGGAAGCCCAAATACAAACCCAAGGTTTTACTTTGAACAAACCAGGAAGCAATTTGGCATACAGTTGCCAGTACTAGTGATTGCCCTGACAAACACACTTTTAATATCTTATATTGACCACATCAAGAATCAATATACCATTTATTTCTGGGCCACATCACAGTAAGTCTGGCATGTCTTGGCAACTTGTGTGAGAGAGAGAGAGTGAGAGACTGGCATGTCTTGGCAACTTGTGAGAGAGAGAGATATGCACACACGCATAAAAATCCAAATCACATTTTGAGAATTCTTGCTGAAAAAGTCTTTATGATATTTCCAGAACATTACCATTTTTGATGACTATCCCCTTCTTGTCGATTTTAGAGCAGAGTGGTTGTGATTTTGTAAGTTCAGTTTAATTTTTTCCCTTCTGGGCCTAATTCTGACTTTGATAACTTTTTAACACAAAAGGAAAAAGGGCCCCAACATGCATTGTTTTGTCTAATCACAAGTACCTTGTCACTTGTTTCTAGGCATGGCTTGGCTGCCTCTGTGGGCAGCCAAGACTTGACTAGAAATAACTGCAAAGCCACTGGAGCTAGACTTTCAAAGGATAGTAAAAATGTATAAAAATCTCCTTAAGGGTTAAAGAAACCTTTGTTTCAGCAGAGGACATTGAGCTCATTCAAATCAGTGAGGCAGCATAAGTTTCGTTCCAATCGGTGAGGCATCATAAGCTATGTT